>VZTX01006003.1:76693-309659 GCA_013400915.1 Pardalotus punctatus | reverse complement strand
GTAAAGAAAAAAAAAAAAAAAAAAAAAAAAAGAACCAAAACACCAAAACTAAAGCCAAATAGTTAATTGTAATTTTGGACAAGTATTTATTATTTAATTCTGCAAAATTTAACTGTAATGTATTCCATTCTTTCTTTTGACAGTATTACCAAGTCATACATGTGGCAACCCCGGAGAAATACCTAAAGGAGTACTTCATGGAACACGATTCAACATTGGAGATAAAATCCGATATAGCTGTATCTCTGGTTACATCCTAGAAGGCCATGCCATGTTGACATGTATTGTGAGTCCTGGGAATGGTGCATCATGGGATTTTCCAGTTCCTTTTTGCAGAGGTAAAAAATGAAGACATAGAATATCTTTTAAATACAAACAGCAGTTTAAATAAAGTTATTTTGAGGTTTTATTTTCCTTAAGTTTAAGAGTACTAATGTACTGTCTAAAAATCTACACCATTTGAAATTGTAATAACTACAGCAACGACACTCCAGAGTTGGCATTCAGAGACAGATGTTTTCTACTTGTCTTTTTTCTTTTCTGTTTACATAAGGCATAGATATATCAATTTTATAACAGGACCTGGCCAGGAAAAAAGCTTCAATGATGTAAACTTTGAAGGGTGGTCCAGTCCCTTTGATTCCCACTCCTGCTTAGAGCATAGATAACTGCAAAGTTGTGTCAGATTACTCAGGTTTTGCCCAGATGAAAACTTAATATCTCCATGGGTGGCGATTCAAAAGTCTCTCTGAAAACCTATTATGGTTCCCAGCTGCCCTCATTCTCATGTCCAATTTAAGTTAGAATGTTACAAATCATGTATATTTCCTCTTCTCCTCTTGTGGGTTTATGAGAAGATTCTGGCTCCATTCTAGCTCTTTCCTAAACTAAATGGTGCTGTTAGATTTTCACATAGCCTCCACTTGTCCAGGCTGAAAAATCCCTTTCCTTCATCTTCCTGTCTCATACATTGTGTTCTTCAGCATCTTGAAATTTTACTGGGCTCTGGGCTTGTTCTAGTCTGTCATTGTCAGTGTCTCTTTTGTACTGAAAGACCCTAGGCTGGACAAAGCATTCTAGATGGGGCCTCCTAAGTGTCAAGCAGATGAACTCTAACTCTCTCTTTAGCTGCTGGCTGTGCACCCCATGAACCTCATGCACCTCATACAGGGTGAGCTGTTGATACTGCCCCAAGTGCACCACACATTCAGCTCATGTTTCACCAGGACTTCAGGTCCTTTTGTCACAGCTGCCACCTGGCCAATAATTTTTGCATGGGATGATCCGGTTCGAGGTATAAGACTTTGCGTTTCTGTTTGGGAATTTCATGAGATTTTTGTTATTTTTCCAGCTTGTCAAATCCTGTCACAAAAGTCTGTTTCAATGGCAGTCCTACCCTTCAAGACATCAGCCCATGAGATCCTCTTTATCCCTTCGCAAATAAGCTTATATCTGCTCTGCTGAAGTTGAAGGAGTTGCTTCTGTAACTTGCCTTTCTCACTTCCCACAAGATATTCAGCTAATGGTTATTGTGACCACAGCAGCTGTTTAATATCACCTATCTGAATGTTCTTTGCTCCTACACCACACTGGCCTGTCCAGAACCTGCATTAAAAAAAAATCTCGCATAAATATCAGTTATCTAGAGCATTATTTGCCCTCTACTGTGCTGCCATTCTCAGAGATGTTGGGGTGGTTAAAGTCTCTGATGATAACCAGCCCCTGTGTCTGGGAAACTTCTAGTACCTTAACAGTTTTGATCACTACTCAATCAAATGGCCTGTAGCAGATATTCACCAATTGTGACCTCCCTCTTGACTTTCTCTTCTCATTCTAGCCCACTGGAGCTCAAGAGCTTGTAGCCTGTAGTGCAGCAGAGAGAGCTCTGTTAATTCAGGACCTGCCTCTGCCTTTTTTCCTTCATTTCCTAAGTCTGTGTCTATCAGTCGCAGCCCTCCACTCAGGTTAACTGTCCCACTAAGTCTCTGATCTCAATGACACCACAGTTTGGTGTTTGTATATACACTTCCAGTTTGTCCAGTGTGCTTCCTGTGGAGCACATTTTTGCATGGAGGCATTTCAAATGGCTTCACGTTGCTTTGTGAGAAGGAGGGTTTGATGAGCGATTTTAGACATTCCTTATTTTATTTAATTATATCAGTCTGGAACAAAGCCACGAGGTAGCCCTTTCCATTCACTATGTCTTTGAGAAAGACATGTTCCCCTATTGTTTCTCTAAGAACCTTGATCTTTTCCATGAAAACATCTATTGTTACAGTTTCGTTTCCAGATGACATTCTTTCTTGTCATCCTAAACTAATTCCATGGCACGCACGCAAGATAATATAACAGAGTTAAATAAAGCTCTGAGGCTTATATACTAAAAAATCATAACAGCCTTGTTCTCTGTGGTATGTTTCCCTAGCTTTGCTGATGCTGAAAAATCACTATTTTCTGTAGTTTTGTTTCATAAGAATTTCAGAAACATTGAGAAGCTGATGTCCCATAATTTATACATTATCTAACTGTATAGCTGATGTTTTTGCTAGAAGAATTCCTAGTGAATTACTAAGTCTCCAGGAAGATGTGGACTTCTACACTGACTCTTTGGCATTTTGTTTCTCTGGTTGCTGCTCATTTTCAGAAATTCTCTTTTAAAAGTATAGCCATAGTGAGAGTGGTAGAGCTGGACTGTGCTGAAGGGTCATTGATGGTTTAGAATGAATTCTAAAAAGTAATCAAATGAGTGAATGCAATTTTTAGAAAGTTTAGAGAATTTTACTGTCAAGACATTTGCTTTATTTTTTTTCTGTTATATTTCAATAAAAAACCCAGATTCCTCAAAATAGAAAAAAAACCACCAAGGAAAAGTTCAAAGTTAAATCTTGAAAGATGAGGTAATTATTAAAACTCAGTCCTGTTTTTTCCATAAGGTAAGTAAGAGCAACTATGGACTTTTCAACTAATATAAGAAAGCCAGGAGGTTTACCATGAGTTTCTGCAAAAAAACCATGTAGGTGACTTACAAAAATATTCAGAGAAAGTCAATGGCCCACCTATATTCTGTTATTATGGGTTCTTTTCCTGAGAATTAAAAAGGTCTCAATCTCAGCTGCCATAATAGTGTCACCCAAAACGGTTTCCTTCTTTGTCTTGAGGTTGAAATACTGTGCAGTAAAAAATCTGAAACATTTTGTAAGTTAATTTCATTCCCTTCAGTAGATCCACTAATAGCTGATTTATGATATGTGACTACTTCTAAATTAACTTTTTATAATTAGGTTCTCAATTCTCAGTAATTTTGAGAATCCCTAGTTGATTATAGTTGCATGAGTTGAGATTTTTATGAAGCAAACATTAGGAATACAAATTGGATTAGTGATATTACAATGGTAAGCTTTTTCTCACAATAAAAATAGCTGTGAAGGGAAGAACGTGTAATATATTATCATTAAAAACACATCCATCTGTTGGAGGGAAAATAAAGAAGACAATAAAGTAAAAAAGGTCATATGTCAGAAAAGTCCAAAAGGAACAAGTAATAATCAGGTTTCAGATTTAAGAGCTATTATTGGAGAACAATTGTGGTTAAATATATATGTTTGCACACACACACACACACACATGCACACACACACACACACATGTATATATAGATATCTAAAATCAAAAAAGTATTCCTAAATAGAGGAAGAAAGGAAAAATAGCCTATGATTCACTTAGAGTAAAATAAACTGAATGCAGAGATGCAGAGCTGATATTTTTTGCAAAAAAGTAGCAAAGAAAAATTGATGGATTTGTTGTTATCCATACCTTCTGAGGTAGCAAACAATTCTCTGACATAATTTCTTCTCAGCCTCTGATGTTTAGACAAATACTGTTTTATAAGTTTAAGGAGAAAAAAAGATGTCTTGATCCCATATATATCCATGTTTACAATAAAAAAAATTAAAAGGGAACTAAAAATAGCATTTTCCAGTAATTCTGCTTATTGATGTTACATTGCATGATAAAATGAGAATATTTTCCATATGTCCACCCTATATTCTCTAATTTTTTGAGTGACATACTGGATTCCTGTCTGAGCAATTTTGTTCACTTCCAGAATAATCTGATTGGTTTTACAATGTTTACTTTGAGATGAAATTTGGAAAAAACCCTCATTGCAACTGGTCAAATAAGAAGCCAGAGAAGTGTTTCAGGAAAAGCAGATAGACTATAGTGTATAATCTCTTACACAGTAGTGAAGGACTAGTAGATCACACCCAACAAGGTATGGACATAGATACGAGTATTTATTTATATATCTCTGTGTGTGTGTGTGTGTGTGTATGTATACAGATATTTACACATATCTATATTTATGTTTAGCTGTTCTTGTTCTAACTGATAAAAAACTGAAAAGATGCCTGGAAGCTGGGAATAAGTGAAAAAATGGGATCACCAGCACAATGAACACATAACAGAGGTATCCAGTATGACACAATAAAGTCAAAGAATGGAAACCAAACCTTCAGCCTGACCATTAGGAATATGAGCAAACATAAGATCAGAGAAAGATTCATTTATTAAAAATGAAAAAAAAAAACCTCAGAGGCAGTCATAAAAAGTTGAAGGATTTGATAACTGCACATAGAGTTCTGGGAATAACTGGATTAACTTTCCCAATTATTAAAAAAAAAGTGAAATTTTCAACAATCATTAATTTGCTCTCAAAGAATTCAGCCTTTTCTTGCTTAAAAATTAGGGTTTTACTGTTCATTTGTTGTAGACTGTTACTTTAAGGGGTCATTATCATTGTCAAAAATATATTCTCAATGAAGGATAATCATATCATTGGAAAACAGTTTAGGATACTTAATTGAAAAAGAAGATAATATTTAAAAGATATCCTGGAGACTGGTCTTTTATTTCTGGAGGAGTGTATGAGATTACTTCTGATTAATTTTTGAGCTTCTTAATCTAGCTCTCTTCTCTTAATACCAAGTTTTTGCATAAAAAATGTGTTAGAGTTGGGGTTTTGATTTTAAGTTTGCTCAAGTACAAACTGTCAATTAATAAATGAGCTTTTCTTCCCGGGTAGCAAATAATTAGTCCCTCACTACTTCTGTCTATTTCTGTAGTATTTAAAATATGTAACTTTTTTGACTAATAGATCAGATATCATGTCCAAAGTGGATGGATAAGAAACAAGTCTTTCTAATATAACAAACTGATAAGATAAAATAAATAATTAAAGGTTGCTAAATTAAGCAAAATGTTTACAAAATGAAAACAACCTGTGCAATACTGCCCATCTGAGTTCAGTATTCTCAGGGCCCATAACTGTGGAACGACCCCACTGGGGTCTACTTGGATCGAGGTCACTGGAATCTCGAAGCTAAAATGTTCAAAGTAGTGCTGCAGCTGGAACGGTGGCCCACAGGTCCCTAAACAAATTGCAACTATTTTTGTGTTTCCATTTTGCACACACTATTAACTTCATGTGAGAAATACGATTGTTTAATATATGTAAAATAGGTTCTGTTTTCCTAAGCCACAATAATTTCTGAAATTTTAAGCAAAAAAAATCCCCAAACATTCTACTTAGAGAGCAATCCAAATTATTTTGAAGTGCCCTTTGACAACCATGGAAAGAGAAATAAAATTAATCTTAGATGCACAGTCTAATGAGTATTTAATTTATGTGAAGTTGATCAACAGCAAGTGAAGAAATTGAGAAGGGGGGGCAAACTGATTAGAGCACTTAGCTGGAATGCAGTACATCTGGATTCAAGTGATGATAGAAAAAACCCTAGCAAGTTTCTATTTTTTATAACACAGAAAAGAAGAAGAGGTGTTGGCTTTTACCTATTCAGAATAAAGTCTTTGAAAACCTAAAATAGTAAAGAATGTAGGGAAGTAGAGGTGCATATTTTGATGGCTAAATAGATGTCTGCCTGTTGGAACTAAATCAGATAAATGGGCAATCAGATGAATGCATAATGCTACACCATTGTAACACTTTGTGATGTGTTTGGTCATTCTGAATCTGCAGTCTTGCAGCTTGACAGTTGGCATTGACATGCTAAAATTTATTTTTAAACTTTTCGTTGGTATACTATGGATTGTTTTTAGGTTTTTGCCAGTAAGACATTTTAAAACGGCAATTTTAAAGTCCTATTTTAAAAAAGTTATTTAACAAACTCCTCGTATTAACTTTTGTGAAAATATACAGAGCATGTGTTAGAGAACGTAATCATTCATCATTATGTGATAGATGTGTTCTCCCTACTGAAGAATTTTTTTTAAAATGAGGTACAATAATCTATTTTTTTACAAACAAACTCCAGAAAAATGTAATTTAATAAAGAATTTAATAAACCCTAGAATCATAGAATGTCTCAAGGTAGAAGGGAGCCATAAGGATCCTTGACTCCCACTCCCTGATGGGCTACCTAAACCACATGACTAAGAAAGAGCATCACTGAAATGCTCCTTCAACTCCAACAGGCCTGTGCCACGGCCATTTCCCTGGGGAGCCTGATCCAGTGACTGACTGCTCTCCCAGTGAAGAAACTTTTTCTAATGTCCTGTCTGGCCTTCCTCTGACATAGTTTCATTCTGTTCCCTTGTGTCCTGTGAGTGGTCACCAGACAGAGATCAGCATCTCCCTCTCTGCTGCCTGCCCGGAGTGATTGCAGACTGCCATGGGGTCACCCCAGCCCTCTCTGGGCTGAGCAAGCCGAGTGAGCCCAGCTGCTCCCCCTAAGCCTTGCCCTCGGGGCCTGCTGTGCACACACTCCTTACAGTTTGATGTCCTTCGTGTTCTGAGATGTCCAGAGCTGCACACGGTGCCTGAGGTGGGGCCACATCAGAGCCATGCAGATGGGACAATCGCCCTCGACCTGCTGCTGATGCTGTGCCTGATGCCCCCCAGGACACACCTGGCCCTCCTGGCTGCCAGGGCACTGCTGGCTCGTGTTCAACTTGCCTTCAACCCAAACCCCCAGACCTCTCTACACAGAACTGCTCTCCAGCCTCGATAAAGAAATAACTATTTCAGTGATGCTTTTAATAAGGCTTGATAAATAATTTATGCCTATGGTTCATTTAGAACCTTCTAAAGCTGCAATTTTCTTTAATTGATAAGGCTTATAAAATGTGACTCAAAATGACAATATGTCATTTGATGATGATTCATAAAATATCACTCAAGTTTTTAATTGCACCTATGCTATTGCTAGTGATAGATAAGGAAATTACTACTAATGACATAAGAAGAATAAACTTTATTACTACGAATTTTGTACTTTAAATCACCACTCTGTTTTTATCACTTATGCTACAGGAGTAATGTAATAATATAATATTTCACATGAAGACCTTTTAATATAAACTCAAGTGGAATAGTCAATTCCAATATTTAAATTCAGATTCTAAATTAGTTTTGAAAGATTCTAAATTAATTTTGAAAGGTTAGGTTACTTTTAATTTTTTTCTTTTTGTTTTTGTAATGCAATAAACAGTATTTTACTTGTCTGAGCATTTTATTATCTTTTATATAAAAGAAGGCATATAGAATACTGAACATTTCACTCTGGAAAGCATTTGTGTGGTGAGGAAATTCCTCTAAAAATGACTGGATGTTCAAAAGATACCTAAACCAATTCAAAGGAAGTTTTCTAAGACACTGGTTTTGTTCTTACCTCATCCTTGTCTATCTGCTCATCAAGGCTTGCATCTCACTTGCAGCAAGATCTCATTTATGCAAAACACAGCTTACTAAAATTGTCAGATTATTATTTTTGGTGAAATTACTCTTTCTATCTTGAAGAAAAATGAAAGTTTTTTCACTGACTTCCATGGTGGTACTTTTGATTTTTTTGCATGCATAAACTTGATGGATATGTTTATCTGTTTTATATAAGCTACACATCTATACAGTATACATATTTTTTGTCAAGTGGTGCCAGCCATATGTTTTTGTATGTGCGCTTTATATGAGATGCATATTCTCTAAATTCAGAGCCCTTAATTCCTGACTACTGAGAGATCCAAATGTTTGTAGCTTTATACTTCAAGTAGTCATTTATGCTGATACAAACAGCACTTTGTGCAGTTGCTTACAACTTGAAAATAACCATAAGTGTTTGGAATTAATTACTTGCACATTTTAAAATGCAATTTGTAAATCACATAGAGTTTGAATTCATGAAGCCTCAGGCACTATCTGCTATCAAATTACTGCAAGCACAGTGATGCATTAAGATGCCTGAGCACTGTTTTAGCTCTCTCAAAAGCATGACATAGAGAAAGCCATGGCCAAAAATGATGATGAGTCCAAGGAGGCCAGCTAGCTCTGGGGCGAGCTGTGTCAGAGCAGACAGTTTGTTTCCTACCCTCTGAGCAGGGTGGCCACATCCTGCCTGCCTGCACTCACTTAAGCAATGTGTGATGCTTTACCGGCGACGGTCTGGTTGCCTTAGCCTGTGTGCCACTTGTGATAAAGGAAATTCCCAAAGCATACCCACATCTGTCAGAGAGAAAATACTCTCTGGTTCCAGCTGGTTTCTGTGGTCTTATCTGGATGACTAATGTTCTCTTTCCATTTCTTCATTAGCTTGGTTTCTTGCAAACCTCTTCAAAATGGTGTTGTGAATAAAGAGCTATGCATCCCTTTGGGCAGAGGGTTGTAATAGTACAAGTTCCTTTGGCTCTTGTTGGTAATGCCCAGTGTATAAATCTAGATTTTTGCATGTGGTTGCCAGAAATAATAAACTACATTTCAGCAGTAAAATTCTGAGCTTTATAGCTCAAAGATTATTCAAGGGCTCTGTAGCAGGACCAGTGAGGAGTATTGTATTTACCACTAGTATGTTACTTAATGTCAGCATAAACACAGTGGGAGATGGTACGATTGAGAGTGCTGTCATAACAAAATTTAATAGGAGCAGCTCGTACCAAAGAGCTATGGCTGATTTAGGATTTTGTTCATCTTGCTAGTTACCCTGCATGGGAAAACTCTGCTTGCTGGCTTTCAAGAATACAGGTAGATGTGTTGTGCATTAGAAACTGAAAAAAGTGCAGGCACAGGATGTGAAGTTAATTTGTTTTTCTTTGCTAGGTTGGATGACGATTTGAAATGAAATGCTAGAAAGTTATTTAATTAAAAAAACCCAAAAAAGCAAACAAGAACAAAAAAAAAAAACAAAAACAAAAAAAACCAACCCCAAAACACATACACACAAAAAGAACACTGGGAAAAAAGGGTAATTTTAGCTATCATTTGATAACAAACCTCAATTCTCCTTTCTGATTTATTACAGATTTACATTAGTTTTCAAATTACTTTAATCTTTGCATGTGTTATGCACCTGGAAATTTGACTCTGATTCTCAACTTTATCCACAGTTCTTTAATTTTCACTTCCTTTCCCCTTTCATTCGTCAGAGGCACAATGGCCCTTTCAATATACACTGTATAAAAAGCCAGAAATTGAGGAAGGAATCACAGAAATGGCCTGGTTTCACCAACAAAAAGAAATTTTTTAGGAGAGTAGATCTATTCTAGCCCTATTCCTTCATTTTAAAAAAGAACACATAATCTATTCTAGCCCTATTCCATCATTTTAAAAAAGAACACATAAATATCAGGGTCTATAAAGTATTTATTTTATTGAAAAAACCTGACCTCTTCTGAAAAATTTGTGTGCCAATAAATTAAATCAATAAGGCTTTGGTAGCCAAGGTTATGTTACATTTGTGTATGTCAAAATTTACTTCGCATGTAAAAGAGTAAAGACAGATACACTCTGTCTTTAAAACTTCAAAATACCTGTTTGAACCCTTCAGCAGCTTCCTCTCTTCTTTTTAGTCAAATTAATGCTCTATGCATTACTTCAACATTAAATAAATTATTCTGTTTCTGCCTTTCTTCCAGTTCTTCCTTTTATTTCAGTCACTGATTGGCTATTTATCCCCTTTTAATTGTCTCCTTTTTTAATGTCCAGCCACAATGTTCTTCTTCCTTTGATTCACACGAGTCCTTTTTCCTTCAAATCTTATTTTAAAACACACTTTCACTGACAGGCTTTCAGTTATGATTGAGAAGAGCAGCTCTGCTCCTACCCCTATCTATTTTCTTAATTAGCTATTCAGTTATGATGCTAATTAGACTATAAGTTCCTTGTGTTATATGCCTTGCCAAACTATGTTTTTAAATCTCCACATGCACTTATAGTATGCAAATAATATCTAATGATAATAGCATAACTAAAGATTATAAAAGATAAAAATAAAATGCTTATTTTCTGATCCTTTACCTATGCAGAAATATTTTCAATTACTATTACTTTAGCTTTCGTAGCCACATTATCAAACACCAGAAGTGACCTGATAAATTTTTAATTTATGTCAATGGAATTGTATGCATGACATATTTTCTTGAGGGTTTTTAATTATATGTCTTAATACCAGATACTACTGATAAAGAAGTTTTTAAAGTTTTCAGTGAAATCTTACTGAGCAAGGAAGATACAAGAAGTTTGCAAAATCCTTTGGCAAAATATTCAATAGCATTCAAGATTTAGGAGGAAATTCCTATGCTTTACATTTTTTTTAAAAAGTTCATTATAACCATTAAAAATATATCTATTATGAACTGATGATGCATGAAACTTGGAAGGTCCATCTGGCAACAAAACCTTCTGAATTCATCATCTCTAAACGTCCTGATTCAGAACAAAAAGATTGAGAAAGGATGGCATTATTTTATTAATGCTTCCTAGTTTAGGACAGTGTTTAAATCTATAAGAATATTTTTTATGCAATTGTTTTCATTAAAAGAAATAAGTGAGAGAAATGTTCAATATTTTAAAATTTGTATCACAGAGAGTCTAACTGTGCTTCTGTGATTTTGTGCCAGTTCTTTTTTTAAGCTCCTTCTGTGCTCACTTTTGCAGAGCCAGGTTCTCCAAATCAGCTCCTAATAGGTGTTCCTGCTAGCCTTCATTCTTGTTTGGCCTGGTGCTAAAGTGACACCAACAAGGAAAAAAGTCAGAAAGCCCAAACCAAAAACCTGTGCCACTTAAAGGCCATAAAATGCTCCATTCCATTAACCTGGATAACATTTTGTTTCTGTGTGTGCATATATTTATGAGTCCTCAGTGGGTAGAGAAGAGCTGGGTTTGCTATGGCAGAAACAAGGATGATGCTTTACTAGTTTGAAGTGCAGCTTCATTAGTAATTAATATTCTGTTCATCAGCTGAAGGAGCTTGTGGAGGGACACTGCGTGGGACAAGTGGAACTATTTCAAGTCCACACTTCCCTTCTGAGTATGAAAATAATGCTGATTGCACCTGGACCATATTGGCTGAACCAGGGGACACCATTGCTTTGGTCTTTACTGACTTCCAGTTAGAGGAAGGATATGACTTCTTAGAGATCAGTGGAACAGAAGCACCATCAATCTGGTAAGTCAGAGATCATGTAAAGATCTCACTTCCTACTTTTCTTTTTTTGGCGCCTATCTTGAAAAGATATTAGAGGATATTTAAGATATTTTCTACCTGTTAGTAATGACCTTTTTAAATGCATTTTCTTTGGTCCCTTTCACTTTCTAGAACTGAAAAAAAACCCCCAAAACCTGCTTCTGTTTCTTTCCACATCCCTATCCTTCCTCTTATTTTCCTCCATATTTCAGAGTTATATTTGTAAGGTATCTTATCGGTGAACATTTAATTCATGTTGCATATTTGAACGTGGTATAAGAACATGTTCTGATGTTATGTCTTGAATGACTTATTTTGGTATTGTACTTCAACAATGAAAGTAGTGAGCAAAAGTCAGTCTCAGTAAAACAGGACTATGTAGACAGCTAATAGATACCATCTTATTCAAAACAGGCTCTAATTCAGTCTTACTACATGTACTCATGTATGCAAGCATTACTATCTCATGTTAGCTGATGTTAAAAATGTTTGCTTAGCAATATTAGGGCTTAGTAGTTGTAATACTAAATCTACATTCTCTGTACTAAGGAAAAGATGATAGCTCTGCCTGTGGGAAGGGATTAAATTGCAGAACAGTTTGTATTACGATTTGTTTGCGACCTACATATGCAGGTTCTTCATCTTTTTCATCTCTGAGAATGTCTTGTGCTTGGCATATACACCTTTGCTAAAAAATTTAACCTAGAAAAAATGCAGATCTGCTCACAGACGACTGATGGTTATTGTCTTCAGAATACCTTTCTAGAGATAGTAAGGAATCCCACTATTATTTTGGTACCATAACAGGCTAGACAGTGCAGTATATTAATAATTGTGAAGTCTTAGGTAGCATCTGATCTTTTGAAAATCTGTCAATGAAAAAGTGTGGTAACTATGCTTGGCAACTATGTAAAAACTTTGGTTTGAAATTCTATGTCACAAGATTACTCTCTAACATTTCCACATGACCAAAAGTTGTGTAATGACAGTCAGCAAAGCAGCTTAGTGCTCAAATTAGGTGCTCGTGTCTGTCTGAAGTAGGATGTGTGAGTACCCCCTTTCCTCTCACTCATGCACGGACACGTACAACAATCATCAGTGACAAGGTTTTCTTCTTAGGGATTCTAAGGATAAGAAGCCAAAATCTTGAAGGGGAAGAACTAATGCAATTTTGCTGCCGAACATAAAAGTCTGTTGGAAAGAACCTTAAAAGAACATCTAGTAATACCTCTCCGCTGTGAGCAAGAACATTTTTAACTGGATCAGGTTGTTCAGTCCTGTCTAACCAGACCTTCAATGTTTCCGGGAATGGGCATCCACCACCTCTTTGGGCAACCTTTTCCAGTGTTTCACCACCCTCATTGTCAAAAAAAAAATGTCTTCTTTATATGTCATGTAAATCTACCCTCTTTAAAATCTGCACTCTTATAAAACCCCTTGTACTATCACAACTGGTTCTGCCAAAAAAAATCTGTTATTTTCTTTCTTATAAAGCTCTTAAAAGAGGTTATTGAAAGGCTGAAATGAGATCTCCCTAGACCATTCTGTTTCCAGGCTGAACAGCCACAACACTCTCAGCCTTTTCTCATGAGAGGTGTTCAAGCCTCCTGATCTTTTTTGTGTCCCTACTCTGGACTCGATTGAATAGATCGATGTCTTCCCTGTGCTGAGACAGAGCTGGATGCGGCTCTCCAGGTGGGATCTCACCAGAGCAGAGTGGAGGGGCTGAATCCCCTCCCTTGCCCTGCTGGCCATGGTGTTTCTGATGCAGCCCAGGATAAAATTGGTTTTCTGGGCCACATGATGCCATCTCATGTCCAGCCTCTCATCCACCAGCACTGCCAAGTCCTTCTCAGCAGAGCTGCTCTGGATCTGTTCATCTCCCAGCCTGGATTGATACTGGGGTTTGTTCTGACCCAGGTGCAGCACCTTGCACTTGGCATGGTTGAGACTCATGGATTTTCTATGGCCCACTTTTTGAGCTTGTCCTGGTACCTCTGGATGGCATTCTGTCCCTCAGGTGTGTCAACCTCATCGTACATTTTGGTGTCATCAGCAAACTTGCTGAGGGTGCACTTTATCCCAGTCTCTGTGTTATTGATGAAGGTAATAAACAGGATTGGTATTAGTGATACCAGTGCAGGATTAGTACAAGAACACTGATGAAAATCTGGACAAGCTATGGGGAGTAAGAAATTTGTAAGAAATGTTGAAAGGATTATTTGGAAAATTTGGAATGAAGCTACACATTCAGCTATATTTAAGCCAGAACAGTTACCATAGCGACATTAGAGCCATGCTAAATGCAGTGCATTCTGTAATATGCTAAAATCAGCTGTGTGTTTAAATGGGAAATTGTTCCATACTTAAACTAATGGTGTAGATGTGTATTATCTTAAAATGTGGCTTTTTAAAATTGCTCCCTTTTATTGTATCTGGCATCGTGTCAACAGCTTTATACATCAATTCTGTATTAGGAGACACATGTTCCATTAGCATGGTCTGGTAATTAGGATTGTTTTTTTCACTTCAAGGAATATTTGCTGTAAAATAAGCACAGTATTAGCCTAGCGAAGAACATAGAAGACACGTAAATGAGCACTGCAAAAGCTAGAAAGAGAGAAAGAATAAAGAAAGTAATTTCAGGCTGATGATTCTTTAATGTTTTTAGTGTATGATGCAATATGTCTGGATTACCCTGTCCAAAAATATCAGCAAGGTTAGAAACAGTTCCAACATGATTGCAGTAAACAGGATGGGCTTTTTTTTTTTTTTTTAAGTAATGGAAATGCAAGAAAAAGTGGAATCTAAATGATGAAGGAAAGTAATCTGATGTATCTCTCGAATATGCATATAAGAGATTTTATGTTATAGTAATTATGTACATTATGCATCTTATTCCTATATAATAGTAATATTAATTATATAACATTATTTATATGTGACACATGTTTCTAAACCTTCTATAAGATGTTCAGTTAATTTCTGTGTTATATAGTTGATTGTTGGTTTGTTTTCCAATGCATTGATAAGAAATAAGAGATTAGTTTACCTTTTCTTATTTTTAAAATCATTCATATGTTCCATCCTAGTGATACTAGTTTATAAAAGAGTTAAGAGACGTTATTTATTTTATGTACATGATACAGTTAGAAGGTCTAAAGCTATTCAAGGTTCATTTGTTGGGGTATTTTTGGTTTGCTTTGAGTGGGGTTTTTTGTGGTTTTTTTTCCTGGTTTTTTTCCCTAATTAAACAGTAGTTATATAGCTCTGGATCTTGACTGAATATAGGTGATCACATTTTTCATTCTGCTTTGGATCAATAGAAGGGTCAACAGGCTTAAAAAGAGGAAAATCAGTGTTTGCAAAATGAACGTGAAGGACGTAGAACAGGACTTTTAACCTGTAAAAGAAGTTAAAGTATTATCAGCTAGACTGTAGATGAAAGAAATCTTTTTGAGTTTGAATAATTTGCTTGGTTAGCTATTACATAAGGAGTTTTAGGTGTAAAATAAGTATATTTTTAGTTGGTAAGCTATTGCTTCCAATGGCACAAACAGTACTTGTAGGAGCATAACAGAAGGACTGTCTCTGCTCTGTGTGCAGCTCATCTCCAAGTCCACCAAATGGTCAATCTTTTGGGTCTCGAGGGCTCCTCTGTTGTTAATTGTTAGAACATTGAAAAAAAATTCTGAACATCAAATATAACTTTGAAAATACTTCCAAACATGTCCCTTTAGACCCTTGCTTAAGTTATATGGAACTTAAAATTAAATCAGTGTTGGATCTAAAAATAATATTAAGAAGTATCTTAAGTATCTTAGAAATCCACACTTTAACTGAATGCAGTTTTGAAATAAAATCAGAAATCTATCACTTAGAGAAAACATCCTATTGAAAATCTCTTAGTCTTTCCCAAGACTTCTCATTGAGATGGAAGTTTGGGGGTTTTTATTATTATTTGTAGATTAGCTAAAGCTGGGCAACTCACATGGGCATAGATAGGTCCAACTCAGGCTTTTTCTTGTAAGTGTGGCTTGACCATACATTAATCCATTACAAAATCATCAAATTATCTTGAACCATTAGACTGTGCAAGAAAGGTGGTTATGATACTAGGAATAATTCTGCAATTATTATTATTTTGGAATCTTAGTTTTGAACAAATTCTGTTCAATTTTTTTCCTCTTTGACCTTACAATACTGATTTTATCTTACTGTGCTTCAATTTAAACTAAAAATTATTATCCTTCACATTTTTTTTCAGTACTTGCCAATGCAGGAGAATGAACTACACTTCATACTTTTTAGTCTAAATTCATTTCCTAATACTATTTAAAATTGCCTTTATGGTTATTCTGACTTCCTTATAAATCATCTCAATATCATAGCAAAAGGCCATAAAAATATATGGGGATGTGACAGTGATTTGGAAGCAGCAATAATGAATTGCTGTGATTTTGGCATTTAGTTTGACATAAGTACCTGGAGTCATTGGAAACTCACTCCTTATTTCTGTGTTATTGAATAAATCCTATAGCAGCTGGATAATATTTTGTGTTTCTTAGATAAATACACCAGTCCAAACACTCAGATATATTTCAAAATAGTAGGATTTCAATTTGCATGCTTTCTGTCCTGTTTATACATCTGTCATATTCTTAATTACCACCCTCCTTGTGAGAGGCCTATAGCAAAGTAATGCATGAGGTAATGGAGTGGTCTAGATCACCTTTTTGATAGACACCTATGGCAGTGGAGCCAGACATCTGAGCTGAGTGTTTAGCTCAGAATTGCATAATTAGACAGCTAAAGAGCACCATCTATTGGTTTGCTGTTAAAAGATGTATTGCTTGTGGATCAAAAAGTCTTGGGACACACCTGTGACAATGTAAGGCACTATTTTGGTTTCTTTCTCCATCAGGTGAGAAAGGATGTGCCACGGCCATGCAACTAAGAGAAGGCTGTTAGAGTCCAGCTTTCTCACTTGAGAAAACTATTAAATTTTTATTGATTTATGTGTAATTGCTTACTTCTTTTAGCCTCTTAGAGACACGATGACCATCCTCCCTTTATTCTGTCACCAGTGAAATTCTGGAAAGTCATATGCTTGTCTTGGAGATCCTGGTAAAGGGTTCTCTTGCTGTCTGCTAGTCTTTGGAAGCTTTTGCTTTTCTCTAGCTTTTACCTGGATTTCCCCTATTGCCTGTTTTGGTTAGGAAACCAGTAAGTTCAAGCTTCTCTAGTGGATAACCTGTCCATCTGACTTGCCATGAACCATGATTGGGTTTTTTTTCAGGAAAACAAGTTGCATAGTTACCCTCAAATTCTTTCTATTGACTTTCATGTCGCAAAGTTTTTAGTTACCATGTAAAAATTATGTAATTGATCACATTTGAAAATTAACAATGTTATCTAGCACTTGAACCCAACCTATCAAATATATACAGCAACACAAAAACTTTTAAAACGGAATTACCATAGAGCACTATTCAGTTCCAAACCCCCAAGATACATTGGAATGGCAAAAAAAAAACTAATGTGAGTGAAAAATGTATATTGTGTGCCCGTATGAAGAGCTTTTTAAGACTGAAAAATGTAGTGATCCTGACAGAATATTACGTATTTTTAATTTATAATATGTTTATTTACCTGATTAGAATTAAAATGCTGTTACTTAAATACATTTTTGCTAAGAGGTTACTTCCATATGTCATCCATACAGTCTCTTGCTACAGCAGACATCATCAGAAGAAATTTACAAATTGAAAACCGAATAAATGACAGAAAAATCCCCAAAATAAGTAATATGGCAAACACCCTGTCTCTTTAAAAGGCTCAGTGGAATACATCTTTTCCCCATCTTCTGAGTCCTGTCAGTTGCTGCCTTTGGTACAGATGCTTGTCTCTCCTGGTTTCTCCTAGCTGTTTTCTGTTGGCAATGTCTATGCTCCCGCTGCTCCTTTCCCTCCCACAAATGTGTTCTGCATCCTCCCTCAGTATTTCCTGCTGGGTTCAATGGTTTAAGCTTAAAAGCTGTTAAAACCTATCCTAAAAAATTTGGACAAATCATAGTTGATCTCAGTTTCTGGTAGATAAAGGGTTGAAAAATATATACCCCCAAGTTTTGGTTTTTTTTTTTTTTTTTTTTTTTTTTTTTAAATCAGCCACATCATTTAGTCATAGTCAAAATGGCATATCAAAAGTTTGCAAACAAAGTGCTGAACTTGAGTTCCTGTGTGATTTTGGAGAGAACGTCTCACTGGTCTCAGAGCTGTTAAGCACAGTCTCAGAAAGGATTATCCCCACTCACGTATTAGGGAATTTAGAAACAAAATTGGTAGAGTGTTTTGCATAGACACCAGCTATGTATACTGAACATGTCACACAGGCAACTGGTGTACTCTAGTTCTAAGAGTATTGCTTTACAGAGTCTTTTAAAATTCCCTGAGTGGGAAATAGCAAGTTTTAATTCAGTATCTATAGCCAGTTCTTTTTTAATGGCAGTTACTAAACCCAAACATATGCAGATAAACAGCTTCTTCGCTCCTACAGTTTTCCCATAATAAGGATTAATAAGCTGATATCATCAGTGATATATCTTGTACTTGGCTATATTTATCAAAATCATCATGTTCCAAAATGGATTTTCTGCAGGTATTCAAATGCCTCCTTGAAAAAATGCATTATCCACAGTTGTAAGTAAATTGTTAGCAGGCTTGGGGAAATACAGTGAACACTGCTCAGTAACTTTGGAGTCTATGGAAATTAAAAAAAAAAAAAAAGTAGATGAGACAGGTAGTGAAGAATTTGCCCTCCCTGAAATTTCCGTAGGAGAGACGATAAAACGTGACTACAGTTAAGAAAGCAAAGCTGAGGGGAAATTGGTGCCTTAAGACAGGGTTCCATTTATTTCCAACATCCTGGACATTGTCTTCTTTTTGCTTTCAACATCCAAATGGCATTTTTTAAAATTGTTTTAATACAGAGGAACATGTGTAGTTGTTGGATTTTTAATTATTTAAGTGTATATTAAATAATGCAGCATAAATTATATAAGGAGATGAGCTCTACTATTTGCAAGGAGGAACCTTCAGATTCTAATTGCTGAAATGACCATAAGTAAGAGGAGGAAAAAGAGTGCAGTTAGTGGTTTAAAAGATAAGGTGAAATGTGGCATCCACATTTTCATGTGATCTCTTATTTGGTGGCATTGCACTGGAATAAAGGAAGTGTTGGAGAGAATAAGGACTTTGTGTTAGGGAGTTAGAAGACAAGAATGTATGTAGCACAAGAAGAATTTTAATTGAGTACATTGAGGGACATTTTAAAGTCTTGGTAGCATTTTTGAAAGCTTTCGGCTGCTTTGGACTGGCAGGGGAATATGGTGCCCTCGGTTAGAAGAGCCTTTGCAGTGTAGCATCCCAGATGCTCCTGGGAAGTGTACTTGGCCCAGGCCTCCCACTGCCACAGGCTGAACAAAGCCAGCCTAAGCCCACAGGAATAACACTGTCACTGATGTTGTCACTTTGGTACAGCAGGGATGTGCCCTCTCCTTTCCTCTTCCCCAAACAGAGCTGTTTTGGTGTATGGGCCTTGGCTGTGTAGGACTGCAGTGATGCCTGGCCTGCCCATCTTCTTTAACACAGGTAAATACATCATAGCTCTCTCCCTGTCCTGAGCTCTTTAGCCACACACTGGTTGTGTAACTGTGGCAAGCAATGAAATGGGTGTGTGTTTCTGCTGAGACCTTCAGGTAGAAATGTAACAAAACACCTTCCCATTCTTCCTTTTGGACAAGTTTCCTTTCTATTTTGTTTAATCTGATTAAAAAGTTTAAAAAAAAAAAGGAAAAGAAAAAAAAAGTAGACTGTACAGAGTCCTGCTGCAAAGACAAATCTATTTAAGGCTCAGTTAATAAATATGTTTAGTTTATGATAATATCTTACATAGAAGTCTTGCAAAAGGTCTTAGACTTGTATTTAGAGAAAGCATATCTGAAATGAATCACTTATCTCTTGTAGTTTTTCATGCTAAATAATGTATCTATAAATACATATTAGTATCCGTATGCATAAAAGTATGTTGAAGGTTTTGCAAGGATTTTGACCTTAAAATAAGTAGGAGGATAAATATACTTCATGCTAATAGTAGTGACTAAACTCATATAATCTCTTGCCTGTGTTAGCAGTAAGGACACAGACACCACTTAGCTGTTAACACCAGCATGTGAGTTGTGTATGAAGTGAGAAGTACAGAGACACTAAATTGACACTTAATTCACAGAACACTATTGCTTTCTTTGCACCTATTAATTTAGAGCCTACTGTGCTGAAGAGGCATAAAGGCTTAATTCATAGCACATCACAAACTGACAGGAATGTAAGAGTGAGAGAACTCACTTAAGGAAGCACTGTGACCCACAGTATAATTTTCCACCACATTTAAAAGAACATAAAATCACTAGATTTTTAAAATTAAGTATGTGAGCGAGGTTTAAATACATTAACAGAGAGCTAAGTTGCTTAAAATACCACTACTTCAGTATGTTTCTAAATAGATTTTATAACCCTGGGGATTCAGTGTGCTCCTAAAATACATATTCTACTAGGTCTGTTGCATTATTCCGGAATGTCTATTCCATTAGCTTCATTTGCTCACAAAATTCTTGACATTGGATTCACGAAAATACGATCTAATGGTGAAACAGTTCGTGCCAGTGTAGTCAGAAAAGTTAGAAAATTTTCATAGAGATATTTATGATTTCTTGCTTTTACAAAGTATCTGTCCATTGCAGTCAGCTGGAAAAGTAGCTTTGTAGCAAGACAAAATATACAGATATTTGACTTCTGGAATGTTAAATTAAATTCTTCCCCTCCCTCCCCTTTGCAATACATCCGTACCATGGATTCTAGGTTTGCATGCAACAATCACAGTTGTTCTGAAAATAGTCACCTACTCACTGATTTAAAAAAAAAACTAAGGNCAAACCAACAAGCAAACAAAAACCCAAACCCACTGGAATTCAAATTGCAGATGTCCAGTCCATATAACTTTTGAAGTCTGTGTTACCGTATGAGATAGAAAAAAATTTAATGGAGAAAATCTTCCTGTTAATATGTGTCAGCACATATATATGAAGTCTCAGAATTGAAGTAATACAGTTGAGTTCATCTGGTCAAATCACAATTAACAGAGATCAATATTGGGACTACTAGGTCAGTCTGGAAACCAAAAAGACAGTTATTCCCTGTACCTTATGCCAAATTCTGGTTTTGACACTGGTACCTAATTTAGGAATAATATCAGAAAGGAGATCAATCATGGTATAAAGCTGCACTGGCATAGGTAGTGGCCCCTTTTCCCATTAGGATCAGTGAGGATGAAGGAGGGAATTTACCAAACTGCTGTTTTAAAGCACTGTCGTTTTCTATCTTATATTTCAAATATATTAGAATTTTAGTATTAACTATTGCCATTTTCTAAAATATATAGGAGGGTTTAATACATCCTGGGTTTTTGACATATGTTTTCCAGCATCCAAGTATATGAAAAAATTTTTGGTAGAAACTAGCAGGGTTGAATATGTTCTTACATTCCAGCATATAAAAAGATCTCAGCAATTATGCATCACATTTTAAGAGAAGAATGGAATTTTGGAATGTAAAAATCAAGTGTGAATACAGGTCTGTTTTATTTTTTCTGGATATACTGAAAGCTGCTAAAATAAGGTATGTGACAACTAAAACATTTGTTAGTGGTTTGGGTTGTTTTCTTTCCAGCAATATATACCAAAGTAGACATATTCCTCCAGAAAACTCTTCCTGAATTTCCACTGCAAGTTTTTTAGGTCAACTACCCATTTGTTTTTTCTGCTGAGACCAGTGCTGTGATCTACAGCAGCTCAGAGTAAATCTGCCAATGAACTGTTCTTACAGTTAATAAATACCTTGGCCCCTGGTATCTCTGTTTAGTTAGCACACAGAATACATCGATTATTCTTTGACTCTAAAAGAATGTTAAATTGAATTTAAATAACATGTTTATTGATAGCTACTCTTTTTTTTAAATGCCTGCACAGTAGGCTAGTGATTGGACTTAATGGGTTTTCTGCAGAGGTCTGCACTTAGAAAATACTGTGCTGTTCTGTGTCTCTGGTGTTTTAAAGCGGTAGCTACAGCGCAGGAAGTTTAGGTATTATGTGTAGTGGTGACGGAGATATTGCTTCTGTTTATCCAATCTCCAAGATGGGCAAGGGAGAAGACAATCAGTGGGGAAGATAATTTGCTGTGAATAAAAAGAAAACACAAGGATTTTGCTATTTTAGCCAAGCTTGCAGCAGCGGCACAAGGAACAGCGAGAATTTCAGAAGTAAACAATCTAAACAAAAATGGAAGTACTAACGATTACTTTTTTATACTGTGGATGCTGATGGGCATATTAACTGAAAAGCTATTCAGTATTATGATAAGATTGGCAAATTATTCCATCTCACTTTTAATGAAGCAAATAGAAGAAAAAATACAAGTTTTCCTCACCAGAACTTGTATTATAAAAAATTTATTTCTTTAGAATTATATGACCCTAATACAAAAATATTTTTATTTGAAACAATACAGTAAAATATTATGTGAAGATGTAAGCAATACAGTGAAATGGTTTAATTTAAAATTTATACAAAATCCCATATAGAGATAACGTGATTTTCTGCATTTGGACGAGACTGATCGTATGGTTTTATTTTGTATTCAGAGCTTTTGTAAACAAGATATTGAAAGAAAGGCTCAATTTCAGATATTGTTCTATATCAAGGCAAAAGCCACACTTTTTTTAGAACATATCCATTTCTGCACTCTTGTTTTGAAATTAGAATGACAGGATCAAATCCCTGAAAAAAAAACATGTAGGAAATAGCATGTAAATTAATTCAAATAAATTCAAGTGACTAAAACTGCATATTTAGTTACATCACCACAATAATCAACAGTTGTCTTTTTTAGCTGACTGAAGTGAGAGCAGTGTAGTTTACAGTGCCTGCTGGAACAGAAGTAGGATATATTCTAGCAGAGCATATATGCAGATTTATTGGACTGTCATTTGTCATCTTTCTGTTTACATAAAACTATCATTAATATTACAAAGTTAAGCACTCAAGAATAAAGAATGCCATCTTTAGTTTGAGCCACTTGTACATAAAAGTTGACATAACTATTTAATTATGCCATCAACTGCTCATTTCTAACTGTGCTCTGAGACTGAATTACTGTTGTGCATTTAAAGAAACTCAGCTTGGTAGAACTGTTGCTACGTATGTTGAGATGACTTGTGTGCATTACATGGGACATTAAAAGAAGGGAGTGTCTCATGATTAAAACAAATTGAGCTTCCCTTTAAAACCTGGGTCTTATATGTGCCTTATTCATGGAGTTGCTATGTCATGGTAGCTATTATCTTCAGACAAGATTTGTGCAAGGTTTTGCCAATATTGTGGTCCTCGTTTCTCATATAACTGGGTTCAACTCTTTCAGCTCTTCTGTCAGCTGCAACTACTTTGGTTGAGCCATGATGATTACTTAAAGAAGGTCTTACAAAATTATACCAGAAAGAAAAAGGAAGAAAAAGAACTTTATTTGTTGTTCATGTGCAGCCCACTTATGAAGGGGAGAGAAGAGACTGACTCCCAAATAAGGGCTTTATGGATTGTAATATTCATATGCAGTGAATTTAGTTTCAAATCAATTGTGTGTTTATATCATGATTTAGTTTAATGATAGACTGAAAAATTGAAAACTGATGCTAAGAATCAACTGGTATGAAAAATGCTTGTCCTCACAAGCTCAGCAGAGATGGCAAATGAGGGGGAAGCTTGAGCCCTTCATGTGAACCTCTATTACCTGGTTCTCAGTACAGTATTGCAATGAACAGGCCTTTTTTGAAGTGAATGAAAGAGGTGTATATAAACCAAATTTAGACCAAAAGTAGAACACTGGAGAAAGACTGTTCACAGGTTTAAAAGGATGTTAGAAAAGGAGATAAGTCATTAAAAAAGAATTTAAGATGATTCCAAAGTGATGCTTGTCTCACTGAAAGTAGTTTCACAGGTAAACATTTAGAGTATCTAAATGCACCCATGCAGAGAAAACACCATATCATACCTAGCTAAATAGACAAAGGAAACTATGGCTAAGACAAAGAACCAGAATCTGTTTCCAAGGTTGAAAGAAGCAATGGCTTTGATGTTTTAGCAAATTTCAAAGCTGGCATTGAATTTTCCATCTCGTCATTTCTTCAAATTGAGATTGGATGTGTGTCTTAAATTTGTGCTGTAATGAGGTGTAAATTATTATGTGCAGCCCAGGAGTAACAATAGGATTTCTAGTCGTGAGATACAGAACCTGGATCTAAACACTGACTATACAAGGAGACATTCTAGCAGTTCTTTTTCTATCTTCACTATTGTGAAAAAAATCCTTCAAAGTAGCAAATCTTATATTTAGCATTGAAGGTGTGGGATTCCAGAATTTGGTGCTATTTATGAGGAGAGTTTCTAAAGATGAGGGTTGCAACTCTTTTGCAGAGGGCAACTATCAAGGGAAATCTTGGTTTCTTAGAAACTGATGTACAGGTTTTCATAATAAATATTTAGAATTAGCACACTGCCCCCTGGGTAGAAATATGGTAATAAAAAAAAAAAAGAGGGTTGTGTGTTTGCTTCAGCTGCTGTGTTTGAAATCAATCCACTGCAGTCCCATTGGGCTGGATAAAGCTCTTAAAAATGTTAATTTTTCTGTGTACAGTAAGTAGCAGTAAAGCCCTGCAAATCCACATAGACTTGAGAGCTGAATTAATAAGTTTTATTTATATTTGGGATTTATCCACATTTTAAATTGTTCTATACTGGGAGGATCTCAAGTAATTGTCAAATTTTAGATACTAATGATTGGTTTACAACAAACGAGAATCTATCTTTTAAAAAAAAATTTCTCAAAAGACTGAAAAGAAAGATTACGTTTCAATATGAAAATGTTAAAAAGAGTTTGCAGATTCTGTTTGCTCCAAATGTGAATATTCTTTCAGAAACTTTTATTTCTCAAGAATGATAGTTTCATGTTTGTTGAAAGTATACAGAACAAAAGTGTTTTTTCATTATCATAATCTGATAAATTCAGGCAGCATATATGAAATTCACACTGAGGAACAAGATGTGTCCATTCTAATAATAAACTATGAATAAACTGTGTGAATAAAACCATAAAAATTTTCCACCTGAAGAAAAGCATCCTTTTTCCAGAAAAATACTACATATCCCCTGATTTAGTGTTTTCCAGTCCTTCAGAGTGTTTTGTAATCTGTTAATTATCCTTATTGTTAAAAGAAAGCATCTTCTTTTCAAGCTTGCCCATGGCTAGCTTGAGGTTCCAGCCATAAAGTTCTGTCTTTGTCTACAAGACTGAAAAACTCTTACCAGGCTCCAGTTCCCAGAAAGTGCTTGCAAATTGTAATCTCACAACTTCCTCTTTGCTCTTTGATAATATAAAGGAATATTTTATTTTATTTTTTTTTTTAGTTTTTCAGAAAATTATATCTGATTTTTTCATTAGTCTTGATTTCTTTTCAAGACCTCTGTAAATATTCTTGGTTGCAAACTGAAATTGTGAAATGAAAAAGAGCATTACAGTAGTGGATATTTGTTTGTTATTTCTCTGCCACCCTCAGTGTTAAGCAGGTTCCCTGTTGGTCCCATGTCAGTGTTTGGCTTTGAGTTTTTTATGGTGTCCTGTGGCATAGCTCAAGAATTTTTCTTGGGTGGAAACCAACTGATGTAAAATAGAAGAGGCACAGAGATGATATAAGTGTGTGTTTTCTGTGAGTTGTATCAACTTACATCTGGCTAATTTTACCTCCTGCCAGCCCAGAGAGCCACAACATTTCTTGCGATCAGACTTTGTCAGGAAGTCTAGCAAAAAGAGTAGAGGAGCTGTGCCCAAAGAATCAAAGGAAAACTTGTCCCCTACAAGCCTGCTCCAGTCAAGTGAAGTGAAGGAACTCCCTCCCTGCCTTGGGGTGCATTTCTGCAGACGTTTTTGAGAGGTTCCTTCATGAGAATCAAGCTCCAATGTCTCTTTTCCATATCTGGGACGGATTTTTGTATTTTTGTTCTTGGACTCTCATTCCATGCACCTTAGCATTTGCCAGTATAAAGCAAGTCCAGCTGCCCTTTAGGATATTTAAAGATAGGATGAAGAAATGAGGGTAAATATATCGAGAGCAGATCCTTGCAGAATATTCTCAGAAAACAAAAGATCCTTTTCCAGAACATGAATTTGTATCAAACAGAAAGGTAGAAACATACACAACAGCATGGAGTTGCCTGTTCTCAGTGTTGAACAAAGGCAGTCTGTCCTCAATGAACATTTCCTAACACACTAGAGATCTAGTAGGAGTTTGTCTGATTTTGTGGCTGAGAGTCTGTCAGAGGGTTAGAGGGCAGTTTTGGGGAAGGCAGCCAAAGACCAGCGCCATTCCACTCACTGCATGTAGCCTCAAATTTGTTTACAGAGCAAACTTATTAAGTTGGGTACATATTGGGAGGACCTGTCGACTTCCTCGAGGGCAGAGGGGCCCTGCAGAGAGACCTGGCTTGGCTTCCCTCTGTTCTACCTCATGCTTGGTTTTCTGTACCTCATATTTAATGTCTGTGTATATTCCCCCTGAGTGTCCTTTGGTTTAACATTTTACAGTTTTCTGCATTAAATCACTGGCGTGAGCTGCTGATCACCTCAGCCCCTGACCAATTTCAGAGCAGCCAAACCTGACTGACCTTCTCCATGTGGCTTGAATAGAGACTGCAGTGTTAGCTTCTGTCAGCGCTTGCTTTGGAAACACTCAGCTGTGGAAGCACAGCAGTGGCACAGCCATTCCTTGCTTGTGACAAGTGCTTGACAGTCTTGTTTTTTCCTCATTAAGGGCAGGTGCTCACAGACATCGTCATGTTCAAAGCATTTTGGTTTCATGCTGACATTCAGATCAGTACAGACATGTATGGCTCTTCTACAATGAGCACGTGTCCTCCTTTACACCGAACAGACTGCAAGGTGCCAGGAACTGCACTTGTGTTCTTATGGGACTCTGTTTCAGAATATTTAACCTGACAAAAACCACTCATGTAAAATATACAATACTGCATTTTATACCCACAGCTGGGAAATTATTTTAAAATTTTTAATTGCTGATTTCAGTGCTTAATATGGTGAAAGCTGGGCTGTTTTGTATTGCACAGATATGCTCAATATGGATTTACCTAGTCTATGTTGTAGAGAAGAATAAACATTGAAAATATAGCATGACTACTATTCTTTTTTTGCAATACAGTAACAATCTCTGCATTTTCCTTTATTTAAAAAAAAAATAAATCAAAACTCCAATTTGATGTAGCTTCATATAAAGAAGGAAGCCAATAGTTTTACCAGTTCGAGAGCAATGCTTTGTGAAGTTTGTAGGAGGTACTAAGTCTGATTTGTTGGGTGAACTGTACAAGATCCAAAACTTTCAAAAGGTGTGGAGAGAGTAAATCTTGAAAAATAGGGCATGAAAAGTTAATGAACAAATAATCATTTTTATTCTCAGCATGTTAGTGGAAATAGAGTGCATCTGTCCCACCCAGCAGCTGCATCATTTTGAAGCTCTTGAGAGGGCTTGTGGAGGTGAGAAGAATATAAATCAGAAATTGAACAGTAAAAAAGTAAGCAAAGAAAAAGAAATAAAATCAGTAATATCTAAAGTACATCAGTAAGGAAAGAATATGGGACCTTTTTATTCCAATATTTAAGAAATTAAAGAATCTGAAAATCTGAATAGGTTTTAAAATAATTACCTGTTTTAATTTTTAATGTAATACTGTGATAAAAGATTAATACATGCATTGTTTTCAGAGCCAAACCAAAAATTCTAGTACTTTATTTTAGAGGTGTTTCCAGTAAAACTAGGGAGAAATTAAACATTTCTTTGCCCAAAGAAGTTAATTTTAGTAAATCAAATGTAGAATCTGTATTTATTTATTTTTAATATTCCTAATTATTATTTTCCTAAAATTAACTATTTACATTTAAAATAATTGTCACCATGAAGCTATCATTCTGGAAAACATCCCATTTCAACCTTTATTTAGAATTAAATATTCTCATTCACTGATACCAACTAGTATTTCTTTTCTTAAAAGTATTCCCCTAGAAGTACTCTTTCAAATGGCCTTTTACAAACAACAGAGACCCACATTCAGTGTCTAATCATTGTATCTAATAATTAACCTTAGTTCTACTGCAATAAAAAAGTGCTTGCTGTGCTTGTCTTACTTTAACTGTTGATGACTTCTTTGAAGATCTCACCAACTCACTTGTTTGGTTGGGATTTTTTAATTACATTTAGGATATGGTTCTGTGAGTACATTCTTTTTATCAGCTGAAATATGGAACTTCAGTAATTTTATATTCAAATCCTACATGTTTTATAAAAGAATTATATAAAATGTATTCTATCATTTAGAAGACTTCAATTGCAGACTCATTTAATTTCAATTTTTTTTTTAAAATTGATTTCTTATTTACTTTAAAACTTGAAATAAGTAAAAAATGAACTCTGTTTTCTGACTAGTGAGCTTCAACCATGAGTCAAAGGACTTGAATATGAAAGCATTATAAAGAGTTCAGTTCCTATAAATCTCAAAGAGATCATCATTCTTTTATTGTCACTGTTTTCAGTTTTTGCAGGTTGATAGAATTTACGGAAAAGATATCCAACCTGCACAATCATGTCTTTTTTTTCCACTGTATCACGTCTTTATGTGTAGTAGTTCACCTTATGACAGTAGCATACCTCAGTTGAGTGCTGACCTCCACAGCACTCTGCCTTTTTCTTTCTTTTTTTTTTTTTTCTTTTTTTAATATTAAGTAGGCAAATCTATAGCATTTAGTGCAGTGGAGCTGCCTTTTCAGGTTCATAGTGAGCATATGATGAAAATTAATCAACTACTGAAACATGAATCTAATAACTGAACTTTTTGTCTTCAATAATTCTGGTTTCTTTTTTCTGTTTTTTTTTTTTTGTCTTTTAATAATGCAGAATAAATGTGGATGTAGATAATGAGATTATGACACTAGCATTGCTAAATCTAAATTTTATTGTTCTGTAACTCTGGATCAGTGATTTGAACCTTAGCTTAAGCAAGACAAAGAGGAAGTCAGCATTAGTGTTTAGTGCAGCTCATGATGAGTTGAAGTTCACAGCAGATGGTAGTCTGGGTGCTTTCCACTGTCTAAAATATGGAGAAAAAAATCCTTTGGCATTTAAATTTTAAATGCAAATGCAGATATGCCTTGATTTCATATCTTCCTAATGAGATTTTATATTTTTGTAAAAATGCAAAACTTTGCACTGCATCACAGAGAAAAATGTAGAGACAATAAAGATGCTTATGCAAGACTCCTCCTATTTACATATTGCCACCAAAGGAATATCAGATACAAGGAGATTATTAGAAAACTTTGTATGTTTCTAAATTCTTGGAATCACCAGCTCTTTTTGGTGATAAAATTTATCTTAAAAGGAAAGCAGTGGCATTACACCTTTATCCCATCTTAGTCACATTTCATTAGGGAAAAAAAAAAAAAATTATATTAGGTTATCAACAGACAAAATACCCACTCCCTATTTTTGAAATAAAAGATTTATTTAAACATATAAAACACAGAACCATTTCCAGAAGACATTTTAAGCTACTTTCATCTTCTCTCTGAATTCTTGAAATGGAAGCAGCTTGATATGGAATATTTTTTTTGGCTTTAAAGTAAATACTATTATGGGGAGTTTGCATATAGGGTCTTACATATTAAATATTAGAAAAGAAAAAAAATTAAGTCTAGTCTTACAATTTTTTCTAAATTGTAGTTTTTTTATTATTATTTGAATATACAGAGTGTTCAGCAGGACACATATTTATGCCTTTGAAAATGTCAGAAAGTGTCATAGATGAACAGTAAAGATGCTTGTCTGAAATGTGAGTATATCCTCATCATTTTATCTGTCTTTATGGGTACCTCGTTTTTTGGAGCTGTAGAATGACAGCTATTCAATGGTTTTATCAAGTGGTAGTAGTAACTCTCCACTACTTTTCAAACTGCAACTTCTATTTAAGTGCGATCTGTCAATAGACCAGGTAGCTAAGGGAATTGGAAATGAATTTGTTTCTGCTCTGGATTATGTTCAGACATAATTACTGATAGATTTTTGCTGAACTGCAAAAAAAACTGCTGAAAAAAAAACCAACCAAAACCAAACCGAAACAAAACAAACCAACCAACCAACCAAACAAACAAAAAACTCACCCAACCCACTAAAATTCATCTAAATCAGTTTTAATTCCTTTTGAGCAATGATAAATATTGGTAATTGGAGAATAATCTAGTCAAACAAAGGCTTGATCTGGCCAAACAGGAGCTTTACAGTGTCATAAAAACCCAGAGCCATATTTCATCCTCCTCTTTTCAGGGATAACAGATTAGTGATTTCTGAGCTGTACTGATAGTCAGCTGCATACATGTAATTTGATGACTACATACAAGCACTTTAATGTGGCTAAGGCTGGCAATGGGTAAGGCCCAGAGCACTCTCAACCATTCTACAGGTGATTTCACAGAATCACAGAATCACAGAATTAACTAGTTTGGAAAAGACCTTTGAGATCATCGAGTCCAACCTATGACCTAACCACCTTATTAACCAGACCATGGCACGGAGTGCCACATCCAGTCTTTCCTTAAACACCGCCAGGGACGATGACTCCACCACTTCCCTGGGCAGCTCATTCCAATGCCCAATCTTTTCTTCTGGGAAGATTTTTTTCCTAATATCTAGCCTAAACCTTCCCAGCACAGCTTAAGTTAAGGACACTAACCAGTGTCCTCTCGTCCTGTTGCTGGTTGCCCGGGAGAACAGACGGACCCCCACCTGACTACAACCTCCTTTCAGGCAGTTGCAGCACTTGCAGTTACATTCTGCAACATGAAATGTGATCTATGTGGCACTTTTCCACCTTTTATCCTCTGATGTCTATAGTATTCTCAAATGAATGAGAAAGAGCTGAACCCATGTACAATTTATATGAAGGTACACAAATAGAAATATTTTCAAAATATAGTATAGAGGACATATATCTGCATATCTGAAAGACCTATGTCTATTAAACTTAGAAACCATATGTTGCCTGAAACAAACAAAAAATGCAAGGAAAAAAAAGAGTATATGGAAGTGGAGCACATGAATATGGAATTAGGTATAGGAATTTACTGTGATGTTTATCTAGAGTTCTATATCAGTGACTGTATATTTGAACCAAGCTGAGAAAAAAAGAATTTCCTTACAAGTTTACATGGGACAGTTTTCTTGGGTGTTACCATTATCTGTGGTTGTTACTTTGGTTTTTAGTTTTGTTTGGGTTTTATATTGAATTACTGTATTTTGATGTTCATCTGGTGTTCCTGATGGTATTCTAATTTATGAAATACTAACATTAGTGACTTTTGGTGAATAAATAAAGAGGGTTCTCTGTAGGAGGTAATATCTTTTATTAGGTTAACTGCTAGTATTAGATAAAATAAACCAACTTGTGGGTAATAATTCAGATTGAACAGTAAACATCATAGATTTACCTTCACAAGAAAGCTGCCTGCCCATGGGAAGCAGTGAGTTAATTCCTTGTTTTGCTTTGCTTGTCTGTGAGACTTTTGCATTCCCCATTAAACTGTCTTTACCCACAAGTTCTCTATGTTTTACCCTTCCCGTTCTCTCCCTGACCCTGCTGGTGGGAGTGAGTGAGTGGCTGTGCGGGGCTTGGCTGCTGGCTAGGGTTAAACCATGACACTACTGAATCTGTGATGCTTAGAGTTCAATCTGAATTATTAATTTTGGATTCCAGACTTGGCTTTAGAAACTGTCTTTTGGGTCTTCCATGAGAAACTTGACTGTAAAGTTTTGGGGTTTTTTTATTAAAAAGGAAAAGGAAAATACTCTGCCATTGCTGACTGGAGTTTTCTTTGCTCATCAGTTATCTTCATGTTGATTCCTTCCAACCTGGTATTCTATGATGCTGTATTTCATATGACTGAACAGCATTTGAGTACAGCTATTCCAGTTCTTATGGACCTCTTCATTCTTAAGGGTAGTGGAAGAACAGGAGATAGGATGTCTGGAAAGTAAAATCTAAGAGAAAGTCATTAGTGTCCCTTATCAATAAGATTATTACTAAAATGGCTATAGCTGCACATTTTGTAAGGCCAGAAAACCCTAATGAAATGCTTATTTTATTACTAGCCAGTCAAAACCAAAGGAAAACTAAAACCCATCCACTACAGCTCCCACGACATTATGATAGGTGGTGTCTTGGAGGAATTCCCAAGAAGGAATTCTTGCATTCTTCTAGTCAGGGAATGAAATACAAAGACTTGTCACATAACGCAAGAGGGATGGGAAGGAGTGTTTTTTACCTAGAAGCTCCATGGTATCTGCTGTAGAACTAGGGCATTTCCATTCGTAATAGATGAACAGTCAAGCAACTTTGAGATTTGTCCTTGGGGCAGAAAAAGTCACAGTACAGATCACTCTTGTCCACTGACTTCCCCTTGACTGTATACAGACCAGTTAAATAAGGGTTGTCCAAAATGGAAGCTGGATGCATGTGTAGGACTCTCACAGGTAATTTTCAAATAATGCCTTAAAAAAAAAAAAAAAATCAAACCCAGAACTTTGCAAAGCTGATAAAAAATCAAGTGTTTAGTGAAGGCATACCTTGTACTTCAGTTCACTGACATATGTCTTGGTTATAGTGCATAATCTGCAATAATTATAGCAGTGTTTGTGAGAAAAATAACCAAAATAAGCAAGTAGAAGTTTGTCATGTTAGGTTGTGCTTGTTACTACGAATATATAGAGTGGTTTCTTATAAGTCTTCTCACAAAATTGATTGAAGAAGCAAATTCTGTTAGGCCTTTCTTGTGCTTTCATGTACAATTTAATTTGGAAGATTCTTTCTCCCTGTTTTATTTGGAAAAAAATATTCAACCAAGTACCTCGTACTGTGCTATCGATGAAAATAATTTATGTAAATTTTTTTTTTTTTTTCATTTTTTCAATACTTCAGATCCTTCAATGTGAGTGGATGTTTCTTAAATCCCACTGGCTTCATTTCCAAATAAGGGGAAAAAAATTGAATAGAAATTCAAGTATGAAATAAAAATGCAAAGCTGCTCCTCAAAGTAAATTTTCTGCTTTTATTCTGTGATGAAAGAAAACATAGGTTTCTGCTTTTTTTTTTTTTTATTTTGTGAAATAATTTTGTATTTTAACTAACTGTAGCTATAAATGCAGACACTGGAGTATTTGTCTTTGAAGCATCACTATTAAGACCACAAAGATATTTCACTACAAAGAGCTGTACCTGTGCAGCTACCTGATGGTCTATCCATATTGTTTTAATGTGTAGTATTCATAAGTAAAATGATAAATAATTTATCTCCATCTGTGCAGGCAAATTTTACCACCATATTACTCTGTAACTGTCAACTCTGTAAGATAATGTGCATGCTGTAGAAGCTACTCCAGTGAAATTTAACACAACTTTCTAGGCCTTTAAAGATAAAATTCCTGGTGAGACAATATTTTAAACAAGTACTCAATAATGCTTAATTGCATTATCTGTCCAGAAAGGTATTTAAAGAACAGAATTGAATTACAGAATGTGGCTTCACTAAATGCACTTTCACTTATATGTGTCTTTAACTGATGAAAGAGCATGTGAGTCAATGACTTTGATTTCCTCACAAATTACAAATTTTGCATCCACCTACCTCTTCTGGTACTGCTAACTGAATTTTTCCATATGTTGAGAGAGTTTTACATATTTTCTTAGTATTTAAGTTGAAATAGGTGCATACCATGGGAGAAATGAATTGTTTTAACTTTAATTGCTGCAAATAAGTGCAATTCTTTATTTATATTAAATTGGGAATTTGTTTATTTATATTAAAACACAAGAAAATTCAGATAGCAAGCCCCAAAACTTTTTCATTTTCTTTCAGAAAAATAAAAGGCTTATTGAATGATTCTCCATACTCAGTGCAAGTGCCATACAAATGGCCTAATTTCATCAAAGAACTTTCATATACACCTAAATAAGATTCTGTGTCATCCTGTTTAATTTACATGGAGTTTTTATATAGTCTGGCATATACCTAAATGTCATAGTGAACATTACTGTGAGGTAAAAATATGTAGCTGCACAGTAACTTATTCTGTTTTCCCTGCCCCTGAAAAACTAAACCAGATGCTTTTGATGTTCAGAGGAGGTATGACACGATTCATGGTTTTTTTATTTTTATTTTTTTTAGAATCTTGTAGCAAGCAGGAGGCAATCTACTAATCCATTCTACTCAGAAACTACACAAGTCAAGGAGTGTGGTTTTGCTAAGTGCAAACATGTACTTACAACGCTCGTATGCCTCAGAGATACTTTATGGGCACTATTTCGCCTAAACATGTACTGTGGTCTTAACACAAGAAACATGGCAGCATAAGAACTTAACATTGAATGCAATTACAGTAACTTATAGTTTGGAGTAAACTCATTTTTTGCAGTATTTCATTTGTATAATTCATATATGTGACATTTATGAAATATATGAAATATATGACATGAAATCCATGTTTTTTAACACTAACACTAAAATCATATTGTCTTTGTTCCGTGTCAGGATCTGATGCGAGGAACAGACTACTACACCCCAATATGATGCTCAGAGAGCCAGTTTATTGCTCAAATTAGCATTTCTTTACACTAAAACTACTACCGTACATGCCATCACACGAATGATTAGACACTTCTCATTGGCTGCGTGCTTGTGTCCACATGCTCATTCTGATGTTCTGATTGGTCAGAAGTTTTGACATCTTTGTCTTGCTTGTCTTTGGGATGTTGTGATTTCTTCTTTATTCTCATAAAGTCAGCGTCCTTGCTTGTTGCAACTTCTCTCCTATTCCCATATAATCAGCACTCCTGTTATCCTTTGGATGTTACAACTTCTGTCTTATTCCCACTTATTCTGCATTCCTTCTAACACTTCTTCTTTGTTCCTGCATAATCAGCTATTCTTACTAACCACAGCTGTCCTTCTGCTGATTCATGGCAACGGCCCATAATGTTTCTAAGGCCCATGCCCCAAGAGTTCCCTAACTGCAGCGTATCTTTTTTTCTTTTTATTTTTCCTGTTCCTCAAACTACTACAAAAGTGAAAACAGTATAATGCACAAGGTACTGTGAAGGAAATTCAGGAATAAGAACACTTTTACAAAAAATCAGAAGGGAAGAAAAAGAAAAATTGACTACTATTGGTTTCACTAACAAACTCCAAAATTTCCTTCTCTTTCTCTACTGCTACATCTTTAGAAATGGCTTTGTCTTTATTTTGCTTCCAGCAGAAAGTCATAGGTTTTGAGTGAGATTTTCTTTGCTGATGGCTTCACACAGGCTTTGTATCAACCATCAATATGTCTGTTTTGGATACACATGATAGATCAATTGATTTTTACTGCTGTTTTTGACCTTGCAGTATTCTAACAATAAGCTCCCAGGAAAAAGCTGTTACTAGGGAGCTTTTGGATCTCTGATAACTGAACAGGGACTTCAAGAATGACACTTCAGACAAGGGCATTAATTTTTAATCAGTTCCTCTGATGTTTGAAATTTTACCCAGTGTTTCCCGCAGACTGTCTTGTGAACATCTCCAGAGGAGTCCCGCCATGGTTATTAGGGATCTGGAGCACACAGTAAATGAGGTGATGGTGAAAGAATTGGGTTTCTTCAAGCCAGAAGAGAAGGTTTGAGGTATTGGGAAACTTACTTTTTAGACCTTCAGCCTAATGTGAAGGCAGTAGATGGGACAAGACACACACAGACTCTTTGAGAAGAACAGTGGTAAGATAAGAAAAAAAATTCTAATTAGATATAAGGAAAAAAAATTCTGATGGGAACAGGCTGCCCGGAAAGGCTCAGGAGCCTCCGTCCTCTGCTGAACAAGACCCATGGCATCACCACACAATTGAATCAACTTTGAGTTTGGGGTTGGACTAAATGGTTTCCGTATCTTCCTTCCAATATAAATTGTCCATTGTTGCCAAATTTTCTTCCAATTAAAATGATAAATAGCATTTTAATTTTGGTTTTATATCCCATTTAACTGCAAATGCCATGAGTATCTGCATTTTCTAACCACATTATTTTACCAAGAGCCCATAATCATCCTATGAGCCTCTATGAAGTTCACAAAATCTGTGCCTTTCCTATTCCTTCACTTGCCATTGCTCCTAGGATAAGGGAGCAGGAAGCTGCAGTGCTTTTTACTGATGTGGTTGTACAAAGCCCTATCTAAAACAGATAAAATGCCAGAAAAATCTCATGGTCTTTATGTAGGAAAAAAGAGAATTGTACAGTATACAAGTGTATGAAATGTAGCGCCATTGGGGACCATGTGACCTGCAGTGATGGTGAAGTGATACAATGCACCTGTTTGTTTTTAAAATTACTTTTTCTGCATTCTATTATTACATTAAAATCATTGAGTTTATTTTTTATTCTCTCTTATCAGTCATGTTTCTGTAAGTCTTTTTAAGGGGGTTTTAAACTACAAGTATCCAATAGATCTCTCTCTTAATATTAATATAATGTATCAAGATAGGCCTTTTTAAAACACAAGGGAGTGTCTTTTAATGCTATAGAGAATAATCAGTAAATTGTTTCTGCTTGTAATTTACACGTGACTGAATATAAATGTAAGTACTATAAATTAATCCTTTCTGCATTCCTGGTAGGTTATGAATTTTATTTCTGTTGCCTCATTTACAGACATCAGCTGCATAATTGACAGTGATAATTGTAGTGGAATTTATGCCAGACATAAGATTTCTCTGGAGCCTTGGAGTCAATGTTCATGGTTTTTACACAACCTTTGAAATGTGTGAGGGTAATGTGATTTTATGTTTTTGTCTTAGCAAGTGCTTAGAGGAGCATTGAGTTGTAGTACTACAGCCAGCAGATTATTCTGAGACGTTTTGAACAGCTGCTTCAAAAAAACAAAAACAAAAACAAACCTAGCAATGGTAGTGTAGTCCTTCATCTTCTTCACTGTATAAGTTACAAGTGAAAATGGAAATGTGTCCTTGGATTACAGCTGTCAAAAATGTGCTTTGCTTTTACTGAAGTGTCCAGAAACAGAACTGCTGGCAGCTGTGTGTGTTTCCAGATACAAGTTCAGTGTAACATTTACTATAATGTTTGTTCTTCTTCTGTGATATTTCCAACGCCATGTGCTGGTCCTTGAGTGTTTGGATTTATTTGTGCTACTTGTTTGTCCAAACTGCAACTACTTGAAAGAAAACATCTATGTGTTATCAGAAAAGATGGTTTTCTTGACTGTCTCACTATTGTTAGAAAGTATTTGCACTGTTTTTACTTAAAGAACTCCTACAAGTGGCAAAATAAAAATTTGAGCGAAGTCCGGGCTGACGGGTTTTGGTTGCCCTAGATATTGCAGTTTGTTGCTGTGTGAGGCTGTCTCCATGAGCTGCCACTAGAGTTTACAAGAGCTTCAAGGGATGGTGTTCAGAAAATATTTTATCAAGCTTTTGTACATCTTAACTTAAACTGTAGTTAATGGGTTTTGGTAAATCAAACCCACTGTCTTCTCATGGGGTTCATTAACCTCAAGCTTTATTCAAACATAGGTAATTTTTTCTTCTTTATTCTTTTTTCTTTTTTTTTTTTTCATTAAGTGCAAGTAACTTCAACTGTACAGCAAATGCATCAAGTAACACAAAATAAAATAAATAAAATAATAAATAAAGCCCCATGGCACTTTTTACATACTTGTAGTACTGCAAAAGAACAGCTATGACATTGAGTTCAGTTCCTTACAGGTTCACTAGATTACTTCAACCCCACTTGAAGTTACAGTAGCTTGGAAATTGAAGGACTAATATCAAATGTGTGTTTGTAATTTCAAGTAATTTTCTGAAATCCTCTTTGCTTTCAGTGATTTTGTGTCTATTTCCATAAATAGGTTTCTGTTTCATTTAAGATGATGTTCTTGGGTTGATTCATCACTACAGATATGTAAGCTGTGTGTAATAGTGCACAGCCACCCCCTCCCCAAACCTTATATTGCCATGTTTTCATGTGCACATTGGAACTTTAGTGCAGCAATATTCAGGTTGTCACAATCCCACATCTTCTTAATATGGGTCTTGGTGGGTTTTTCTTCTGTGGGTAAGTTATTTACACTATTACGGTATCTGATTCCTAAGTAAACATTAGCATACACATCTTCACAAAAGTGCTGCAAAGCAGAAAAATATAACCATCCTATTTTATAAAAATGAAGGCATATATCTAGAAAAAAGGAAATAGTAAAGAACACACAGAAGTCTGTGTCAAAACAAGAGCAAATTTTATAAGTCCTAACAGACATCCTAGTTTATCCTTAAGGTCTGTCTATAATGTAATTAATTGTAGAAGCAATGCTACAAACCTTAGGTCCAAGAAATCTTCCAGTGCCTTGCATACGAGCCTGTATGGCCAGGATTCCATGTGGCTCAGTGTAGAAACATGGATATCTCGGGGGTGAGTGTGAATGCACAGGGGTTGCCACAGGAATGGATTTTGTTATCAGCCTACCTTATAGTATTTTTAATGTTAGAAGAATATTAAGGTGTAACTATAAAAGTAATTATTTTTTCTGCAACTCAAATATTCTTCAAAAAATATTCTGAGTTTTAGAGACATAAATAGAGTGAAAAAGAAAGAACACATTTAAAGAGACTTTGCTTTATGTTCAAAATTTTCTTTGTTTCAAGAAGTTAGTAAACTTTCAGTCATTTACTCGGCTTACATGCTAGGATTCATTTCTAGGGTGTTTTGCTTATCCTAGCATATAATTTTAATTCTAGGGGATCTTGATTTGAAGTCAAGCCTTTCTTTGTGTATCCGTTTTGTCCTTGGGTGTTCCATTGAGATTTAAATTTCAATTGAGAAACTCACTGTTTACTTTTAATATTGAACCCTATCTCCAAAGAATTAATGACTGTCATAAACCTTCTTTAGAAACCCTAATATTCTTCTGGCATGGATATACAGCATTTTCTTTGGTTATTTAGCAAAAAGTAGAATAAATTACATTATTTTAATTTATATAAAGTATTTTTCTGTTGAATATTAAATATCTGGCAGGATTTCATGGCAGATTTGAAGCCTTAGTAAATAAATTCTTTAGAAATGTAAAATTCTCTTTCAAATCAATATGCGTTGACAGTTTTAGATGGAACTTCAGAAGAGCTATGGTGATATAAGTGGTATAAAATTTTGTTGCTAGCTCTTAATAGAAACTAGATAGGAGAATAAGCAATTTTGTAGTGAGTAGGTTGTTTAAAAGATCTTTAAGACTATTTTTGAGAGAATTATGAATCCTGAATCCGGGTGTATCCCTATGTGTAGTGTGCATACCTATCCTTGTCTTGAAATTAAAAACAAGAAGAGGTGCTTGCATTCCATGACAACAGTTTTCAGTAAGTAGCAGGTAACATTCCAGTTCTTCATTTGGGAAAAAAAAGTTTATAACTTTGGACACAGTCATGGAAATACAGGAAAAACACACATATTTTGTGTTAAATCATGTTTTATATTGCTGAGCAGATGAGGCAGGTTTGAGAATATTTGAAATTTGAATCTTTGAATCTTTGTCCCTTTTATCTTTTTTCCAGTTTGGGTGATCTTTAAATGGCATGGATGATTTCAGTGCTGATTTTTTAAGATAAAAATGTATGATAGTTCCTATAATTGTCCAGAGAGTTTTACAGTGCAAATGACTCTTCAGATTAAAGTGTACCACGGCTTTGCATTTCACTGGAACACGTCTATTCACAGCACAGCAGGCTGATGGTCTTTTGAAACTGCAGTATGAGCCAGCATTTGCAGAGTTAAAGGCCTTCAAAATACACGGAAAATTATGTCTGATGTTCATGGCTACTTCCCAGTGGATCACCTTTTCTGCTGAATTTATTTGCCATCTAGTCCATCTATTACTCTTTATTACCAGTCTGTGCAGGCACCAGAGCACCCTGCCCAGGAGAGCGACTATTTTCTTCCCTTTTCTAAAAACATATTTGAAAATTGCCAGGTTACTTATGTGTCCTGTTGGTCTGTGCCATGAAGGAAGCTGTTGAACTGTGGGGAAGCGAGCAGGAGCAGCAACCAATTACTGCTCTCTGAGGCAGCTCTGGCTTTCAAAGTGGTCTAGAAGTCTGATTCCATAAGTGCTTTCCAGCCCAGCTGAAGGTGGAGTGAGGAGGAAAGTCCATTAGACACAGTCAATTAAATATAATTAAGCAATGTATTTGTTTTCTGAATTTTTCTGCCTTCTTTGTTACTTTATGCTTCTTGATACTGTGGTGTGGAAGTGATCTTTGTTAAGATAATAAACATTTACTCGATCTTTTTTTACTCATTATTTCTTCATTATTTTACTCTCAAAATCAGATTTTATGGCTTACAAAATTAATATTGGGCAAATCCCACTGCTTAAGAGCATGTGGATAATTGCAATCTGATTTTTTAAAATTTACCTAGAACTATTTTAATGCTTTCAGAATTCTTGTATGGAACTTTGTTTAAAGAAAAGGTTGTAGAAATAATAGCAAAGCTGGAAATATATATGATGCAAATCAGGATGGAGAATTTAACATTTTAATTATCTCATAGTTAGAAATTAAGATTGTAAATAAATGGCTTCAGCATGTTTTGTTTGTTGCTTTTAATAACTTTTTAGCAAAACACACAAGAACTGCCACCCACATTTTAATATTTATTAAAGAAGTAATTAATTCAATTTCTCATTAGGTTTAAAGAACTGTCTGTGTACTCATGATTTATAAAAAGTCTCTCTCATTTATTTTTATGTATGAACACAATTAATTTTCTTAGGTAAGCATTTAGCTTTGGCTTATAGTATTTAGAAACACTGATTGGTCTTTCACTCAGCTTCTCAGTTTGATACACTTTCTGGTCAGAAACAGAAAACCAGATTTTTTCATTAAACATATTTATGTTAAAAAAAAAAAAAGTCTTTTAAATTCATGAGTTTATTCAGGAGACCCTGTTTTCAGCTTCCTTAATGTAGTTAAATATTTTAATTAAATTATTAATATAATCCAACAGGTAGCTATCAGAGTTCTCTTTAGCTTGTTTTTCCCATATTTGTTTGAAATATTTTTGGGGGGTTTTGTTTATTTATAGGATTTAAAAAAAAATCGTAAGTCAGGTTGTAATCACACAATCAAAGTTCATGCACAACTTTCTGCTGTACTGGACCTCTCCAACATCTCTTGGAATTCGGTGACTTTGAATTGTTCATGTGTGTGCTTAACATTGAAACTTGTCTGCAAAAGTTGTTCGTTAGTTCAGACAGCTTAGAAAAGTGAACACAGTAACAAAAAAGAAAGCAAAGAAAGATTATACAAATAAAGAAATTTTCATTGTGATTTCTAGAAATAGAAATTTAGAATGCCTTAATGAAATAATTGACATAAAAAGTTTCAAAAATCAAAATATCTTGAGCGAAATAAAATCTCTCAGTGAACTATTTATTATAGAACGAAAAAATCACCCACAGGAATGGAGGTAACCCTTCTGAAGTAGTCTTATTTTGACTTACTTTAAATAAGTAGATCATCTATATAAGTCTTGTAAAAGAAATAGCTTCTGAATACTTCATTTTTAGAAAAGCTTAACTTTTGCCTGTATCATAAGTCTGGCTAAGTGTGGATTATTTTATTTTCCTTCATTTTTTCCCTACCAAAAGTCACAAGTTCATTTCTGACTTCTTTCTAATAGGACACAAGGTCATTATAAAAAGCTAGAGTGTGATATACATTGTTCATTTTAAGTTTTGGGGATTTTTTTTTTTTAATTTTTTTTAAAATTTTTATTTTTTAATCTCTGTTGCGGGTGATTTGGTGGGCTACCTTTGTGTGTTGTTAAACTGTGCTCAACAAAATTGGTATCATTTTCCTTGTATTCATTCATTATTGTGCTGGTCCCCTCAGTAAAATCAGTATTTTTTCCATATACTAAGATATAAAAAAATTTTCATTAAAAGAAAACTAAATGGACGGAAGAGGAACTCCAGTTTGGAAGCACTTGCCAGTAAGTGGCAGTGATTCAACAAGAGTAGTTACCAGTGACTGATGTGTGATTTTATAATAAAGACAAATTGAGAAATCGTGATGATAAATTTTTCATGCCTTAATTAAAAATACTAGCAGGAATGTTCTAATGGATGCAAAAGTGATGCTATTTTGATTTTGTCAGTATGTCCATATATTTTTTTTTATTAGTAGAACAAGAAAATGTAGGAATGTAGATATTTTTAAATGTATTCAACTTCAGTCTTTAAAGGTCCATCTGAAAAAAACAATCCTAGAATGTAGAGATCAAGTGGAATCCCTTTTTCCTCCTCTGTATGGTTGACCTTTCTCATTCAGGCTGTTCTGTAGAGCTGCAGATGCTAATGGTGCATCAGTGAAAAATTTCTAACACACTATTTTTTCACAATAATTTCACACTTCTGGCTCCCTGAACATCTATGGCGCTACTCAACATCTCATAACTTACTGATGAGATGTCTCATCTTGACACTTGAGATAGTCCTCAACACACACCCACACACAAATATTGTCTTGCCCCTGTGGAAATTAATGTTAGGCAGAATTACTCTTTATTTAATTTTGGTTTTGTCCAGAACATGATCACCCGATAATTTAGACTTTCCTCTGTAAGTTTTATAGCTAGTTATGACTTTATTAATTAGCACACTGCAATTTGACATAATGTCTGCCTTCTCGGTTGGTTCTGTTCCATTATTCAGGACTTAGGACACTGCTGAAATCTGATAAAATTTGAAAGCTAAATTAAACTAAGTAAACAAATATTTTCAAAAGAAAATAGATATTCAACCTATTAAGTGGTATAAATATTAAACATCATACTGTTTAAGACACTGTGGTGTTGATTCTTTTTTATGTTCTTCAAGAAAAAAATGTACTTAAGAAATTATCACGACCTATAAAACTAGTTTACATATTTGCATAGAAGCAATGGAGTACCACAACAGCATCAAAGTATATATTGTTTCCTATTTATTGCATCCTTTCTATTTTTAAGAACTTATAATAATGTCAGCTACGAATTGTAACTTCATTGCTCAGTCTATTGGTTGTTTTCTGAATTTACAAAATGCCATTTTTCAGTGAAAGTTGATATTGTATCTAGATTCAAACCAGACAGACTCATAATGAGGGTGAAATGCGCAGAACTGTAACTGTGTGAATGAGTTGATTTAATAAGGTTAACATCTGTCACTTCTAACAAGTTTAGCATTAAGATCCTACATATCAAGATCTCTTTGCCAGGCTCAAGATTAGTTGTTAGTGAGAAATACCAACAGAAAATGTCAATGCCTTTGGCATCTGTTTCAAGTGGAAAAAAGTTCCCAAATGGTGTTATTTGTCTTTACTGGTGACATAATGGATATTCCAGGAAGGAGTAATATTTCTAAGGTACTTCAGCGATCGGTGTCCTAAGAATGGAAGAGCTGCCAACATCACAAGTTCAGGCCAAGCTGGCTTGCAGTGCCTTTAGCAGAGGGTGTGAATACCAGAATAGGACTGTTTCCTTAAGGCTTCTGGGTACCCACAAGACTACATGTGCTTTAAAACAAGCATTTTATTTTTTCTTTCTGTTCTCTTTACCTGTGTTCAAACGTGTTTTATGCAAACCCAGGAGAAATTATGATCCTCTGTTGGTTTGATCCCTCTTGGCTCTGCTTAATTTCTCCCTAGAAATAATAAAGGTAGAAGACTGGAAAGGAGTCATGCAATATAGGATCTATAGCAAGCATTACATCTTCACTGTCTGTTTTGTTTTTGGGTTTTTTTGTCAGATGTTGGTAATGCTTTCTATTGTGTCTTCACTTACAAAATCCCAGTGACTGTACCTCAGATGACGCTTTCTGTATAAAAGGTACAACAAAGCATCTTCAGACACTGCTTTTATTTTAATGCTATTCACAATATGATGAAAGTTTTAGCAAAAAGACATTTCCTGCAGCCTAACTACAGAAATCCTCTAACAATTGCATCATTCATTCCTTTTAATGTCTAATCTAAGTTGACTTAGATTTCAACTTATACAAGTTGACTTCGGTTTCACCTTAGGCTGTTTACTTCTCATCCTGCCCAACCATGGATGCTGTAGCTCAGACTCTTCATTTTGAGGGTTTTTTCCCCCCCATTTTTGCCGAATCTGTCCTTGTGAACAGAGAACTCTCCACATGGAGGCTTAGTTCTAATTGTTGTAATGCCTCACATCTTCTTTTTGGCTGGCTTTCTGAGATCTGCTGCTTTATATATTCAGTAATACGTGAGTATGAGTTGGCTGAGCTGAAGGGATAATGACACAATAATCTAATGAGAATCTCCTGTTGCTAAGCAGTATGATAGGAACTTCCCTTGCTAAATATAATCTATGCGAGTAATTAGGGAGAGATTAATGGCTGAGGCAGTTCAATAGACTGTGTTTGCCTAGACATCCCTGTGACCAACAAATGCTAATTGCAAGTCTTGTAAATGTGCTGACTAACTTTTTATACCTTCATATCTGACAATGGTGTGAAGGATTACATAGAGAGGAAAAAGCCCAAAAGACAATCACACCCACAGAAATCTTCAGCCCAAAGTGATGCATTTGTAGTGTAGATTAATTTCCCAGATAAATTATTTCATTATTTATTTTTACAGCTCCTTTTTCATATAAAACAAGATATCTACCCTCTGAAAGCTTGAATAGGCTAACTCTGTAAATGTTCCTCCCTCCTGCAAATTCAGTGGCATATAAAACTAACAAAAAGAAATTTCATTCCTCCACAAAAAGCTGTTTCATTTCAGTCTATAATCTGTTCATCATAGAAACAGTTCGGAGAGCATGTGAATGAAATGCTTTGAGTTTAAAAAAAAAAAAAAAAGTAAAATCCAAAAATATTAAAAAAATAAAAAGAAGAAGATAAAAAAGTGCATTGATTTAAGGACTAAGTCTCTTGGGCATAAAAGCAAATTGTATCTCATTATCACAGAATTTTATACATAAATATCCTTTGTGATTCTTTAGGACACAAAACATTTTTCAGTATATCCAACTACAACATATAACAGTATATCCAACAGTGAGTATCAGCTGGGTACTCACTGGGTGTTATAAATATAGTGAGGAATAAACAGGAATAAATATTATCTGTCAAACTCTAAGCTATGTATGCCTCATGGTATTAAAATTAACTTAGAGTTTTTATCTTAGCGAAAAGCATGCCTTTGAAAACCACATGCCTTTGGACTCTTTTAGTAAGATACTGTATAATTTGTGGATATTGCATAAATTATATTTATACTTAAAAATCAATTTTTGTTATTCTATATTCTCTCCAATATATTCATTTGCCATGTTAGATATACTTTCTGTAGCTGAAGCTATCTAAGTTTGGAGTTCTCAGTATTATCATTTTGTAAACTGAGTATTGGAAAGGCATCGTGACTGACTGGATTCACTTGTTTCTCCATAATACATGAAATATTCTTAATTGGTCTTTTCAAAGGCTTTTTATAGAGATATTGCATGGCTCACCTGATATACTCGAAGTAGATTGTTTTCCAGCACTTTTCACATCATTTTCTATACATCACAGGAAAGCAGAGTTGTGTGAATCTGTCTAAAAATATATAGCTCTGTTTAAATTTTTATGGGGTAGCAATGGGATTCATTTTCAAACTGAGATATTTTTGAGTTGTTTGATTAATTTTTCTCCCCTTTTCCAGGTTTTTCTCCACTTTTTCCTCAGAAATGAGTTAAAACCAATACAATCCTTTGTATTTCACATACTAAAAAAATGTTTATTAAAGGAAACTGCATCTTGAAAGAACAGTCTATTTCCAAACCAAAGGCACTGTACACTCTTTGTTTTGAGGACTGATTACAATTTTATCACACAGAGCTGCTATGAAAATCTAACTAAAATTTACCTGTAGAACTGAAGTTGTGTGTTACCATCTAACTCTCTAATGATACAATACAGTCTTAATAGTACTGTTGCTTGGTTGGCTTTGAGTTACTTGAAATTGGAATTGAATAAGAACAGAAAAATTGTGGTTATTGCAATACACCACAAGACATTGTCAACTGTATGACTTTTTCTCCCCCCCCCCATTTCTAGTAAACACTGAATTTTATGGCCTGTAAAATGCATTGCAAGGTTTCATTGCATGAAAAATGATTTATCAGAAATGCAGGCAGAGAGAGAGAACATTGCATGTTGCTATGACCAAATGAGAAAGGAGTAGAATTAGACTTATTTGGTGCCTTAGATACTGTTATTTTTGTGTTAAATGCAAAGAAGCTATCTTGGTCTTAGGATGTCCCTAACCTTCACACAGCTGCCTGTATGACATCTGCTTTTTACAAGTAACACACAGAATACTTGTTCATCTTGTTGGAAGTAGTGGAACTGTTCAGGCATAAGCACTTTCTGCTGTGGTGCCAATATTTATGGAACCTAGTCAAACAAGTAGCATTTAAAATTAAGTGATAATATTTAATGGAAATTGAGGATTTTAATTTTCTGAATTTCTGAATGGAAGCTAAAAAAAGTTACATATTGCTTAATTGATATTTTGGTATCAATCCTCACACAAGTACTGCTTTCAATGGATATTTCATTATAGTTAAACTGGTGCCAAAATTAGGTGATTAAACATACTGAAAACTAATCTATGTTCAAATCATTGAAGGTGAGTTAGAACAAAGGTAGATTATAATAAATAAATAACAAGAGGGGTTAATAAAGAGCTGAAAGATGATAAAAAATAAATGAATAAGATTCCAGTGGGTGGTGAATAAATTGTTTGGATTAATTGTGGAAATCACTTTGAACAAACATATTGGAAAAAAGCACCAAATATAGAGTGCATATAGAAGGAATGGTATTGCATATAATTTTGCATCATATGATAATGTAAAAAACCAGTCTTTAAAGGTGAAACAATCATTATCTCAGACTGACTGACTGCAGCTGACCATGTAAACTGTCTCCTATCTAAGTAAAGAGATTTAAATGAAGTCTGTAAATGTTATATAGGTGTTTGTTAATAGCTTTCAATGATTTTTATTTTTTGCTGGTAATGGTGGCCATTAAAAATCATTTCTGCTGGTGTTCATATATTACATGACATACAGGAAAAGCTAAGGTAGTAACAGTGGTACTAGAATAAGTTAAGCAAATTTATTTGAACTCTGATATTCCTGCTCACTTTCTGTCTTGCAAAAGAAGGCAGAAACATCTGCTTCTGTATTTCTTACTGCTTTCCTATATAGCCTAGGTCAATGGAATGTGTGAATAAATACATAAATAAATCAAACCCAAAGTCCTAAATGCAGCCTGTTAGCTGCCAGTAAGGATATCTTCACCAGCTGGACTCATTCCCTCAGTGGTGTACAAGGTGAGGCACTTCAGTTCTTCAGCATATGGGACATGGTAGAACACAAAAAGGTGCAAAAGACTGAGGTATAGCTAAAGATATGCCATGGAGAAATCAGCAGTTTCGACTCTTGGGAATGTATTTTACATCACGGGTTTTTGCCATCCTTAGGGCTGGTGTAAATTTCAGTGGGGTCTCTTAGGTGAGTTTGGCATTTTGGCACCCAGCTAGAAGGGCAGATGGTAAAGTGAATTCATCCACTGCATGAAGATTTTACTATTGACAAGTGTTGAATCTAGGTATAATGTCTGTATCTATAGGAGAAAAAACATTATTTGAAACCATATTGATTAAATAGAAAAAAATTGCTGACTTTTCCTATGTAGCCATTTTTCTAAAATTGCGATACATTTTGTATGCACAAAAGCATACTGATTTTTATTGTATACCACCAATCACTGCATTTTCATAGGAGTTCTGTGTTCTGCAACCATAAACAGCCTGACATGGATATCTGTGGAAAAAATTGTCACGATAGACAGATTCTATACTATGCCAGTCTGTGATACAAAAACTAATGTTCTTCAAGTTTTCTTATGTATCACCTACCAAAAATGGCCAATGAAAAATAAAAATTAATACATGCCACAAGAACAGCATCACCTCCTGTAGTCCTTCTATGAGGCAGTATCAAATAATATTAATGACCATGCATCTTCAGGGTGAAATCTTTTACCTTCATTAATAATTCAGATGACAAAAAGATCAAGTACATGTTATTAACACATGATATAAGAGGGAAACTTACATTTTTTAATTCATTGGAAAATATTTTTTCCCTTACAGTTGTGTGCACTCATAAGCTCCTCAACAATTAAAAAACTTAATATAAAATCTGTAGCTTACTCACTGTTAATATTAGCCCACTGTTTGCACCCTTTCTAATTGACTTTTTTTTGTATACTATTATTTTTCTAGGCTGCTGTCCTATGAATGGCAACTTTACAGTGAAAAAAAAAAGTGATTTAAATTATTCTTGTGTTTAAATAGTTTAACTACTTATTTGCGATATATTTTTATCTACTGAAAAAGAGGACCCAACATTGCTATTTAATTTTTTTTTCTCCTACACTCCTTCTCCTTTATTTGAAAAAAACCCAAACTCCACATCCCTCTCTTTAAGATACTACAGTTACTACTACAATTCTTAAAACAAATGATACTGTATTATTTCTCCATATATATCTGATAATCTAAATTAGTAGACATTTTCTATGTATTTAATATACTTGGAACCACACTCTGTTCCAGTGGCATGCTTGAACAAAACCTACACCTGTGAAACTACTTTGACTAAATTAAATTTTTAAGATATTTTAAGATATCCTTTCATAGCCTGTACGTAGCTAACTGCATACATAATAGTGTGCTCTGGGGGTAAGCAGTGTACTAACAGAACATTACTTGATTTGTTTTTATATTCCTAGTGGTTTAGGGAAAAAAGACAAAATGCCCATGTATATAATGAAACTGAAACAGAGGATCTGACAAATAGCTTAATTAGCAATATTGAGCTGTTTTCCTACTAACCATAATAGCAGTATATTAAAATAATTTGTCTTTCTCCATATCAAAAACAGAACACTAATATATTTGGAATAATTCCTTACAAAGCTTAGTTGCAGAGTACCAAGATAATACAAAAATCCTGCTATATTTGGATGACTCAGTATAGAACAAGCCACAGATTATTTAAATCATAATACTATTTTGTTAATTTTTTCATGGAGAGAGTTTTGAGGCCATTCATGGAAGTCCTGCCACGGTAAAATCAGAATCATAGCAGGGGTAGATGTTCTGTGACTTCTAGGGAATAAGATATTTCAGAGATTTGGGAAAGTAATACCTTAAAGGAACAAAATATAAAGGTTGACAAAAATCCAAGTCTTACCTGATGCTCCAAAAGTTTACAGATATAACTATATAAAAATGACTAACTGTCAGGAGCTAGGGGTAGTGATGAACAGATATCAACAGAGAAAACTTTCATGCTAGGTATTTGGATTTTGCATCCCTACATACAGATGCATTCAGCATATAGGAAATATTCTGTTTAGAAAAAACAGGAGAGTGAATACTGAACAAGTTCAAAACATACTTACATTTTCTTTCCTATTTGATATTCACTTTCACCATCCACTTTTGGGAGGCTGTACAAGCTACACCAATACCCCTTTCACATATCTAATGAGAGCAAACATGAATCAGAATACATAAAGAACAAGTCCTAACAGCTAGTGTTAGCATTATATGTTAACATGCATCTTCATCTCAGAAATCTGTTTCAAGATGTGCATTTGTATTTATGTAAACACCCTTTTAATTTTTTAATTTTTTTTTAAATTTTATTTTACTGGAGTGGTTATTTTCTTACTAAATATGCTATTTCATTACCATAAAACGTGCATGATTTGATGCTTTGGTGTTTATGCAATTCTTTCCATCATTGCTTATCAGAAGAGCTGTATAGATGTATGACCAAATATTTTATTTACATCAAATATAGTATAAAGCACATCTATAGGAAAGAAATGCTTGGAACTATTGTATTTTAGTTTCCTGTGGGTTTTGGTGTTTGTTTTTTTCTTTTCTGGAATCTTAATTATACCAGTTTCCAGTGCAGTTTTGCCTTTTGTTTGGCACTGACATACTGATGCTGCTATTAGTGGGCTGTGCAATAAATCCGTAAAAAGCCATGTTTAATTGAATGTTCTTATATTGGTTTTTGTTTGTAGTTTTTTTGCTTGCATTTATAATTATTAGCTTGTAATGGCAATCTGTTAGGGTGGGATGTTTGTACACCTGTTTTATTTTCAGTCAGTAGAGACTGTTGTATGGAATAAGACAATAATTCCTGAGAAAGGACATACAAAACAGAATTGAAAACCATCACTAAGATCCAACATTTTCTGACAATGCAGTCTGGGGACTTTACAGAGAGATGCTAAGGATCAACAAATTTAACACGCTGTGAGACAGAAGAAGGAAGAAATGAGAAAAGGCTTGCTCTGCATTAGGAAGAGGCATAATGAAAGATACCTGTAGATTTTAGATGAAGGTGATAGAAAAACATAGTGTGTGAAATTAATATAGTGTAAATTACTTAGCTATTATTTTTAGAGGGAACTGAATATTAAATGTCAAATGAAACTGGAACTATTTGTATGACACACTTAGTATTCAAGAACAGGAGCCTGACTCCAGTCTATAGGTGATTACATTTAATAATTCAGACTTGAGAAAAAAATATTCTGTGGGAAACCAAATAAGAAATATATAGGCACTTATATACAGAAAGATTCAGACATAATTAGAGCTGGTTTTTAGATATTGGTGGCAATATGGAGGGGTTTTTTTTCACTGTTTTGCTTCTGATGCCAGGTACTATGAAACTGAAACAAGATAGAAGCAACCTTTCCTCATCCCATGCACCAAACAGCCTATCACAGAAACTGGGTCTTGCAGGGTACTAATAAAATCATTACAATGTATTTCATACAGCCATAGTGTTGCTACCAGGATGACTGATTTCCTTTTCTTGATGAAATTGCACAGATGAATATAGTCACAGATTGAAACTGCAAGGGGTCCAGAGAGGTTGAAATCCTTCATGGTGTTCTCCAGCGTGATCCTGTGGTGGTACCCAACTGTTTGCTTGAGTCATAACTGTCTCATTGTTCTAGAACAAAAATGTAGTTCGGTTTGTGATGGAAAAAGTTGTGGGGGTTTTGTTTTGTTTGCTTTGGTTGGTTGGTTGTGTTTGGTTTTGGGGTTTTTTTGGTGTGGGGTTTTCTTGGGGTTTTGGGTTTTTTACTTTGATGTATGTTAGCTCTGAATGTTTTTCTCTACTTGGTCTTTGCTTCTTCACAGTCTTCAAAACTAATCACCAATTTTTTTAGCATTCTGGGTCACGCCTGTGCAACAGAGTGCATGTGGTTTTCCAGAGGGATCTTTCTATGCCATAATGACTGTGACATGTCATAGTGAGACGACATAGGTGTTACAGTTGGATTGTTTTCCTATATGAAGACTGCCTTGGGGGACTTCATTTATTTCAGACATGGTTGTATTTCTTGTGAGACAAGTAGAAGTGCCTTTGATGATTTTTTCAGTATTGATTAAAGATTGTTTTCTTCAAGTGCTTCTATTTCCTTCAGCCTCTAATCAGAAGCTGATGTGCAACTAGGCCAGAACAGGTTTTGTAAGCCTATCTCTTGAAAGGCTTACTTTTTGCTTTTTTTTTCATATTTTCATGCTGAAGACCACTTCTCATTAGTTTTACTCTTTCATATATTCTTTTTCTCTAGCAATAGAAATAATATCTGTTAGTTAAGCATATACTTCTTTGTGTCCATGTGGTTGCAGATATACAGCCAGGCTTCCCATCATCTTTGTACTTTTAGATTCCTGGTCTCATAAAGAATGGACTTCACCACATTCAGAGTTTAAGAGTAAAGAGTCAAAATTCTCCAATATCCAGCCATTACATCTTTCTTCACATATGCGGATAACTCTTACAACATGTTTTGAAAACAGGATTTGCTCATGACTGCACTAGAAATATTGCAGTGCCAAATATTGGAAAGCTGTTTTGTGTAACAAAGGGGCTTTTTTACTGGAGTATGGATTGTAAAATAAGGGATTGATTTTCTTCTATCTTTGCATATTTAAACCTGAAATGTATCCAAAATTCAAGTGGTTAATAATACAGAATGTAGATGATAAGACCGTTTGAAATGCTTTCTGTATCAGTTTATAAAATTGTAACTTTAATTTTCTCTGCTAAAATAGATAACATATATTTCTGTCAGTATAAACACGTAATTATTGTGTTTTTCATATCATCAGGAAAAGTTGGCAGGGAGCAATATCAGGAAAGTCATCAAGTGTTTGTTTAAGTTTATAAAATGTGTACCCTTGTTTGTGAGATTTATGTGCACACCCTGACCGACAGATTGCATCCTTATTTCACATTAATTCACATTAATTCCAACTCTCACTGAGTTGGAGGAAGTACAAATCCCTCAAGCACTTTGTCTCCCAGGAGGTGTACTGATTCCTGCAGCTGGTCAGCTCTGGCAGTCTGGAGAGGCAGAAGGTAGGCTGAGTCCCCAAGGAAGTCATTCTGTCTCTCAAGGAATTTGCAAGTGGACTCACAATGTAGAAAAAAGCATTACTGCCAAGTCTTGATTCCCTTATCACAGGCTTCCTGTGCAGCCTTGGGCAAGTCATTCAGTTTCTGTCTTCTTCAATACATGATCTGTAATACATGGAGTGTCTAAGCCTTTCTTGTGTATTTTTGGTTGTTACTGGTATAGTTTAATATGGGAGTCTGCTGTATTATGGTGGCTTTCCCTTTGGAAAGGTGGATGGGTAGGCAGGTAATCCACCCAAAAGTAACCTTTAAAATATTACTTCATAATTTTTCACTGACAAGGTACTGATTATAGCAGAATTCTGACTCTCTGGTCCATATTGTCTTTTAATACATTCTGAGCTACCACTGCATGTCAAGAGTTGGTTTAAAGAAGGTCAAAGAGAGTTCAATATTGCAGGGAAGTTGACAGTTTTTGCCTAATCAGGCTAAAAGTCCTAATGAAATCCTTTGTTTAAAATGTCAGAATTGTAATTTGTAGAAATGTGATTTTGGAAGCTTGATAACAAAAAAACTTACTGATAATTTTTCACATATGAATAATGTCACAGTAATCAGTGTGATTATTTTTTTATTATAAAATTTATTCATTCTTGATAGGTAAGTTGTCCTGATATCTGACTTCTCCACCTCCAGCCTTTCTTAGGTTCTCACCCCTCCAGTGTTTGTGTGTCTATCCCTCCGTGCCTACCTGTCATCCCTGGCCATGGCATAAGGTTTGTCAGTCAGAGCTTTGGTTCAGTGAAGGTAGGGACATTCCTCCTTTGAGAACTCTGCCCTTACACCTCAGGTAACACATCAGGTAGAAAGAAATTTTTGCTTTTTAATATCAGTCATTCGTTTTGCTAACTGCAGTGTTACAGTTTCCACTTACAGTCACTGACACTGTGTATAAACTCAGATGAATAATTTGTCACTTCAGTTCCTCATTTCTAAACATTTATGTTAGATAGATACCAGTTCTCAGGCATACAAGAGTGCTAAAAGAAAGAAAAATAGCCAAAATCAATAAGAGTATCTAAGATATAGTTATCTCTGTCTGCAGGTTTTCTGTCTTGGCACTCACTCATCTCTTTTACCTCAGAATCCTCTGTTGATATTGGATTGTTACTTATTCTGTTCCTCCAAAGGGTAAGGTTAGTTTTGTTTTCTCCATCCTATATGCTGCCAGCTGTCTGAGCTTTTACTCTAATAATGAGTCTAATGGCTTTGACTGGGATGGAGTTACATTTCTCCATAACAGCTCGTACGGTGCTGGTTTAGATGTGCAGCTAAAGCAGCGTTGGTAATGTGGGTGTTTTAGCTCTTGCTGAACAGTGTGCACGATATCAAGGCCGTCGCTGTTTCTCACTGTCCCTTGGTGAACAGCTGCTGAGTGCACAGGAGTTTGGGAGGGAACACAACCAGGCAGATGACCTGAACTAACCAAAGAGATATTCCATGCCATATGATGTCATGCTTAGCAATAGCACACAGCACAGTGGAATTTAGCATCATTAGCCATTGTTTGCTCAGAGACTGTCTTGGTATCAGTCTGGCTGTGGGAGGTGGTGAGTGATTGCCTTTGTTTCACTTGTTCTATTTCTCTCTTCTTCTTCTACCAATCCTTCATTTATTAAAAAATTGTTATCTTTATCCCCAAATTTTCTTGCTTTTATATTTCCATTCCTCTTTCCTCGTCCTAATGGACCTGAGGGAGGTGAGCAAGCAGCTGAGTTTCAAGCTTAGCTGCCTGCTGGTGGTAAACCCACTTTAATGGGAAATGCAGATTCTGTTTCTTCATCTTAAGGTTGTCAAAACTTATACTTCTTACTTCCCAGGAACTTGATATTATCGCCTCTTTGTGGCCATTTGAAATAGAGACACATGCAGCTCCTGCTGAAATTTTGCCACTGCACAGTGTTCCAATTTCAGTGAGCAATAAAGGATGCAAGAAAGACGAAACACAACTCTAGTGTATATTTTATAACATTGACATGAGAACCTTGAAACTGAGGTTTCCAGGGCCTGCTCATAGGACTGATTAATTTTATATTAAACCTTCAGTGGGTGAAAGAAAAAATCTTTGAGATAGGAACTAGAACATAAACCTGGATGCCCTAGTTATTAGATCTATGTATTTCCCAGCATATCCTTTGGTCCTTTATATATCCCCAGTCCTTAGCTCACTATCCATTCGACAGTAGACTGTAGACTGTTGCAGCTGCTGGTATTTACTGCAGTCTTTTACAAAATGTAGGTTTGACCAACATGACAATTAGTAGAAATGATAAGTGGTGGCAACTCCATCCCTAGTGCAGCATGTTCTTCGAACAACTATTAAATCAGACCTGTCAAGGGACTTAGGAGGAAGAATACTTAATTTCTGTTTCCTAATTAGATTTAGCTTTTCAGTTTAGGCCAATGTTGTGCCTACCAAGAATGTAAACTCTAAGTATATAAACAATGTGTTTATACAAATCCATGTATATGAGGTAGTAGAGTATAGCAAAATGGAGGGAGCAGTATCTTACAGAACATGAACTGTGTGGGTTATTCATTTTCCAGATGACTCTAAGAAAACTATTGAGCTGCTAAGCATTGGAAAATGGAAAAAAAAAACCCTGAACAAAAAGCCAATAGTTATTATATATAGAATACTACCACTTTGTCCAGTGTGTTATTTTTGTGCATATCCTGGGTTGCCACAGGTCCATCTCTGTGACTTTGGGAACAGCTAGGGAAATCATCATTTAGGGAAACCACACATTGCAAAATACTTTGCTGCAACCTGTTGCAGAGCTATGCCTTGTCCTAACATAACCGCTTTCTATGCTTAATACAAGAGTAAAACAAGACTCAGGAAAAGACTGTAGAGATTTATAAAGTTCTGGGGACGACCTACCTCAGTTATCCTCAAGGTAAATTCCACTCTTTCCACACCATAAAAGTGGTTCCAGTGGTAACTTCTGTAACTCCTGTGAAATAGTCACAAGGTACACTTGGTTATTCACTGCACAGGGGACAGGGTCAGACAGAACTGCTAGGGAGACCCTCCCATTGAGCCATGATGTTCAGAAAAGACCCACTTGTGTTCTCAATTCCTTCTCAGAGGACAATTTAGATGCAGCTGGATCCAGGCTTAGTCACTTATATACGTCTAAATAATTGTATATGCACAGTCTTTTATGCCATGTAGCTAAGGTTTCAAAGGTTCAGCACACTTAGTCCCAATTCACTTACCGAGTATCTGACACAATAAGGATTCTCTCAGCCTGAAGGAGTAACCTTGAGAGGTGTTCCTGCTCAAGGGGAGATCCTGGCATGCAGCCTGCTTCCATGCAGGAAAGCTCAGCAGGCCCTGTGCTGCCCACTATTTATGGAGTATGATGATCGACTTACAGGCTTATTTGCATACTGGCTACAGATGTTAGTTGCTTTCAAACTTGGCTTGAGTTGAACATTAACCAGCACTGTGGTTAGGTGGACACATTGCTCAAGTTAGCCCTTGGCTGTTTATTGTGTTGTCATCCAAAATATTCCCACTTTGAGCTGGCTGCAGCTGTCCAACCAGACACATCCTGTACAAACACACTTCTAGTTACCATTTGAGCAGGGTGATGAGACATAAAGGTCAGGTTAAGGACAGTGAGGTGACCACATGGGCACAATTTAGTGTACAGGGATTTCATAATCCTCAATTTATCCTTTTCAGAAAGGCTTATCAAGCCTCTGCTTCAACACAGGATGGTGTATTATTTCCACCACAGTCCAGGGGATGCAATTCCAATAGGGGGATACCTCTCATGATCCAAAGTCACACAGTTTGGCGTCATTGAATTAAGCTCATGCTCTCATGACAACCTTAGTAACAAGAGTCACAAAAAGGTGGAAACATTTGCTATGATGTTACTTAGTGAATTTAAATTACATTCTTCCTGTTTCAATTAATTCAGTTTTTTATGCATTGTGTAGAATAAAAAAGAATGCACCACAGAGGTAGCTAATGTTCTGAATCCAGATTTATTGGCTTCCCCCCTCTACCCTTGCAATTTCATAATTGATTGCTTAAACATTTGGAACAATATTTTAATTATGCAGTCTGCACACTTGCATAGTTTACAGTATTTCCTAAATTTATTTTATCTAAATGAGAGCTTTATTGTACATGACTGCTACACACTGCCTCATCAGGAAGTAGATGAAGCCTTCTTCAGGTAATTTGAAAAAGCTGTGTGTTTTCAGGCCCTGGTCATCACAGGTGACTTCAATCATCCTGATAATTGCTGGAAAAAGAAAGGCAAAATAACAGAGATCAAGGAATTCAGGCTTCTGCAGTGCTGCGATGAGAATTTCCTAAGGCAAATGCCCAAGGAGCTGATGAAGGGAGATGCTTGAATAAACTTCATGCTTTACAGAGAACTCATCAGAATTGTGAGGATCTTGGCTGCAGCAAACACAAGATGGTGGAGTTCAGGACATTCAGAGGAGAAAGACAAATAGCAGGATCCCAAACCTGAACATGGGATGAGCAAACCTGGCTTGCTTAGCTTGGGTGAATGACATGGAATGTGATCATGGAGAGAATAAGGCTCCAGAAAAGCTGGTCAATTTTCAAGGAATATCTCTTCCGGGCTCAACAGTTGTCTACCCTGATGAGCAGGAAGACAAACGAAAGGTGGCAGGAGATCTGCATGGATGAACAAAGAGCCCTTGACAAAACTCTATATGGAAAAAGAAAGGATGCAAGAGGTGGAACCGAGGTCAGGTGAGCCAGGATGACTGTAGAGGTGCCATCTAAGCATGCAGGGCTGCACTTAGGAAGGCCAAAGCCCACTTGGAGTTGAGTCTGGAGAGTGTTAATAAAAACAAGAAGCCAGGTGTATAGATGTACCATGGAAGGAAGACTAGGGACATGCTGATGCATGAGGACGGGAACCTGTCCACAGGGGATATGGAAAGGACTGAGGTATCAGATGCCTTCCTCACCTAGCTAGGTAGGGCTGATGGGAGGAAAGCTCACTTTCATTTTTAAACATGCTTTATTTTTGTGAATTTTTTTTATTAAATTACTTTTGCTTCTCTTTTATGTTTCTGTTAGATTTTAAATTGTCTATTAGAGTTGACATTATGCTTTGTTGTGTCAGACTGGGTCAATAAAATCTGTTGTTCTTGTTGCAGGTGTTTTTGTTTAGTAACCCTACAGAGAAAGCAAGTGTAAACAGCTTTGCCTGTGGTTTCTTTCTGATTTATCTAGAAATCTGAGCAATTTGTTAAACATGGGATATTATTTAATCAGCAGGGCAAATACTATGTGGGCGTTACATTTTTCTTGAACTGCACATAATTGGTATGGGAAAAGCAAAGTGAAACAGCATTGGCACTGCTGGATAAAACATTATTGGTTAGTGAATGGATGTGCCTTTTGTAAAGAACAAAAAGGATTGAGATAACTCAAATGTGAAAACCCTATTATGTGAAAAAGTTTTAACCTATCATTAATACACAAGATTAGCATTATTAACATATTTTTCATTACCACTGATAATGAATTTTGTCTCTTCTTTATTTTCCATATTATTCCTTGAGAGCACTTTGCTGGTAGCAAATATGTGCATAAGTATTCATTGTTATTTCTTATTGCCTGCTCATCAGCTGTATTTCTTTTCATCTTCTGGTACAGAGGAGAAACATAAATAATTTTTCTTTTCCCATTCTACCATGGCAAGTACTGTATTTCATCTTAATGTGGTAGCATTTGAGAAAAAAAATTAAAAACCCCACACCCCAGATGTTGTGGGTGGGAGACTGCTTTTCTTCTGGTGGAAATGAATTGATAGATTAAGGGCTTATCCAGTAATTTAGACAGTATAGCTTCTATTACTGAAATCATAGCATCAGCTCAGCACTTTCTGGTTTATTTTTCTTGTAAGAAAGAAAGAATTTTTATTAGACAAGTTTTTAAATGTGGGAGGAAATGGAAGAACTTTCTGGTGATGGTTTTTATTGAGTCTGATTGCCAGTGTCTGGCTAAAATTCTGTTTTTGTCAAATTATGAAATTATATTAGTGTGACCTATGAAATTTCTGAATCTAAACAACTATGGGGTTTGAAATTCCATGCACAGATACTCACTTGAGATGTCTGGTTCTTCCTGTAAATAATACAAGGACAGGCATACTTTCATTACTGCGGAATTTCCCTTTGGAGAACTCAAGAAAATGGAGAAACACAGAAAATTAAAGTGAGAAATATCATTTATTAAGAATATCTTTCAGCTGGTATAAAATTGCTTTAATTTATGTTTGGTTTAGAGTAATTTAGAAAAATGTAAGGAGAACATACCTGATTCTCATGGTAGGAATTTTTTTTTCAGTTATGAAAAAATAGGTGAAAGAAATAATGTTAGCTAATCAGTGTATGTATGTGAACAATGAATTTGTTTTAAATGTGGATTTTATTTCCACTATTCAGATATTTACTCTCTTTGACTGTTATTTCAAACCCTAAATTCTAGTCCCAAAGCAAATGCAGTCACTTTATTTTCTTGAGCTATAGTTAAGTAAAAATACATCCTTAGGGGAAAAAAGCTTCTTAATGTGTAATGATGCAGAATTTGAGAGAAATCGATGTTGCTACGCTTCCTTTGTGATGGACAAATTAGACAAGACATTGCAGTTTTCTGTATTGCTGTTGTGAGAATTTAATAAAAGGTTTTCATTCCTGACATGTGCAAATAGTACACTTTTCACAATGTGAAACATAGCTTAGTTTACCTCATTTTAATAACATTAATTAAAAATTCATTTCTTTTTAAAGGTAATGACATTGAGCTAATAATCTTTCAATTAAAATTCTTTTAAAAAATCCCCATCTTGCAGAAGAGGAGAACTTTGGAGTTCTCTCTGTTATATCCTGGTGTGTAGCAGTCTGAATCTGTCCTCTGCCAGCTGATGTCAAGCTGTGAACATGCTGAAAGTGATCTTTCACTAACAGACCTACATGAAATATGCAGACAGGAGCTTTGAGAACTTGTGCATTATAGCCTTAAAAAACTGTAGTCTTAGACTGTAAATTTAGTATTAAGAATTGTAAATATAATAATATTTTTAATTTTCAAAGCTTAAGATATTATTTAAAATAAATGTATCAAGTGTATTAATTGCATTTAATAAAATTTTAAATTGTAAATAAACACAATTTATAACTAAAAATGGAATTATTAAGATTACAAAACATTAACAACCTATATATTTGAGATGAGAGACCTGTAGACTAATGGCTGGAATTTGTTGCATTGGTGATTTTCTCATTAAGGCTTTGCAGTAGAATCATCATTGCTGACTAAATAATACTGAAGAAATTAGTTTTATAATTAGTTGGACATAGGTATTTTAAGCGAAGAGAATGTAGAGAATGAACAGGTTTTTAGTGTCATCATCAAGAGATCCTGAATTTTACAATGTAGCTATGGTAAAGTTATTTATAGTATTCTGAGATCAGATGTCCTCATAACTACTCCATTGTCAGCTTCAGGTATTTGGCTTTTCAGTTAACAATATAAATGACATTTGCAGTGCCAATAAACACTGGTAAATCCCTGAAAAGTCGGGTTGTTTCTATAATTCAAATACCCCTCTAATGCTAATGGCTTCTCAAGGTTTTGTGTGAATGCTTTAAAATCAACAGCCTTCTATCAGGTAATAGAATATCTTCTGCAATGTTTTGTTTAATATAAGCCTCTCACATATATATACGTGTTCGTGCGTTGCTATTGCCTTATGAAAGTTGCAATTTTTATTACAGTTTCTCTATGTTAAAAAAAATAGCACCATTAAAAGGTGGGAAGATGGAGTAAAAAGGGGGTGAGCTAATAAACAAGAAACTGAATGTCCCTTGAGCAGACAATACTCTCTGTACTGCTGCAGAAATTGTTGCTGACATAGAGAGATTCATCCTTGCCTTCTGGCTTCCTGTTAGTCCTTCCACAATTTTTATTGGTATGTGCTCCATGATGGAGTAGGAAATAGCATTGTAAGAACTCATCTTTAATTCCTCTTTTTGCCTTAGTCCGAATTGTGTACATTTATTTATTTTTTTGTTGTTCTTTCCATAAAAAGAGAATAGCCATCCAGATATATTAAATATGAGTTAAATTATATGTATACATACATACATACGTATATAAAGACAATAGGTAGTAGCATAATGTAAAACCAGCAGAGACATAATCTTCCATGCTTTTCTTGCCCACCCCAACTGCATTTCTAAAACAATGTATGGACACAGCTTTTAGTTAGTTTATAATTATTTTGGAAGTAAATTTAAGTTAGAAAATAAAACACCATCCTTAACATTTCAAAAATTAGCCAGTAGTTGCAGTTCTTTTTTTTTAAGATATCATTTATAATATATTAATAACTAAGTCATCTCTTCACTTGGTAGCTTTTATTTAATCAATGATTACATAGTTAGTGAGGATGCATCAATTCAGGAAAATAATTAACTAATCAAAAGGATATTTGTTTCCACATTTTGTTCATTATGAATTTTATATCAAGGACTTAGCAGACCAGAAAAGACAGATGAAGTACCTGCAAGCTTTCCCTTAATGTGTCAACAACGCTTTGTCTACCCTGGGGAGGATAAAAATGGCTCAAACCTTGAGCTGAATCATTCATTGTACTATTTGCAGTAAGAAATAGCAATTATATGTCATCCTTCATGTTATCAAGTCTAACATTTCAGTTATACAAGTTACAAAAACAGACTACCTATTTTCTTATACAGATTTGAATCCAGTGTGATTTTATTCTGTCCCTAGTGCCCATGCAATGTCTACTAGAATTTTTACAAATTGTTTGAATAGTGAGTACTGCTCCCTCTGTTAGGTGATCTGGAGGCTTGTCTTCCTCCCTCTGTTAAGCTGAAATGATGGGTATTAAATGCACATTATGGTGGTTTATTGGAGTTTTGTTTCAATGCTAGTTTCTTACTTGTACACATGGCTTTGGCACTTTGTCATGTTGCTAAACTTGTATTTTAAAAACATTGACAAGGCTATTTTTTTTTTTAATGGGAGCTAAATTAAGAATTATTTTTCAGACTGTCTCTCTCTGGTGTGAGTAGCATTTCATGAGGTGAGCGCTTACTTTTTGCCTAGTTGCTTATATGGCCCTATCTAAAACAAATTCTTACTCTTGCAGAGATTTAAATCAGGGTGCTCTAGTATTTACAGTTGCAGAGGGTGAATCTGCACATGGGTGCATGTTTCTGCCACGGGGTTAGTGAGTGTGAAGTCCTGCAGTAGCATCTTCTTCCCTTTTCATTTCATCTTGGCAGAAGTCGTAACCCAAGTACGGCCTCTTTTGCTGGTTGGAGATGAATCATGGCTGAGAATTGCTATCAGAAGTAGATTTTTATTGGGAAAAGCACTGTTGATAAATTAATTTCAAAATTTGACACTTCTTCCTACAAATGACACAGTATTTTTTTCTTTAAAATTGTGTTTCTTAAAAAAACTGCACATGATAATACTATATATTTTATGGCATTAGTATGTGGAGTTGCTACTAACTTAACATAATACCACTCTATTAATTACACAATGAAATTATTATTTTCCTTGTTCAAGGCAATATCTATTTAATATTAGTTGAAAAACTGTGGCAACAGCCTATAAAGTATTTGAAGAAAATGCATTTCCTAAAAATCAGTGTTTTGAAATTTTTATATGACTTCCAGTTGTGGTATTCCTGAACTGAATTTATTACAAGATAGTTCTGAAACCCAAATGAGTAATTTTTACCTATTTAATTCGGAAAAATAAATCAATGTATGGCTCATAAATAAGTAGTAATCATTTAGATATACATAAGAAGTGAAAAATTATTTCATAGAATAATTCAGGCAGGAATAAGCTTCAAATATCTCCAGCCAAACCCCCTGCTCAAAGCAGGAATAACTGTGGGGTCAGATGAAATCTTCTGAGGGTCCAGGTGCATCTTGAAAACCCCCCAGGATTATGAATCACACATGAATCGCACAATCTCTCTGTTCAGCCAGGTTCAACATGAAGCCTGTTGGGTTCCTTGCTTTAAGGCAAAGATTTATTTGTTTTTTTTTGTTTTGGTGGGTTTTTTTGGGTTTTTTGTGTTTGTTTTTTGTGTTTTTTGTTTGGTTTGGGGTTTGGTTTTTTTTTTTGTTTGTTTTCTTTTTTTAAATGCTGCTAATAGTGGAACAAACTTCAGAAAAACATGTACTTATACTGTAGAAACACATTGTTGAGGTTTTACCCTGGCCAAATGCCAGGGACCTATGACATCTGCTCTCTGTGCTTTCTCCTGCTGCAGCTGTGCAGAGGAGAGGACTCAAACTAACACAAACACACTGGACTCATGAGTTGAGATGAGGCAGTGATGGGGAGGGGACGCACGAAAAACATGAGCAAACAGGTGAGAAACTTAAGTTGCAAAGTGATTTATTAACCTAACAGAGTCGGAGGATAAATGAGAGGTAAAAATAAGCTCTTAAGACACCATTTCTTCACTCACCCCCCTTCCCTCTTAAGACACCGTTCCTCAGCTCACCCCCTCCCTCCTTCACACAACCAACAGCTCCGGGTGGGGGGCAGGGTATGGGGTTTTTCCTTAGTCAGTCCATCACCACAATTCTTCTGCTACAAACACTGTTTCTCTGCTCACCCCTCTCCCTCTTAAGACACCATTTCTCAGCTCACCCCCCTCCCTCTTTCACACAACCAACAACTCCGGGGTGGGGCAGGGTATGGGGGTTTCCCTTTGGTCAGGGTCAGTCCACCAGGGAGAAGAGTCCTCTACTCAGCCATGGGGTCCCTCCCACGAGAGACAGTCCTCTGTGAACTTCTTTGGCGTGGGTCCAATCTCACGAGCAGCAGCCCGGCCGAAATCTGCTGCAAACACGAGTGCTTGTCCATGGGGTGCAGGCTCCCGAGCCGAGGCCAGGCTGTTTCCATCCCGGGGGCCAAGGCCTTTCTCTCTCGTCCACAGCCTTTGCAACTCTCAGTCTCTGCTGGGACTCCCACTGGATCACAGCTTCCTCCAGGCATCCCCCTGCTCCTCTGGCGTGGGCACCTCCCCACGGGCTGTGGGTGGATCTCTGCACCCCCCTGGACTCCATGGGCTGCAGGGGGACCACCTGCTCCCCCATGGTCTTCACCACGGCCAGCAGAGGGTTTTCAGCTCCGGTGCCTGGAGCACCTCCTCCTCCACCTTCTCCACTGACCTTGGTGTCTCCATGTTGTTTTCCCTCACATATTTTCACCTCCTCCTCCTCCTCTGGCTACAAAGAAGTGCGTGCACCCATTGTTTTGATTTCTTCTTAAATATGGTTTCACAGAGGCGTAACTAACATCTCTACTTGGCCCAGGTTTGGCCAGCAGCACGTCCATCATTTTCAGAGCCAACAGAGAGTGGCTCTGCTGGACAGGGTGAAAAACGTCCAGAACCTTCACACAGGACACACAGGAGCCACCTTTGTGCCCCTCCCTACCCACTAGCAAAAACTGGGCCAAGTAAAACCACCACACACATTCTCCTCGACAGTACTCAGGTAAACAGTTGCTAACAAAATGTAATCAAGTGTGTTGAAATATGAGGAAAATAAACATTTTAATATTTAAGCAGGATATATTGAAATCTTATTTTCCAAAACAATTGCAATTAAATGAAACTTTTTAGGGGTGTAAGTACATAACATCAAAGAACTGGTTAGTTTTCTTATTTATTCTTTCATGCCTTTGAGATATTTTTGTAAATGCTTAGTAAAAGAAAGACTTGTTTTAAAAATACAATTGAATTGCAAGGTCTTCAGCAGAAAGTTTCTAAAATCTTGTAGACCTCTTAGTACTTTGTTTCTCTTATTTATTTTTTGTATAATTAAAAAATCACTTTGACATGTGATTTCTTATTCATAAGATTGCAAATGTGAATTGTGTTGGTTTAAAATATTTTAAACATGTATGACATTTTAATAGTCTAAAATTGACTATTTTAGTCCTGCTGACAGAAACTACACAGATTTACAGAACTTCTTATCCAGCTTTCCTTAATGTTAGCAAGTACAAATGTTTTGCTGACTGGTATAGATGAGAGAGCTTCCCCTAGCCAGGGATGATAAAATCTATCTGAATTATATTATGCCATGACAACTTAATTGTTTCAGTTTTTTTTAAATTTTGTAAATTAGTCCAGGAGATGTCAGTTGATTATTTTTTTTCTTGCATTTTGAGTAGTTTTTAAAATAGAACCTCTAAAAGGCCAAATTTATGGTTTCAGGGTTTTTTCATACTAGATATTTGTACGTGCCAAACTGCTCTAGTGGAAAACACTGAACTAAAGTACATGTCATATCCTGGTGTGTTTTATTATTACTTTGCATAGGAATTACACAAATCGGAACAGGAAAGGCAAAGTAATTTTATGTATTATCATAATGATATTCAAATAAGTAAATGGATACAGAAGTGATTGACATAAAAAATTTAGTTTTCATGAACTCCCACATTTTTCCTTGTTTTTAGTAAGTTTCCATTGCCATTTGTTTTGATTCTTCCTGTTGATTACAAAGAGTAAGTCAAGGGCCTGCAAAAGCTCTTGCCTTCATTTCAGTTACTCTTACTATATTTTGGTGTTCCTGAGAACAATGAGATTTTCTCATATAGTTCCTGAATACTTCTGAAAAGATTTGAAAGATTTTTAGCAATTCTTCTTGACAAAAGGCATTTTTTCAGGTTTTTTTGTAGATGGGGAACGAAAAATTTATGTGGAAGGAACATAATCTTATTTCTTTTTATTCCTCCTTGCTTTTCCTTATTGTTTATTTTCTAGTGTACTTGAATGAATACAAAGAGGAATGAGATAGAGACTTTTTTTTTTAATTATATTTCATTACTTCTTTATTCCCAGATAGTAAATTTTCATTGCATAAACTGCCCATTTGAGGTGGTGAAGGGAGTAAATGAATAAATTGACATAGATTTGATGAAGACTTGTATAGTATCCAGAAATCAACTCTGTGAATTTGGAAGAGCTGCTGTCAGCCCAAAGGGGAGCAGTGCCTGCAGACTGGCACTGTAATGGTACAGGTTGGAGGTCACTGTCTCAGGGCCATGCTCTGTTTGAGGTCCATATTTTAACTTACTATTTGATTTTAGTTGATGTGGAGCCTTGAGCATGGAATTTTTTAACCCCAGTCTCTGTTTCACCAAGGTTCAGTAAGCACACTTCTCTTTGATTAAACATTGAAATTGAGTCTAGAAGTGTCCAGGTGTCAGGAACTGAAAGGACATTATTAATCCCAGTTTTCAGTAAAATTAGTTTCAGGTGTTCTTTTCTAAAGATAAACCAATTTAGATTAAAACCAAAACAAATACTACTACTTCTATATATAACAGCAAAAAGATTGGGTTTTTTTCTTTTAAGATATGGAGAAGGACTAAAATGGTTCAGTTTATGCTTAAAAATCAAAGTCCATTGAGGTGGTGGAAAAGAGTGATCTTGTTGTTCTTTCAGTATCTGTAATAATCTGCTAAATGCATGTTCTAGTTCAAATATCACATTTCATCAGTTTCACTTTTTGAGCATTTCAGTGTATACTCTTTTTGATTTTTTGGTAATTCAGTGTGTATATTTGAAATAACAGTGTTGTTTAGATAAGCAGTGTAATTATGAACCTTTTATCTTCGTGTTACTGACTGCCAGGGTTAAAAGCTTTCATAGGTGCCAGGGTTAAATGAAATCAGTTATTTCTGCATTTACAGCCTAATGACACTTTGTGAAAGACTACAAGAAAAATACTGCGAAAGTAAATGATCAAGGCCTTTTTAGAAGATGGTACTATAATAGCTGGAAGTCTTGGTCTTGTACTGATGACTTTGTAAGAGACACCGTTTAATAATGAAACAGTACTAAAACCTGATGGAAAAAAAAAAAAGAAGGAAAATGCAAGTAGAAACGTGTCCTCTTCAGCACTAAGTGCAGCCAGTAGTCAGAGAAAACTAAAGAATTAAGATGAGTTTTTTGCCCAATTCACAGTAACATGATGTTGTTACTGCACTGACAACGTGCTCTGTTCAAAGTGTCTGAATGATGATCTTCTGAGTGGCAAAGCTGATTTTTAATCCTCACCATTAAGACTACAGCAGCCTGTGGACAACTTGTGTTTCTGTTTCCTTTTAGACAGTTTGGGGATTTGCTGGGTAAAAAAACCCTGAGAGAACTCAGTTGTCATACACAGGTCAGGACAGCAGTGATGACCTTTCATGAAACTAAGCATTGCTCCTCAGTGTCCAAGAGTAACACAGATCCACCATCCTAAACCTGTGTATGAGTAGTGCCTTTGGATGACTCTCTGTGTGAAATCTCTTGGTGTTTACATTGTGTGATAAAGTCCTCTAGATCAGGAATTTACTTGCTCCACAGAAAACAGGAAAAACAGTATCTTCTTCACCAAACTCCCAAATTTTTCTATGGTTAGTCATGTTTCATCAACAGTGTTATTCAGCCAACATTGTTTGCAACAAAATAGAAAAGCAACAAGATGTTTCTTAATGTTCTTGAATTCTCTTAAAGCTGTGACTTCTTTCAAGTCGATTTATAATCACTGATAAAAAGAAATTATCTAGGAAAACCCAGTCTAGTCCCACAATATTGTAGCACCTGTGTAAAAATTAGTATTGACAAAGACAGTTATTACCTTTGTTCAGTAGAAATTTAGTTCAATTAATTTCCTAGTTTCTATGAAAATTCTTTTACTTAAACATATGCAAGCTTATCAATTACAGTGTTGTTCTCCAAAACATTTTTGCTAAATGACAGCCCACATTTTGGATAGCTAGCTGTGTGAAAGAAATGCTCTTTTTGCCTGTCTTTCTGTCTTTCTGTCTTTCTGTCTTTCTGTCTTTCTGTCTTTTTCTGTCTTTCTTTACATCAGTAGACATTAATGGGTGTGAAAGAGAAGTGATAGCATCATATGATGTCCTACTTTCATTCTTTATTTGAATTTTATTTGAAATAACTTCAGGGAATAACCCTATAAAATAGGTGGTGTTTTCATGATTTTTCAATAAACAGACATTTATCAGAGGTAGATATAGAATTTAATTATTACCATTTGTTGTGTATATTGAAGGAGAGATGAAAGCTGAAACTGTTCTCCTTTAAAAAAAAATTACCAGTAATTTGAAGAATACAAGTGTTGGAAGATTACATTTTGAAAGCAAGTGAAATATATTTTCATGTGTGTCCCAAATCTTAGGTTTAGTAAATTGAAAATATTAACATTTTCAGTTATAATCGTAATTGTAATATCACTTTTCAATGGGAAACAATAAATTGACATTATGTTGATTTTAATGGGCAATTTTGCTTTATAAAAAACCTTTAGGGATGAAAAATAAGTTTTTGGAAAAGAGTAATTTCCTGGTAGGATTTTATTTTCTGTTGTGTCTAAATGATTTTTTTTTTAAAAATAAATAAATTTTCTGAACTATTTATTATTGGCAGTGTTCTTGGCAGTTCCCACCACAGAATTTTAATGGAGTTCTAAAGGTTCAGTATCCTGGGTTGGGAGGAAACCTCAAGGATCCTTGAAGTTCAGCTTTAAAATGTAAGAAAAATTGATCTTGACTGCTTTTAGAATCTTTTGATTTAGATGTTGAAAATTTCAGGATGAGAGTGTGTTTTTATAGTACAGTTTTAGACCTAGAAGTCATGTGCTGAGCAGAGGCCTGCACTTTTTTTGTGTGTTTTGGATCGTAGTTTAGCTGACCCCAGTAGCTGTGGTTGTTGTCACATTTCTCTCCAGCTGGAGAAGACACAGGGTGTTATGAAAAGTCTTATATGCTTATTCTTTATCATCCTAGGAATTTGCTGAAGTTACTTGAAAGCATATTGTGTTCCAAGATCTGTGCATGCAGTGCTAACTCTGTCCTGGCAAGTAATTCCATACAATAAGTTCTGTACATAAATAATAGCAATGCTTGAATAATGTGTAGTGATGTTTTTTTTTCTCCAAATATGTCAGATGACTTTTATAACAATGCTAAATACACACTGCATTTATCAACAGAGAAACTTCTAAGTTTTTGTATAAATATATTTACAAAACTACACATTTATTTATTTATTTATTTGCTTATAAGTGTAGATCAAATGTAAACATTCAAAATATATTGTAACAAGCCACATTTCCTCATGTGGTTTATTCATTCATACCTAATGATTGATTTAGTGGTTCATGATTTGGGAATTATTAACAAGGTACAAGAGAGGAAGTATCAGATAATTCTCAATTAATGTAGCAGAGAATATATGATTAAATATTCTCTAAGTACTGTAACACAATGACTGAAATAGTATTGAATTGCTACCGATCTACAGCATGTGATTCTAGGTAACTGTAAACTACTTGTGAAGGGTTTCACACTGCAAAGAGCCTTGAAGTTATCTGGAGGCTATACTCAATCCTTTCTTTTCTGAATTACCATATTAAATTACACTGGAGGCTAAGAATCTCTTAATTTCTTTGGAATACAAAGTAGTGCAACAGAATAAAGTCAGACTGTAAAAAGAGAAAACATGGATGATGAAGATTAAGTATTGAGAAAAAATCCACTCCCTTTGTTCTCAGCAAGGTGTTTTTTACCATACCTTTCAGTCTAGCATCTTTTCAGTGATTTCTTGGATTGAAAAAAATTCTTGAAAATGACTTCTTGAAAAAGAAAACCTTTATTTTCCATCACCTTCGAAGTCTGGCCATGGATCTTCATCCTGTGACAGGCAGGCATGCTGCTTTTCTTAAGACAGCTGTAGCTCCGTGCAGGGTGCCTGCATTATCTGGGATTCCCAGCACTGGCCAGCCTGAGCACCCTCAGTCTTTGAGCAGTCCTGTGCTGTGACTGTGCATTCATACATTATAAATGCGTAGCCTTCTGCTGTACTTCAATTACCCAGCAAGCTGTTTGTAGAACATCCTGTATACAATATCTGTACTGCAATTTAAGAACAGATTTTTCACTTGTAATGTTTGTCGTTCAGCTGTTTTCCTCTCATTCCTGCCTGCTTTTATAATACTGGAGAAGCAAATTTGGAAGAGGCTAAACAGAATGGACCTGTAACCTGTCATGCATTTTGTCAGTTTACTCCTCCTCTCCTTGAGATCATTCTGTGACATCTGACAAATTCTATTGCTATAACAGAAAGTTGGTCTTTCTTTATTTCATTAGTGTGCATTTAGGATTTGAGTACAAAAAACACGGTTGCAAAACAAAAAGTCAAATTCATTTCAAGTTCTGTTAAGCACATTGATCCCCTTTCCACCTTCATATTTGACGGAATGAAAAAAGTGAGAGAGATGTCAGTTTTAAGTTTGATGGAATTACACACATTGGTCGAACACCATCTTCAGCAAGTATATTAAAATAATGGTAAAAACTGTCACCAAGTATTGCTTTTCATTATATCAACCTCAGTTTTCCTCAGATCTGGCAGAGTGAGCACAAACACCCAGGTGTGGACTTAAAGACCAAGAATTCTATAACCTGAGGATTTTTAGTGTTAGAAGACATTGCTTAGAGAGACATCTCTGAAATGGGAATTACGTGATTATTGTTTATATCTGTACCAACACTTCTGATCAGATAGATTTATACTATTTTAAAGTATATTCTATATGATTTCTCTGGAAATACATTAATTATTCTTTAAGAGTATCCCATTTGAAAAGCAGTGCCTTCAGCAAGTGTGTTTAAGGATGGGTAAATATGAAACATATGAGTATCTGTAATACAGGAGAATATTTAAAATTAGACAAAAGTCAGAATACTGCTGCAGTTTTGAGTCCCAGAGGATGTCTTGCTTTTGCCTTCATGTATGCAGTGTTTGGAGACTGGTATCTGGCTATTACAGAGACCTTTTGGTTCTTCATAGAAAACACAGTTCAAGTAACAAAACTCTGGATTAATTCAAAGGCCAGAAACACAGTTTGAATTCATCACTGTGGAACATGCTTTCATCAGAGAGAGATTAATCCAATTTTACTGACCTGCAAGGCACAAATAAAAGAACACTTGTTAAAAAGTAGATCTCTGCTTATAGAGAAAGATCTGATCTTGTTACATAGCCTAGAGTCTGAAATGTAAGCCTTGCAGCAAAGCTGAAACCTGTTTAAGCACATTTTCACTGAAGAGTTTTCATTGCCATAACTAGATTTGTTTCAAAATTAAACTATTCTTCAGGCATGGTTGTAAGAGACTCCATGAAAGCTGCTGCACTGGAACTTAAAATCAGTAATTCCTATTAAATGAGCATTAAATGAGGATGCTATTTCTCTTTGTCTTAATGTTTTGCTATGCTATTTGAAATCAATTAAGGCAGCTATTTTGCAATTTAAAGTATACTAATTAAAATACCATCCTCTATTTGTAGCCATTTTTTTCCCAGAAGTGTCAGTTGCCGTAGAGAACCTTTTTTTTTTCCAGCAGAACTAGAAGTGAAATGATAAGGGAGAAGCCATGTTGATAGAGAATTTATTTCAGAAGATGAAATAATTAATTACTGTAAGATGTGTGATCATTTGTAAAGTTTTTACACAACACAGTTTTCAGGGGAATGTTTTAAATTAAACAAAATTCCAAAAGAGTGAGAAAAAGGAACAGGACTTTTGTCAGTAGAATAAGCAGGGTATGTTTTTTTACTGAAAAAGCTTGTGTTGGTATCACTGAATCACTAGGAGAGATTTGGTTTCAACATGTCAGTACATAATGTTTTCAGAAACAAAACACTGGTGATGGAGTTAGTGAATACTGCGGTTACGCTGGGTTGGATACTCTAGAACACTTCTGGGACTAATTGTATGTGTCTAATCAACTGTGCAACCAAACTGATTGCACAGTTACATTGTATTTTAGAACACATACTTCCTTTGTGATAAATTGGGGTGAAAAAAAAGCAACCACTGCTTGGGGAAAGAGAAGAAAGCATGCAAACTGGTATTTATTTCTTTTACATTTCAAATGTTAATTCAGATTTAGATTCTAATTCAAGGGGCGGTTGGGGGTGAATCTTACTTTATTGGGGCTAAACACAAAGGATAATCTCTGTGGATCTCTATTGTCCCAGTGTGGGACGCATACTGTTTTATTTTTCAGTAATCTGATGATATAAATTTTTCCATGTATGCCCTGTTAAGGAGAAGGATTTATAACAATTTTTCTGTATACCTTAAAACCTGCAATTAATTATTTTGAAGCTATCTGTGAAAGTAGGTGTCCACACCTTTTACGGCCAAACCTATTATGACCTGCCCCAAGACAGGACAACTGAGGTTCTTGTTAATAGATCACTTGAGGCGGATTAGAGTGAAATGACACTAAATGACCAATGTTTATGTATGTGTGTGTGTGTGTGTCTATATATATATATATATATGGATATATGGCAAGTTAATTTTGGAACAGTTTGGTTGTAATAGAAAGGAGGTATGTAGCCATTTTGGTTACTATCTATAGATATGTATGGATATAAAAGTATAAAGATACCAGCAAAGAAAATGTATAAGGAAATGAGCAAAAGAGAAAGAAAGAATAAGAATAGAGAGTGGAGAGGAAATCCACTTTGGAAACAAGTGGATCTTGATTGTTGTAATTTCAATGTCACTTGCTCAAAGTGATGGTTGTGGTCTTGATCTGTCAGGGGTGGGGGAAGCCCCAACACCATAAAGTTCAATGAATTAACACTCATTCAGGTTCCCTCTGCTGCGGGAGGAGTTTTACACTGCCTGATGCAGCACTACGGATCACGTGCAGTCCTCTGGTGGAAGGACCCAGAAATGAGTCCTGGGGGCCTTTGATGGTTTAACCCTTCTAATGACATGAGAGCTCTTTGACCCTGCTTAGTTGAGCCAGTTATGCCTTCTCAGGAGAGATGGATACCTTCAGTCTTACATGATACCTCCTCGAGGAGGAGAAGGGGGAGCTGTGTGGGGAGAAAATTTATCCCCCCTCACAGGATCTGCTTATCAGCCTTTTCCCTTGTCTGCCTCAAAACCCAGCCTGCTGCAAAACAAACATCAGTTTGTCATGGTCATTCTCTGGTGGTGGGTGTGTCCCCCTCTACCCTATGCAGATCAGAGCTTTTGCCAGCACGTAGCCAAAAACTCTGCTTCATTTGAGGGGTGCAAATCTGGCGTCAGCAAAGGACCCACTCCTTTTGCAACAGGCCAGTTGTTTGAGTTATTAACCTTTAACATTTCAATCTCTCACTGCTCATTATACTTTTAAAAAGGGAAGAGACAGGAAAAAAACTAAAAACAAAGATAAAAAAAGACAAAAAGAAAAAACAAAATAAATAGTTTAAAAAAATCCGCAGTAGAATAATTTAGGAAAGACACTGAATGAATCACTAAAAGCTTAGCCTAGTTGTTACAAAACCTTTATCTTCAGTGAGTAGTACAAATTAAAGGAAAACAAAAATCCTTAAAAGAAAGTATCTATAAACTTTGGCTTCAAAGATGGTGGAGCTAGATCAATTATTTCCTTTTTACATATTCCGACCCTGCAATAAAATCTTTGAGTTATCCTAAAAATATTTCAGGAGCAGTAGAAGATAAAATTGCCTTTGCATTTCCATGAACTTCAATTACTTTGCTATTTATTTCAACAAAAATGAAAATAGTTTTGTTTGTTTGTCATTCCAAATAGTACTGAGGTTGGGAAGCACAGAGACAAAATGAAAATTATTGGAATAGTGAAGATTTTTTGGGGGTATGTAACTGAATTTATTAAAATTACCATGAGAGAGGAAAAGAAATCCTAATTAAGTAAGGATCTTACTGAGAATTTAAGTATAACCTAGGAGATTAAACTACCTTTTTCTCTTTCATATACTTGTGAGTATGGGGACAAATACAGGATGGTTAATGAGAATGTGTAAATGGAAATTACTTTGAATTTTGCTTAGTCATACAGAGTTTAATGTTCCCAGAGTAGCATGGGACAAGATAATTTCTAACATACAATTATGCAATGAAATCTCACATCAAGTAAAATGGATTTATAATTAATTTATTAACATGGGGATGAAATAATTAATAGTAGGAAATACAGTACCGATATTTAGTGACAGGCAGAGAAGTTGTTTTAGTGATGACTGCTCCTGAGTCCTACTTAAATAGAATGAAAGCAAGTTGAAGGAAAACATAAATAAATGGAAAATAAAACCCAATGCAACTTTACAGGAATATAAATAACAACACATTAAACAATATACTTTGTATTCTCAGAAATATTCTCAAACCAGCATTCTGACCTTGCTTGTCCTAAAGGCCAATATTTTTTTTCCATTTCTGTATCATTTATAATGGCTTCTGGTTTTAATTGTGCGAGTAGACACCAGGCACACACATTGTATGTACATAGACCCTGCAAATTTGGTGCTTGTGTTGGGTTTGCAGGGCCAGGTTTTGGTACAGGGGGCTACAGGAATGGCTTCTGTGAGAAGAAGCTTCCTCATGTCCAGCAGAGCCAATACCAGACAGCTCCAAGATGGACTCACTTTGGAGAAATTCATGGTGAACCCCAGACTGAAGCAGAAAGGACTCCTCTCCCTGAGCAGCTGCAGAAACAACCTGAGATGAACTGATCATAACCCTCATTCCCTTCTCCCTGCACTGCTGGGGGAGGAGGTAGAGATGGAAAGGAGGGCAGGGTGGGGTGAAGATTTTTTTAGGATTTTACTTTTCTCTTTCCTGCTCTGATTTAGTTAGTAATAAATTCAGTTAATGTCCTCAAGCTGAGTCTGTTTTGACCATGGTGTTATTTGGTGAGAGATGTCTCATGGGTCTTAACTCATGAATCATTGTTACATTTTCTCTCCCCTGTGCAGTTGTGTAGGGGAGTGGTGGAGTGGCTTTGGTGGATGCCTGGCATCCAGCCAGGGTCAGCTCCCTATAGTACTCTAAGAGGAAACTGTCTTTATGAGGATGTATGGCTAGTAAAATTTACAAAGATCTTAAGAGTGCTCTTGTTTATGGGTTCCAGTAAGGACCTTAGCACAAAATGCATCAGTATTCTGTTGAAATACATTCATGTTACAGAAATCAGAAGGCATATTAAAGCACAGGAATATTAAAGAGAATACAGAGAAAGAATTATATGACCTTGAAGGCTGAACTAATGGAAATGGGATAGTTTTGATAATAAATGTTTAAAGTCATGTTCTTTATTAGCCATAAAGTGAAACAACCATACAAAATAAAATATTTAGATTATCAGTCACTAAGAGGTAGGATGTGCTATACTGTCAGAGGTATGCAAGGATATCCTGGTTGGTCTCCAATTGCCACTCCACTACATGCTGGGTCTCTGATAGGTTTTTTATAATATCCTATTAGGCCTGTGCCTCTGAAGTGGTGCTGGATGTCTACATTTAGGTGACTGAACTAATCTTTCAAAGGAAGTTTTCCTATCCATCTTGTGGCAGATTTGACAGACTATTTGCCTATTTTGGCAAACCTAGAGCATCCTAAAGCAAGTATTGGAATATTACTGAGAGAGAAAAATATTGCTACTTTTTGGATGCCTGCTGATTAACTTAAGAAAACCTGACAGTAGTTAGAGGAGCAGGAGTGGACACAAAATGTCTCTCACTATGTTCTGTATTGGTCTGAGACAGTGTAACAACCACTGTGGGTTGGAATACCACTTCTTTCCTTGATAAAATAATTCTGTGTCTGTGTCCTTGTATTGACTGTCCTTACAACTGCAGTGTCATTCATGTAGTGGTGTTAAGTCAATCTTTATGCTTACTTCAGATACCCATGTTTAAGAACTTTCTTATATTGTTTTCTATTGTTTTTTCATTATGTAGTCATATACTTTAAAAAGCAGGCATTGGTTTCTAAAAAAATAACTCCACACTGCAGGCAAACCTCTTTTTTGTAGCCATCTGCTTCAATGACTTGTAGAGCAGGAAGAGATTTTGAATTTGAGGGGGTTTTTTGTCACTAGATCTAGACAAAGCTTCTTGAGACTCTTTTACAGTACATTACACCTACCAGCAGAATTAGTGTATAAAATTATAAATACTGTTTAGAAATTTGTCTTTGCACCATTTTTTTTCTGAAAGCACAGAGTATAGTTGTGTTCAGTATTAACCAAAAATAAACCAATTCAGACTAACATTTTCATTATGCTTTTGGCATACAAAGCAGATGGATTCCTAAAATAAAGTGTTAAATAATGCCATTAACATATATTTATACATTTAATAATCTAAATAATAAAATATGTTAAAATGTGGAGAGGAATAAAATCCTAATACTAGCAAAGTAACTTTATTTATCAGCATGTAGTGGGGTCAGTCTTTTCTCAGAGACCATAGGGACAAATAATTTAGTTTGATTCCTGCCCCTTAAATTACTAGAGACCAATTATATTGTTAAGATTTTCATTTTGATTACAAAAGCCAAAAGTCTTCTCAGTTCTGCAGTAAAGTGACAGATCGGAATGATACAATGAGCAGACAGCTGAAGGGCCATGTGGGACAATCAGTGAATTTGTACATCACTTACCCAAATTTACAGCTTACATAATGAAACAGTGTGTGTGCATTTCATCTTTAAATGCCTATCTTCATTAAGCATAAAAGCATAAATTTAACTTTTCTGTAAAAGGCTTAACAACTATAAAGGCAGTATGAAATTGAGTGTGTGCATGGAAACTTTAGAATAAGCCTAAGCGTTCACATGAGTAATAAATATTTTCAGATACATTTCCATTGGGAGCTTACACCTTCGAGTTTAGGAACTAGCATTTATCTGTCCTTCTGTCCTGCAGAAGTTAAGGAGCAGTCACCTCACTCTTTCTTAGCCTCTTATTCTGTTTCACACCTATCAGCCATCCCTTTCCTTCAAACCATCGGACCAATACACTTAACAAAGCTAAACTTGAGCCAGTTGTTTGTAACTTTGATGTAATATCAAATTCATTGTTTTTGAAGTAAAAAAATCATCAAATTGTAAATATTCTATGTCATAAAAGATAGTATTGCACTTTGCATACTTACTCTTGATTTATAACTTCACTGTATCACAGTCATGACAACATATTTGCTGTGTTTGCTGACAAATTATTCTGAGCTTCTGGACCAGATCCACTGAAATCTCTTCTCATTCTATAATTCCCTATCACATCTTTATCATTTGATCAAGAGCTTAAGTGATTAGTATTCCATAAAGAAATACCACTTCTTATACTGCAAATAGGAAGTTTAATCTTCTAATTTCTCATTATACACATGGGATGGATTGTTTTTCCATTACTACATATTCATCTGTTAAACAACTTTTCATGTAGGAAACAAATAATAACTGACTTTTTTCCAGGATAGGACAAGGAGAGAAGGAAACTAATGTAAAAATAATATACTGCATTTTTATTTAAAGATGTTATAAATGGCTAATATGCTGTACTGGCTAAACAAATGGGTAAGTTGCCATTGCCTACTGTCCTATTAAATGCACATGCTACATGCTGTAACATAATGTGCTGCAGCATCAATGCACACTGTATACTTATATATATATGTAATGCAAAAAAATCTGTTAGAATTTCAAGATACATTAGCCTTAATGAACTGAGCTTACTCATTAGTACATTTATGTATTAGATATGAAACTAAGCTAAATGGTTTTTGCTGCATTTTTTCCTAACATATTGAAAGGATGGTTGTACAATCCCTTTAAAATTGTAATAGGACAGCCTGTAAGCTTTAAATTGAAATAAAGGAGCCTGAAAAGGATCTATCTTTCCATCAGTTCTTCTGCTGATTTTTTTGTCTGTATGCATAACTATTAATTTGTCAGTTATCCATGGTTGTGTTGTCTGAAAGACAAGCTAGCAGAAAATACTGCTCAGATATTCACCCTCCTACCAGTTTCACAAGAAAAAAATTACATATAAACAAAAATGAAAATGCTCTCATAAAATTATTTATAGTACAGTGTAATTCTGTTATATGATTTCATCATTGTTAGCATTAAAACATTCTGACATTTCCTAATTAATGTTATTATTTATGCTAATTCTTGGTAAGAGGGGTCTAAAGAGCACAGCTGAGAACATTCTTTCTTGTTTGCATAATTGCTCTGAGCAGCTGTATACCTTATTTTTTCAATATAAAACAGTAAATAGAAGTTAAGCCAAACAAAGATGCTCTAGTACCATTTCCAATCAGTATATGATTGGAATTACCATACATAAAAATACATTTGTTTTCTTAGGACGTTTGAATAGGTGTATCTCTGTCACATACAAAACTTCAAATGTATGTCTTTATTTACAAAGGATCTGACAATCTGTTTAGTTTCTCTTTTGTTTTGTTACGTGGTATCATCAAGATGAAGCTTTAATGACATGCAGTGTAACAAAACATTGCTGTCACTGATTCTGTTTTAGATAAGTTTATGTATCCTGCAAGTTTTTTCTGCTGTTTTTTGTTGAACCACATTTAGCACGTCAAGATGTGGTCCTCGGGGACATTTTAGCTCAGTTTAATGGTTTACCTGACAGTGTTTGGTTAAGGGTTGCACTCAATAGTCTTGGAGGTCTTTTCCAACCTTGATGATCCCATGACAGTGATATGAGACATAAATATGTGCTGTGCACAAGCAAATTAAATGTTGCACATTTTAACCATTTTTTCTGGAAAAGCTGCCATATGATGTGCAGAAATGAGGTTCTCTGTGCTAGGAAACAGCCTTGTACAGGATTCTTGGTTACTTTTTAATGAGCAGCATTAATCAGGAAGCCCCTATACTAACACACCAGTTTCTGTTGTGTTAGCATGGATATGTTTGTAGGGGCTCTCTGCCATGAATGCCTCCTACCTGCTGGAAGGGAACTGTCTGCTTCTGGTCACTGACTGAGGTGGCTGAGGAGCCCACTGGAGACAGCTCCAGGGGCTGCTGTAGCAACACAGAGGGGAATGTGCCACCCACCCTCTGCCTCCCCTGTAACCTCCTTCCCATTGCCAAGTCAGAGCCTTCTGTTCCTATTACTGCCAATAATACTGATTTTGCAGAATTCCTGGTTTAAAATACTAATTATAAAAGAAAATTGCAGTTATAACTTATGTTGATTACTTGGCAGCCTAAAAAAACGTTTTGCCCCAGACATTCTCGGAAATATCTCAAGCCTCACCAATTTGAAGATGAATGTGTAAACACACAGTATCCTGAGCATTAACCTACACATTTCTGAACATTTTAGGATCTGTGTTTTCCTTTTCCTTCATAAATGTGAAATTACCTTCCAGATCCAACACGGTGTATCATTTTTCTAGCTTAGGTTGTTGTTTTTTTTCTCCCTACATTACAGTCTTTGTTGCATTGCCTTGCTATTCCATATGGCATGCCTTTGGCTAACTCTAGGAAGTGTCACAGCTTCACTCTCCATTAGTTCCATGATACCAGTTACAATAGCAGATTCTGGCTAAAATAATTTTGTATTCTTTTGTCGGGGAACATGCAAACAAATTGATCTATTAATGTCTGACTGTAATGAAATGCCTGCACTTTAGGCATCCATATATTCTGTGTATATATTATACGTGATCTGTTTAAGACCAACTTCAGAATAACTGAAAACAATATTGGGTTTATGTACATTTTGTAGTCACTGTGCACAGTTTGTCACTCCTTTTTCTGATGTTACATATGTTCTAAGAAAAGCAGCCTCTGTCTCCAGACCTGTAAGATGCTGAGCACTTTCAATTCCCAGTGAAGTCAGCCACTGAGAACAAATTATGTCTTACAACTATTTACACGCCATGGTGTAAGTCCCTTGTGAGCCTTACACAGAATGTCTATGTGGATGTGCACACAAATTGAAACACACTTGCAAAGTGCATAGTCCCTTGTGCCTTCCCTTCATCTGGCTTTTCCCCAGAGCCCAGTCCTGTGGCTACAGCAGGTCACAGGTGACCATGCAGGTGATCTGGTGATTCCATTGCCATTCCATTGACTGCAGTCATCTTGAGCAGGACCACTAATATGATCTCTGAAATATTTTAAGAGTTTGTCAGGTACAAATCTGAAGAACACAACATGTTAGTGAATGACTTCAACACCATTAAATCTGCTTGTATTTTAAAATATGTGGGATGTAATTTGTGGCAGATGCTTTCATGTAAGTTTTCCATACAAATTTTAAGTGTCATAAGATTCATGTGATAACAGTTCTACAGAAATACTTTAATTAGAAAATATGTAGTTATAACCAAGCTATATTTCAGTGTGATCTGCTTTAATCAGTAGTTACTATTTTCCTCCATGTTTGTAGCCTTCACAATATACTGTTCAACAATAATATTTAATATATGTTAAAAATAAATTTTATGTATTCTATCTGCTATTCTCCTAATGTTTAAAAATCTTTCCTACAATGCTTGTTCATGGAAATGGATTTTAAATAATATTATTTTTGAAAGCAATATTTTTCCCCTTTATGTGAATTGCCTAGGTATTTCTGTCAGTTTAAATGTATATATTAATCAATTGTAAATATACACTGGGCAGAACATGAAAAACTTTCAGGTAATGGATGGATGGTGAGAGGCTCATTTCAGCTTTGTATCATGTGTGATTGGTCCCTGAAAGCAGATGCTCTGCCACTGCACCTTCCCTTGTCAAATGTGAAAAATAACAAAGCAGGACAGATTGATAAATTACTAATATTCACTGGTGTAAACTCAGAGATTAATAAGCAAAAATAGTTCAAATTACCTAAATTAAAAGTGGGAGGGAGAGAAGTCCAGATGTTTTGGGAGTGGTTATGACAGAGGAGGGAAAAAAAAGGGGCAGAAATAGACCTGAGGAACCAGGGAGGAGGAAAGATGAACCAAGACTCCACCACCATGACACTAGAGCAAAAGGTTGGCCTATTCCCATTAAGAGATTGTGTCTTACTTCAGATAACACAACTGAAGTATTTTTATAATTCCTGCCTTACATTTATGTGTTACTTTCTCAGTCCATATGGCTTGTTTAAGGGTCAGTGCCTAAAAAGTCACTCATTTTGCAGTAATAGAGACCAGACTACAGAATTGGGTAGGTATTTTAACTAAATAGTGTTAGTTCCAAAAGCAATGAAATAGATGTGAGAGAATAGCTGAAATATTTTAGAAAAAGTAAAATTATGTGCATATTTTTATTAGCTTAGTATTTTATATTTGGACACATATAATGCCTGTGTAGGTATGGGAATGTGGATATCTGTAGTGAATACCTGTATTTCTATCATTTACCTGCATTACTTTGCCCTGGAAATGGTGAGGTGTGGCTTAAAGACATTTTAATTTGCATTGTGGTTTCATCTAAGAAGGGCAGGAAATGAATTGAACTATTTTTTTGATTGAAGGAAGTAGTTGAGATCTGTGTCATATCAGACTGTAGAATATTTTTACTTAGCACACGTATTTCAATTTAAATAAATAAATAAATGCAATGCATGTTACTTGGATTTTTTTTTTCTTTCTGGTCTTGTAAAAGTCAAGAATAAATCGTTGCCCACAAAGGTGCAGTAGTTACTGCTGTTCAGTCTGAATTCAATTTTTTTTTTTTTTTACATTGTATAAAGATGAGTTTATACTGTTATGGAGGCAGTGCAAAATGCAAAGCTTTTAAATTCATCTGATGTTTGGTCTTCACAGATTTCAACACTACTAAATTTTCCTCATTCTTGGCACTTATTTTTGGCTTAGATGCTTCTTTTCTGTGTTATATTATACTCTATGCAAATTTTAATATTCCACGTATTTACTTTGATAAATTCAAAGTATCAGATAGTGCATAACAAATGCCAGCAAATAGTCAGTTCTTCCTCTCTTTCCAAAAGGGCATTCTATTTGGATTTGTATATAGTTTACAGCTGTATAGACTAAAGAATATACATATTTATATTGCAGAAGGAGAAGGTACAAAAACTTAGATAATGACAGTGAACTATTGAAGTCAATGGGCTTTATTTGTATTTGTGATAATGTAGAGTTAAACCAGTGCTTTTGAAAAATCTCGTCTTTCTGCTTTATTTTTTAATATGTAAGTTAGTTTAAAAAAAAACCAAACAACAAACCTTTTCACCAGCAAGGACATATCCTTGCTAACTGCTTCTTTTCTTCCTGTTTGTTTTTTATTAATGTGGTAAGCCACTTATGTTTTTCTCCCTTCTCAAAAAAAAAAAAACCAAGGTGAAATAACATTACATTGCTTTTACCACAGTAACAGATGATCCAACTTTAAATGGTTTTCCTTTTCATAATTACTAAGCCTTTGTTTTTCACTAACTTTTAACTAACTGTGCAAGTGCACAGGTGGTTCTTTAGTTCTTGCTTTAATCTTCTGTGTATTATTTATGAGCAACAGTGATTCCTCTGTGTTTCCTTTACTACTGGCAGTGTTTCTACCAACAGTCTCAGCAAGTGGCAATGCTTCCTTAGATGTTTCAGTTTAGCATTGCTCTTTTGGAAATAAACAGTAGACTTTTCGACATGAAAATTCTGTTAATAATTGATGGTATTTATCAAAAACAGCCAGCATACCTCTCTCTCAGTGAGACTCTGTAGGGCTTCACCAAGGAATAAAGGAAATATTTCAAAAAGTAAGTTAGATAATTGGATGGCCAGAGAAGTGGAAGTAGGAAGAAGACTTTTACCACAGCCACACAGTATTTTCTTGATGTAGTTGCCTCTCCAGCCATGACTTCCAGTGCAGGAGTGGTGGGGTCCAGCAGCTCCGGCTGCCTCACTGGGCATTAGCTGCATCCCCCACAACCAGTCCATGGGAGCGACTTGGAGCCAGCAGCCAGAGCAGCCCTGACAGGACTGAGCTGTTGTTCACAATCTGTGTCATGTGCCAGTTTGGGTCTATTTCTGGGGGTTTAATTTTCTTCTCAGTCTATTACTGAATGAAGTCTTTCTTATTTCAGTGTCCATTGTCCTCATACCTTCTTATGTCAGCTACCTTTGACAGCAATATTTTTAGGTCATAATTCTGTTTTTACTTATTTCAGGAAAGGGTAGAACATCCCCTGGGATTGCAGTTAATAGTTTCAAGAAAGATCTATATAGACAAGGTCATGCCCTGTGAGAAACTTTATAGTAGTGACAAATGTATCAATCCTGCCAAGCTCAGAACTATTCACTAACTCTGGGAACTAATTATATGCCATTAGCAGCAGTGCTGGACAGGCATTGAGCAAAACAGCTTAGGTGATATTCAGTACTACCAATGATTTTATTTTAGCATTGAGTTTCTCAAGTGAGATTCACAAGGCTGAGTCCAGATACTTGGAATAGATTCGTAGAAAATTTTGACTTTAGGCTGAATCACAGACTGGCGCTGTACTCCAGATGTCAAATTCAGTGAAAAGAAAAGTCAAGGAACAGGAAAAACTGGAGCGTACACTTGTGGCTCCTACATAATTCAGTTATTTTTTATGCCTGTAGCTGGTCTCCTCTGGGAAACAGAAATGCATAATCAAAGACATTTATGTCCAGATCCAAGTAGGTTCAGGATGGTCTGAGAAGTTTGATCAAAGCAGTCTCTGTGGTAAGTATCACTTTCTTGAAATTGAGTTAGGCAGAGCTTTGAAACAGGTACCTAAACAGTCAGAAAGCTAAAAATAATACAAAGTGTGTCCAATACTTTAAGTTCAACTATTCAGAGAAAGTTTTTGTCTCAAACAATCAACACAGAGAGTATCTCAGCTTAAAGATTATTGGATCATGCTCTTAAAATTAAGTAAACAAAATTCCAGGTACACAAGACTTAGAGTAACTAAATGGTTCACTGAGTGCTTGACTTTGGTATTTCTTAATGCAAATCACTAAATAAGATCTAGGGATATAATGCCATCTACTGGCATTTTATTTGTTATCTATGTATGTTGCTTAGACATATGGAAGACCTCTGAGCTCACTGGAGCGGCTACTGCAGCCTCTGAGGGATAATTCAATCTTCTGAAAATGACACTAACAGGTTGATTTATTTGTTGACATATAACTGCAAGAAGGTTGATGCTCCAGAAGGTTGCAGGGCTCCAAAGGTCTCCGTGTCAATGAAAAATCCATGTGAAAGTTTTGGATAGCCTAGAATATCTAAAATGTCCCTTAATGCTTAAGGTTATCTAGGGAATGGAAATGAGCCCTAGATCTCTAGATGCAAATGGGATCTTAAGCACCTCTTCACAGATACCACCTGCATGCAGAAAACTACATTTTGTTACCTAAATCTCAAACTGACCAAAGGACATTTTCTTCTAACAGTTGTGTGGGGACACTAGGGCAAATACCTCCTCTCTGTCTCCTTTCACACGGGGGAAGCCAAGTTAATTCATTTTGGTAAGCATCTAAGTTTAACATGCGTGTGATCAGCAAAAAGTGAAACATCCTGCAGTTCAAACATTTCTAGCATACTTAAGGTAGACAGAGAAAAAGATTGAATGGTATAATTATTATTAAAGTGCTCAATTACATAGAACAATTTAATGACAATTTACTAATACCCACTTTGGCTTCAGTATTATTAAATGTATTTTGCTATTAACTTTTATTATTTTTAAATATTGGTTTTATAAGGCATTTTTAGTTACTGGTGAAATTATGCTTGAGGAGACAGATGTGTTGCAAAAGCTTCAAGTACAGGATAAGTAGGCTGCCTGTAGCAGATATTGAATATTTCTTAGTATGTACAAAGATACAGAGTAAATGATCTTTGGTCCATCTATTAGGAAGAAAATTACATTAAAGTAGGATATCTCTCAAAGACTGGGAGCATTAATTACAGTTTTACAGATCTGTAGGAGAATAATTACAAGTAAATTAAGGCTATGTCTAGAATTTCAAATAGGATCTTCTGTGGTTTTACATTCTCAAGTTAGACACATCCAACATTCTAAAGTTAGACACATCCAACAAATCTAGACATACCTAATTGATGTGTGATTTTTCTTCTACTTCAGATATTGCTCAAGATACAGCATCAGTTCCTTAGCACATTCATTACATTATCAGATCCAGTTTGTAATGTTGGCATTTGCTGATGTTGTAAATCCCAACTTTGCCAAAAAAAATTGAAAATTAGAAATGTTCTTAAAATCAATCTAGGCTGTCAAAATCCTTAATAAATTTAGTTAACTATAATTTAATTATAAAAAACCCAAAACATATTTTCTTTACTGAAAAGAACTTATTGCATTTATACTGTGCTTTCCAGTGGCCACTGCTCTCTAATCTGGACAAAAGACTTTTCCTGTGTCTTTTTCTTGCAATCATGTTGACCAAGTGGGATTTTCAGAACAGCCTCTGAGAAGACTTGTTTGCAGAAATATTAATTTCACCTACTCAGTAGGTCATACTGTTCATACTGTTACTAGTCTCTTATCTAAAAGTTATGCTTTGTATTTAGGTCTGTCCAGAGTTTTCAGAATTGCTTACGTATTTCATTCTTTTGTAAAACATCTAAAGAGGCTGCGGAGAAAGGACTCAGAAATGAATCCTATTTTTGTCTATACTAGGTTACAGTCTTGTTTTATGGCTATTTTTAACCAAATAAACTTGAGTTCTTCTTTATAAATTCATAAAAAATCATCGAGAAAGGTTGAAAGTGTCCTTACATGAAAACAGTTAAAATATTCTGGAGGAGATTGTAAATGTAGGTTTCCCTCCAGCACAAAAGAGAATTTATTCAGATTTGCTACATCACAGTGTTGTTGCATAAAAGTGGCCATGTCTTCTTCTTTCCATACTTTGAAGAAAATCTGTGGCTCTGACTGCAGTTCCTACACAAGTAAGACCTAAATAGTAGAACAATGAGCTTTTGGACCATCACTGAATTATCTGAATGCCAAATTGTTAATTGGTTTTCAGGACTGAAGGCCCGTGCAGAAGAATGTCACGTGAATGCTCAAGTAAAATTAAACCATTAACCAATAAACATATAAGTATGAACCTTTTTAGCACTTCAATGGTCAGCATTAGTTTACACAGATTTTCAATATTAGAGTTTGGGCACTGGTATTTAAATTCCACTGAAGTCATGCTTTGGGTGCTTCATTCTGTTTCCTTGTTTTTTAATCAGGCTTCAAATTTATGTAGCTGTCCTACTAATGCAATCTTTCAGAAGAGAAAGTTCACCTAGGGCTTTCTAAATCTTACATGAGTATCATTACTCCTTAAACATCCTTCCTTAGTCGTGAATATGCAATTTCGCTTCAAGTTTTATGTGTCAGGACAATCATTTATTTGAACTGATGTTTTCAGTCTGGCACATCCTTCTCTGTCTTTCTTTTTAGGAAAATTAGCATAATGTCTTTGACAGATATCCAATAGGATCCTTAATTTATATCACTTCTCTTCATTTTCTGTTTGGTTTTAAAAACTTATTGCAGTGTTAGAAACTGTATACAATAATATAAATCTTAGTTAATCTCCACTAGTATGAAACTGGTAGGATTAAATAGGGATATAATATTTTTATGTATTTCTATCTATTTATTATTTTTTCATGTCTGCATCATTATATATATGCAGGTCCTTTAGTCTGTGCTTTGTGCTTTTTTATTTAGAATTTTCTTCTTGAAGTAGTTATATATTGAATGAATCTCAGTTCTAGATAGGAATTATGTCTATAATACAAACAAATAAATAAACCAGTATTTTTGCTTGGAAACATTTGTCTTAAAACCATGGTTACAGTAATTCATTTTAATTGTGATATAGCATAAAATTGGTGTTGAACAATTTCTTAGCTCTTAAATAAAAGAGCAAGGGAAGATGTAACACACCCTTCCATTGACCCCAAAGAATACTGAAAACCATATATATGTATTTTAATTCAAGTAATCTGACAATAAAAGGAATGGAATGCTTTCACATAAGGAATGAGTAAACTTGGAGAAAGAAACTTGTTAATCTGGAAATTAAATGTCAGGGAACAGACATAATAGGAGTCAGTAAAACTGTGAACTAACAAAAAATTGGGGGAAGCACAGCTGACAAGGGAAAGAGGGGAGAAGTGGTAAAGAATTTAAACATTGAATGTAGGAGTTATGGAAAAACAACCTACAATTTGTATTATCAAAGCATAACCTACACTTGTGCTGGATCACCAGGATAGTATTTTCTTTTTTCTCCTAAAAGAGGGCATCTCATAAGTTATAAGTGTTAACATATAGGTTTGGTTTTTTTCTTTTTAAAATTAAGTTTAATAGCCCTGTGTCACTGTCAGAACCATAAATAATTGGTTTGTATCTCAAATGATCCCTCGGATTTGAGAAGCTTATTTTTATCTCTTACAGTTTTTTGTACAAAGAATTTGAATGAGCAGTTGGGCAGTGGAGATTGGGGAGTTTCTCTCCACGCACTCTCACAGACCTTCTCTTTGGAATTTGCCACGCAAGGTTATGCCTGTGCATGAGTAAACTTGGTGTCAGACCACAAATAACATCTCTGTTCATCCTTGTGATTAAATAAATTCCTAGAAATACAGTGATACCAGGCACAGGTACAGGATACCAAAGAACAGATCTGGAGACTCTGAAATACTGTCCATAATGCCATTTCTGTAATGAGCCTTTTCTTCCTGACTGAATGGAGAGAGCGGTACCACGTGTCCTACACATTGTATCACAGCTGTTACTCTTATGGTTTACATTTAAAAAATAACAGTATGGTAGAAAGACTGATGCAGCGCTTAGGGGAAGCAGTGTCCAGCTGACATGAAGACAGATTGCATTACAGCAGGCTTGCGAGAAATGCCGAGATAACTTGGAGTGACAATATGTATGTTTGCAACAGAGAGTGACTCCTTCAGGCTATTCCCTATCAGCCAAAGGATAGCATGCAAAATAAACTATGCCATGAAGGTGGAGATTCAACAGAGTTGACCAAAACCAGAGAAAAAAAAAAGCATCTAAAAGTGCATCCTATGCTGGCTTTATCCATTTCAATTTAAGCCATGTTGTTCTTTGGGTTTTTTTTTTTCCATTTCCCAAAGTAGTGATTAAGTCATGTTATTCATAGAATATAATTTCTAAATTCATAATTCTAAAATATGACAAATCTAGGTCCTTCTGTATGCTGATAACTGCAATAAGTATAATGCTGTATGAAAAGAAATTATCTCAGGAACTTTTACAAACACAAATGTATAACTCTTTGAATATTTATATAAATAGGGGAATGCCTCAGACAAAGAAGCAGGGATATTTGCTTTTACATGTCTGTTTACTGATTTTTGCTATCACTGTGTAGATATTACTGTGAATGGTACAGTCACTAAAAGATTTTACTCACACTGCTAATTTCTCCTGTGATTAATCATAGAGCAGACTAAATAAGGTGAACAAAAATAGCCATAAAAGTGAGCAGAATAAATGCTCCATCAATGGTAAGTATATTATGAGTAAATTGACTGTTCATAATTCATAGAAATATTAATGATTGGGAGATAAGTTTGGGCATCTAATTTAAGTGTTTAAATTTAGAGGTTAGTTTTACTTCTGTTTCCTTCATTGTCAAAACAGGGAAATTCCCAGCTTCTGAGTCACTGTCAGTAGCAGACTTTAAGTTAAGTGCTAAAAATACGTAAGAAGATTATCTCCTTTATTTTATAAATAACATTGAATCATCTATTGTAATAATTTTTCAAATTATCTAAATCAGTTTTATGCACAAAATGTGAGAGAAATGAAATCAGCTTCTGAAATTAAGATAGGTATTAAAAAAAAAACATTTGAACCCAAACCACTTTCACTAACAGGCGTGAAAGCATCTTCTGCATCACAGTTTTGAATTACTTGCTTTCTACTTTTCCTTTTTACTCACTTCTGGTTTATCCATGAGAACTCAATATTTCCTAGTGTTCATCAATGACCACGTAGAGTATCATAATCTTCCTTTGATTGGTTAGAGAAATATCTTGAACATATCAGTTAATCACCATGTTTTTGCACAGAGCACTACATATATGGATATTAAAAGAAAAGTAAATAATAAATACAGTTTAAAAAAAAAAGTGCTAATATTTGCAAATTTAATGATTATATTGTTTAGCTACTGTATTAGTTGACAACAAAATTAAATAATTTTAAAATTTTTGTTCAATGTCATTTATCCAGCCCATGCATTTTGGAAAACAATAACCTAACAAGATTATGAAAATTCCACCTATCATAAGCATAAAGTGAAATATATAATAGAACTTTTCCTATCTTACAGCTCTATCATTAGATTGAATTTACCAAGGATTAGCATGAGAAACATCAGGAGAAGGTATCAGAAATAAAAATACACCTAAAAATTCTGAAAATAAAGTTTCTAATATTGTTACTTCCCTTTTAAAAGGTATTATTTCTCAGAAAGGAATGCTGAAGCCTGTTTCCTTTGCACTACAGGTGAGTGATCACCATAGCAACTCAAAATGTGGTCGAAGAGTCATTTGAAAACATCTCAAGCATTAATCTCCCTAGTCTATATCTTTTAATTGGCATGTATTTGACTTCACTTGAAAGGAATGAAAATGGACTGGTTTGTGTAATAATACGCTTCAGATGACAGTAGACAACAAGCTTGTGAGAAAACAGGTTTCAAGAAGGGCCTGATATTTAGTGTGATTGGTATTAAAATAGAAACTAAGTGCATTTATTTTTAATCTAGTATTTTATGCACTTCAGGAAGAGTGAGGATAGTGACAGCAGATTATATGTAGACAGCTGATTAGTGAGCTCTTAACCTATGTCAGCTTCTTCATATTGTTTTCTGCTGATGGTCTGTAATTCAGAAGAATTTCTCTCAGCAATGTGTAAGAAGAGTATGAAAAAAAGGTTCTCTAAAGTAAAAACAACAACAAGAACAACAAAATAGAAACCAAAATTACGTCAGTGTTATTAAAGTAGATGTCCCTTTACAGATAGAGTGCCTCCCAGAAGGGATTTGTTTTGCACTGCAATTCAATGTGCAAAAAAAGTTTATACACAATTTTTGGAACAGCTGTAATAATCAAAGAAATGAGAGGCAGAATAACTGCAGGATGTTTTTTGTATGTTCAATTTATTTCATGCAGACCAGAGCAATTTTATTTATTTTTTGTTCTTTTGTTCTTCAAGGTATTTTATGCATCAAAGCATGTAAGCAGTTGAAGTATCCAAAAACCCAGTGAAAAGCAGCCATCATAAAGGACAGCAAAAATTATTTACTTCTCCAGTTTATGAGTGGAGTGGCTGGCTCTGGCTCAGTCTGCCTGTTTGATCATGTCAGATCTGCAAGCCAGAATAGGCACTCTCAGGCAGCGAACCAGGATTAGCACTGAGTTGTCTGTGATGCTCTCTATGTTCCCGTGACTGCACAATGTGTCACACTGCAGTTAGTCCCAAAGTGTCTGTTCTCTGGCTAGGATCTAAGGGAGAAGCAGAAGGAGGGGAATGCAGAGGTGGACAAAAAGGATAAACAGCAGGGAACATGGTGAAGATGAACATTAGAAAATCTGCTTATTCGTGCAGTGAAACGCGGTCAGGAGTGGACTAAAGTCTAGATATTGCAGGTGAAACAACAGCACCAAGAGACCCAAGAGCAGTGTAACGTGTAGATATTTGTCTGCTATTTCCAGGCTTTTATACGCTCATGAGTTCTTCATCTAGGCTACTAATAATCTCCACCAGTTGTACAAACTGAACACTTGCTGATGACTCATCAGATGCTGACCCTTTGTGAGCCATTATCCTCAGTGAAAATAGTTGCAGATGCAATTATGAGTAAGATGTGTAACTGACCTCATCTGAACCAGTTCAGATAGAATCGCGAGACACTGGGTTGTGTCATTGTCATAACTCACTTTGGCTCTCCAATTTATAGCATGAGTTGATGTATCAGCTCTTTGTAAATGTTTTTGATACCCCATGGTATCTCAAATGGTGCTACACGTCTGTGTTTAATCAGCTGAATCCTACCTAAGGTGTCTGCTTCCAGCTGAGCTGAATGTCTTTCTAGGTTGTTCTGGCTAAATCATCATTTGCTAAAAAGGAAGTTTAGAAGCTGACTCACCCACATTACATTACAGAAATTCAGATTTCATAATCTGAAATTAAAATTCATCCTTAGTGTTCTGTGGCATATATGGTAAATTTTATCATTGATTTAGGTAGCTAGGATCTCCTCCTTTGACTAGAAATAATCAAAACTGCTGCTCCATTACGGAGTTTACTATGAGAAAAGGATATCTCTGAGACTATAGAACAGTGGCCAGATCCTCTGTATGTGAATTTATCAATAAAAATTATGGAAATATGTTAACAAAACAGAAAGCTCAGCAACTGCAATCAGAAATCACAATTCAGCTAAAAATACTGAACACTGTTAATTTGTCTTGCCATCACGGATTCATCTGGTCCACTGCTGCTGTCATTGGGATTCCTTTGGTGCACTGATGCTGTACTCAAGTTAGTAAGTTATAAAGTGTGGGAGGGGTTGTGTTTTTTAGGTTTTTTTAAGTAAGCAGCCAGTAAGTTTGTGTCACTGCTTATTAATAAAGTTGGAATTATTCCAGCTTTTCAGGAGTTGTACTTACTCCATTTCTGAGCTTCAAGCAGGGAGTGCCTTGACATTTATTTTTGCATTCATTGCTATGGAGCAGTTTGGATGTGTCGTTAGTACTGCACAGAGTAAATCATCCCAGGTGAAAAGTTTACAGCTGCAAAGCAGTCTGTGTTTGAAGACTGAGATTTAAAATAGGGCAAGTCCAGTGAAAAATATATAGCTTTATTTGAATAGTAAGATGTGTTCTGAAAACCATACTTGCAGTGATTGTCAATTCTCAGAATCTAGTGGGGGTTTTTTTAGAATCCTACTCTATTTTTTATTGCTTTTTAGAGAATTGATTGCTTAGTCTGTAATGTTCCTAGTTTCTGTCAAAATGAAAGTGATTGCTGCATACAAAACATCAAAGGCTCACAACAAAGAGGCTATTGTTTAAAGGTTGTATGATCATTGCTGTACGCACACCAAAGGAAACTAAATATTTAAAAATATGTTACGAATTTAAAAAGAGGTGAGAAAGAAAGAGACTCTAAACAGTTTAATCTATTTTTTAATGCAATGAAGACATTTTTTATTTATGCTGTTTAAAACTCTATGCTCATTAAACTTTCCTACTTTGAGAATTATAATGACATTACCAGTTTATTAATCTTGAGGGGATTTTTGAGCTTTCACTTTTTTGTAATGAAGAATATGGATAATATTTAAACCTCCTGAAAATTATTTGTGAAATTTGTTGCAGTTTTTAGTTCTCTTGCCAGTGTTTTCAAACTATTTATCAAATGTTCTAAAGAATTTGTATATGAAATCAGTAATTTTGATGTTTTACCTTTTACTTATGGAACATTATGAATAATAATAAGATAATTTCCTGTTTGCTGGTTGTGAAAGAATGAATAGGCTGCATTGGGCAAAGTATTACCAAGAGTTTGAGGAAGTGGGTCCTCCCCTTGTAACCAGCAATGGTGGTTCCATGCCTGAAGCACTGTGTCCAGTCCTGGGCCCCTCAGTGCCAGGGACACATGGATATACTGGAGAGAGCCACAAAGATATTTAAAGGACTGGAACATTATTGCTATGAGGCCAGGCTAAGAGAGCTCTGTATGGAGTAACGTGTAATTCTTATCTGTTTTGATTGCTATAAACATGTATGTCCATGATACCCACCCAAACACCCTTGTCATTCCAGATTTATGAATGTATAACAAAATAGTAAAAAATTGACTTTATTATGGCTTTGACTAAGCAGGCACAAAAGGAGAAAATTACTGTCATACCACTTTCAGATAATAAATCCTAGCCTTTTTTTGTTGTGTAGTGGAGGAACCTTCAGAGAACAGAGAAATGAGATGCTCAAATAGCCTTCTGAATGACTACAGGTAGAACTCTCCATTCACTAGATGTGAATTCAGAGAATTCATCTAAATCAGACATTTCAAATAGTATCTGCCTTTAAAGTGTTTTGGTTTTTTTCTCCGTAAGTTTATTCCCAAATACTGGCAGGTTAAAAAGCGACAATATTACTGTTTTCTCTGTTTTGCATATAAACAGTTAATTTTCACACTGTGACTTAAAAACAGATGATTTATACTATTTAGTAAATAGATGGAAAATCAGATGCAAATGGAACTAATTGTGAATGTAGCATTTGTAGCTACAATTCTGCTTGCACAAGAATTATAACAGATTTATAGTCTAAGGTAAAACATACTGACTACTGTCAAATAACTTACATGACATAAAGTAATACGGAATAAAGAAGACTATGTTTGAAATAATGTTTATACCATTTAACTTATTTTTCATAAAAGCAAGCAAGTCTTCATTATCCAATTACATCTGCAGTGTTAGAGCGTAATCTCAACTAAAATCAGTGTACAGCTAAACTGTGAAATGACTGACAGTTAGATGTTCCTGTGGATTGCCACATGGATCTGTTAACAGGCACATTAAATGAAATTAAAATGTCAGTGTTTCCCATTTACTGTGAATGAAAAGCATCAGAAGGAGTTTTAAAAATATCAAGGCTTCTTATACCATGTTAAAAAAAATCCCATGAATAAAAATAATAGCACCTGGTCTGCATAATGAAGGCAAAAAATTGGAAGTTACCGTAAGGAGTTCTGACAACATTGTGTTGGCTTTCAGTGATACTTTTGCCTTTATCTATTGAGCAGAAATATTTGATACCATTATTTGTACCAACTTCAAAGACTTCTAAGTATATATTATGAACAAGTTTTATTTGCTCATATTTTAGACCATTTTTACATTTATCATAAGTTGCAAGAGGAGACTAAATTTGTTCACAGCATAAACCTTGGCAAATTTCAACAAAAAAATCAATACTTTTTTTTTTTTTCACAAGGCTTTTAAAGAGAGGCTTTATTTATGAAGATTTTACTGAGAAGATTAGTTCCATATGAATAGTTCATTTCATTGATGTAATTTCAATTTTATCTTGTACTTTGATCTAGAAGAAAGCTTTCAAAAAGATGACAGTCACTTAGGGAAATCTAGTGTCATGAAGATATTACGAGTCAAGGTAATTTCTTAAGAGAAACTAGTGTGCTTATATGCTGATAAAGGAATAATTTAACAGGTAGGGATTGAGTTTTCAGTCCAAGAATGTATATGTATTAGTCAAATGGTTATTAAATTGCTTAATAATTCAGAACTTTTCAAACTAGTAAGAAAATATTCCTATGCAGAAAATGCATAAAGAATCTTTGCTGAGCAGCAACCTCTTAACGTAAGTTGACTTATTATTGTAAAACTTTGATTCACTTCGGTAGACTAGAAAAGAGCATCTTGTGTGAGATTCATAATGACAAAACTTGTTCAGAAACACTGTTGATGAAAATAGGCAAATACATGCTGTGATGACATTTGAGAAAGAATGACAGGATCGCTAATGAAAATATTAATGGTTATTCCAGTTCTTTAAGCTGCAAACTTGATTGAAGAGGCACATTTGATTTTTATTCCTGTTTGAATCATTCGGATTATACTACTACTACTATAAATTTTGAGACCTAATTTAAAATAGATGGTGGAATCCTGTCAGACAACCTGAACTTTTTTTATTTCCTAAATATAAGCCTCATTAATTTCTGTGTATATCCTATCAACTTGTTTAAATGTCTCTATGACCCTTATCACTCCTGGCATAGAACTGCAGCCAGTTTTTTAAGCCTATGGCACGTCTACTCTGTGTTCTGACATTGCTTTAATATTGTGAAATATATGTTATCTCTAGTCTACTGACAAGAAGAATTTATAAATATGTTTTCTTTAAAACAAAGAAAAAGATAGTATGAGTATTTTTTTAGCAAAAATCTAATAAATTTGAAATCTTGGTTTCAACATTCAAGCAAATTTCTCATGGATTTCAGAGCTCAGTTCTGAATATTTTTTTCCAATGGAACATTTAAACTACCTTATAAAGGAGCAATAAATAATGACATTTAAAATAAATAGTTAACTGTTACAAGCTTAATTTTACTCTGTTGAAACTATTTTTAAATGTTTTGTGACAGATTTGTCCTTTTACATCAATACCTCTCAACCAATTCAGACTGAAAAAAAAGGAGATACTTGCTTTGCTTTATTTATTGTTTACTCTGGATACCTTCACCTCCCTGAATTTTTGTGAAAACCATTTATTATTGTCCTTTTGAGAATCTCTGCTGAATATCTTAAAAGCTCTTAGTATTCATAGGACCCTGTGCTTGTTTACTAAAATGTAATTAAGGAGAGAAGTCTGCAGGTTTGATAGAATTTGTTTTCAGATAAATCATCAACTCTGGCAGAGTAAATTAGGCATCTCATCCTGAACTTCAGATATTTCAATTGGAACACTTATGCTGTTGGTGAATGAGATGTTTCTGTCAGGAATGTTCTATGTGTATGGCTCTAATTGGTCCAGTTTCATATTAATGCATGAAAGAATCCTTTGTCACTCTTCTATTCACATGTCACAAGAAGAAATATGGCAAAGCTCTCATTTCTCCTGTTTGCAGTCATCTCAAAACAAAAAGAAAAGATAAACAATTGTGACCTTTTTTTTTTGACAGAACAGAATTTAAATAAAACCAATGTCATACTCAGAATATATCAGAAATAAATGTTGTCTCCCCTTGATATATTTGCAAAATAAATGTTAGAAGTGAGAGCACTTGAAGTAAATGAAAATGCAAGGCATCATTTTTTTCTTAACAAAAGGAGATTAAATAGAGCATAACTGAATCCATCATATGGCCCATTCAGTCCAATATCCTGTTCGCCATATTATGCGAGATTGTTCTAGGAAAAGCCACAAAACCCCAAGTAACACGAGTATGATGAGATTACATACAACTTTCCAATTTACAGAAAATAACACCCAAGAACAACAATGACAATCTCTGCAAAAGCTCTAATTTGCTATAAATAAATGTTCTAAGCAAACACAAAATAAGGCTGATCCTGTTATGCATGTGAAATGAGAAAGACCATGAGAAGCATCCCATCTGTTTGCAATCATGAGCTCTGTATGCTCTCTTGAAAGTTGTGTAGCTGTTTTTTGGTGGGTTTTTTTTAGTCCTCCTACCTTTGTGTCTGACCATCCCATTACTCCATGCTCTGTCTGATCAAGGTAACAGACATAGTTTGTGTATACTGATATGAAAATTATCTGAGCTGTAGTAAATTAAAATAAAATAACAAAATTTAAAAAAAAAAAAGAAAAAAAAATTAGTCATAGAAATTTAAACCCTGCTGTACTCTAAATTACATCAAGCTCATTATTAACCCAAACTTTTCAGAAGTGTGATTTAGGGGGTTCTGTTATGAATCTGCTCTTTGGCTTGGCTTGTTACATAATAAAAGCTGCATTTTTTTTCATGGCCAAGATGATCCTTAAAACAGTACAGCTATGTTCTGACATTGTTGTGCCTGATCCAGTAAATCTCCCAAAACACTGCAGCTATGGCAGGTTTGCCCAGAACTTCTGATTCATCCGTGTAGAACAGGTCAGAAGAACAAAGCAGGAAATGAGGTAGCTCATACTTTTACCATATAAATGAGTGGCATCAAACAGGGAAAAATTACATATTCATACCATGAGTATACAGAAGTATCTGTTAGCAATGTGCTCATTTGCATAGCAAAAATCAAAATAAAATATTAGCAGAAGCAACTGCAGAAAAAGTAAGTAGAACATCTAAGAAGATTCCACTAAACTGTTTTTAAAAATCTGTTCTAAATGTAATTTTGCACATTAGCATCTCCAGAATTTGGCTATACAATGAAACATGCTAATTTTTATTTATTTAACATATGGAGAGAAAACACTTGAGTGCCAAACAGTTTTAACAGTGAGAAAAAACATTGACTTTCAGTGCTTGATTTATGTAGACAAATTAATTTGAAATTAGAAATAAGGCCTCCAAGCTTTTAAATTCAAAATATCATGAAGGTCATGTCCTGTCTTTCATAGCTTTTTATTGTAACATTTAGTATCTAACCCATCAGTCTTTTGCCCAGAGTGTTAAATATTTGTAGAAAATAAGGATATTTTAAAAGAAAACAAAAAGGCAGTAATTAAAATTTAACAAAGTCCTTTGGTTCAATTGCACAATGTTCAGTGCATTCATCTCTGATTCAGGAAGGGTTCCTAGACCACCAAGTGGTTAAAGCCATGAAAATCAAAGTGAAGCACATGTTTATGTTTTCATTGGATGGTGATATTACTTAACACATTGTAATAATTTTATTAAAACTCTGAAAATGCTAAAATAAGTTCATGTTCAGTTAAAATAAATGAATGCTAATATCAATCCTTGCAAAAACATTCTAAGCAAACAGTTGATAAAATAGCTACAAAAACTAGTACAACTTTCAGGTTTAAAAAAATATTATTATAAATTAATGGGTGCTTACAGAACCATTCTCTTGTCTTTTTTTTTTTTAAATTTTCTTCTTCTTCCACCCCCAAATCCTTGTATATGACTTATCAAGTTGTTTCATTACTTAACAATAACAGTAAGCATATCACCATATTCTTGGCATTGTGCAATTTTTTAACATTTTCTCTTTGTTTAATATCCAGGTAGATTCAAGGTCCAAGAATTTTAGCTTCAAATATTACTGGAGTTCAAATAATATGGCAATTCTAGGTTGGTTGGTTGTGACTTGAAACTGTAAGGCTGGACAGTGCTTTTAGAATAAAATGTGTTGAATTTGCTGCTAGAGAAAAACTCTAGGTTTTCACCATATGAATTAATCAAGTTCCTCATGTCCAACTGAAACAATTCTCTATCTGTTTTTCTCTTACTAATTAAAATAAAGGGCTTATCTGCTTTCAGATGTGTACACATTTTCTGAAATTATTTCCAGCCTGGCATTAAAATCCATTGCTTAGTATTCCTATCTGTAAATCTAGTTAACAAACCAATAATCAATGTTAAACAGTTTTCTTATATAAGCCCCTGCAAGGGAGCTTTTGCATCTCTTTTTTTTTTTTTTTTTCCCCTGTTCTTCTTCCTCTGCAGTACACTCTGATCTGTCTCTTTCCTTTCCATGGTCCTTCTCCTAAACATCTCAGAACAAATCTGACACATGGTCACAGCATCTTTAAAACAATCCTAGAATGTTCTTTCTCCTGCACCACATAATGTCCTCTACCCTTGTAGCAAAAAAAGCCCCTGTGTTTTTCATGGTTTTTACAGGTAGGGAGAATTCCTTCTCTGTTTCTCTTTGCAAACCCTGTGTTGGCAATACTTGAACTATTCTCCCTGATGGACCTAAGAGCAGCTGATTTGGTGGTGTGGGATTGCACTGGGCAGGTTGCTCAGGCTCTCCACAGCCCTTATTACTTGATAAAGGAAAATATTTTTTTAATATCTGTGAGAAGTATACAAAGGGTAAAGCAAAGAATATGATCAGATTTGAGAAAAGCATGACTTAAAATTGAAAGAAAGGCAAAATGATATTTTAGATATGAAAAAGGCTCCTGAAAGGAATGGGTTTTTATTTGTCATAATTTTTTAACTCATCCAGAATGGGTAGGAAACACACAATAGGTTTAAATTCAAGCAAAGAAGAATGAAGTTAAATATTATATAAACTTTATAATAGCATAAATGGGGAAACAAACAGACACGTTTCCCTAAGCAGTTGTAAAGTCTCCGCCATTGTCTTTCAAATCAGACTCAAAATTATCAGAAATATGGCACAAATCACATTCTTTCTGTGCAGTAAGAAGATGGAATAGGTGACCTGTTAAGGTCAGTGCTCTATGGTTTCCCGCATTAAAATTTACTTCAGAAGAACATAATTGGAAGAAGACAGTGATATAACATAATTGCTGCTTTTGTATGCAATATTGCTTCTAGTCTGAGAATGATTATTACAGACTGATAGAGTGTAGTGGTTTAACACCTGCTGGGATTTAAACTCCAAATAAGACGCTCCCTCCCCCTCCCGTGACAGACGGACAAAGGCAGCAACTATGGATTGAGATAACAATTTACTGAAAGCAAACAGCAATGGAATAAGAAATGCACAGTAGCAGCAACAGTATTAGTTACCAAATTATACAGAGGAGAAGGTGCATTACACACAAAAGGTGTTCACTCCTTTGCTCAGTTCTGCATGGCTGCCAGGACAGAGACAAGATAGCAGATATTCCTGAGACAAAGACAAGATGGACGGTGCTCTCTGCCACCAGCGTTCCCATTCCCAAGTCAGAGACAACCTAAAACATTGAGAAGAAAACCCTGAAAGCTGGATTGTCCGCATTGCCCTGCTTGCTTTTCCGGACTGCTCCACTCTGCTGGTTTGATTCCACGCAGTGCTGCTGCTTTGGACTGTTCTGGACACTCCACACCACTCTGCTGGGCTCATGCTCAGCTTGGAATCATCTCCTCTCTCATCAGTTTGCCACTGCTTTGTTTCCTGTGGCTGCTTCTGGTTCATCACTGTCGAGGTTTAACCCTGGCCAAATGCCAGGGACCTACGACGTCTGCTCTCTATGATCTCTCCTGCTGCATTTACGCAGAGGAGAGGACTCAAACTAACACAAACACACTGGACTCCTGTGATTGTTGAATGAGTTCGTACAATTCTGAAAGTGATGCATTTTACTAGGCTTAAAGATAATTTCTGAAACAACCCTTTAAGACTGGTGAGAATGCCTGAGACATCCAAAGGGAACAGAGTGGCTTACAGGCCAACTTGAGTAGTTGATAAACAATGACAAAATCCCTAAAACCAAACTACAATTATTTATTGCAGAGACTCTTCTTATCTTTCTCCCTTGAGATCACAAAACATTCAAATCATTCAAGAAATAGGGGTCATATGTCTGATATGTTAAAATTGAATAGCTGCCAGGTGTGCTGTGTAGAGCAAGCCTGTCGAGGTCTATCAGCAGCATTTTTTTGATAGAGAAGTTCTTCTCTAAATACAGTGATTGTAACAAGATTATTTTATCCACAACTTTAGCTTAACTTGTCCAAATAACTGATGACTATTATATGTAAAGGCTTCTTGTTTAGAAGGGGATAAAAATCTGACAGACTTTTATTCATGTTCTGTTACTGGGTCCTGACTTTTGTAACAGACACTGATCGATAGACACCCCTTACTCATGTGAATTGGAATAAAAGACAAACCCTTTCTTTCAGAATCCCACAATATGGGAGACTGTCCATTAAGCAGGAGAAAAAAAAAATTTAAGTCATTATAAAAAAAAAAAAAAAACCAAAGAAAACTGTTAATTTACATCTACTTGTGTATGAGACTATTACTGAAGAAAAAAGAGACATTGTAAATGACAGTCATGACTACTAAAATTTCTGCAAACAGGACATTCAGAACACATTTTTCAAGTCATTAAGAATATTTAAGTATCATTTTAATTTATAAGAACTGAGGAATGACTCTAAATTGCTCTACATCTGGTAGAATCAGGCCTCCTTTTTGATATTTTTCTCTCTCCTATACATTCTATAGAGTGATTGTCCTGCTTTGTTGGTCTTTTTCTTAAAAAAAAAAAAAAATTAAATTCTTCCTGAATAGTGCCATTTTCATTATCAGAAGTTTCGGAACTTCATTACCTGTGATTGTATTACTTATGTCACTTATTTCAATGACGTATTTCTGAAGACATAAAAAAATTGTGTTTTGAAAGTTAGTATTTTATCTGCTACAGGTGTGAATTCTTTTCTGACACGTTAGAAAAGACTCTTTAGTTGTTGATGCAATTAAAAGAATTAGAATCATTATGTATAATTGCAAAAGCTGTTCCTGTTCAAGAGTGAAATTGATGTAATTGTCAAAAGGACTTGACCATTTTTATATGTTCTGGATGTAGTAAACAAAACATTTAATTAAACAGCTATTAGAAAAGCAAATAATAAGAATAATAAGAACTATAGAGTGACATAAGTACTCTAGAAACAGGGACTTACTGGAGTTGGCTGACTACTCTCTATTTTCTAATCCATACCATTCCATACAGTGCACAATGAGAGAAAATAATAACTATTATTACAGGTCAGGAGGAAGAGCTTTCAGTACCTTTAAAGAAAAAAAATGCCTGTTCATAGGAGCTCTATAAGAAGGCCCCTAATGCTCAATTTCTGATGTCCTCTTCTGAAACAAAAATATCTAAACAGCTCCCTTTCCTCTGCCCTGGAAACATGTTGAATTTATAAGTTTTTTCAGATCTATGTGCTAATTCTTCCTGTCTGGGTACAATATCATTATATAATAAAAACAGCTGTAGGTATATAAAAGATGCTACAAGAATGTCTTCCATAGGCCTTCTTTCAAAGACAGAGAGACAGAATTTGTGACAGGATAGAATGTGACCTTAATAAGGTAGAAATGAAGATGGTGAACAGTTCTCAGACTTACACAGTATTTTTCATCTCTACTTCTGAAGATACTCTGTGAAGAGAGTATATTATTCCCACTGTAGTAATTGCGACAAAGGCTTTCAGGTCTTAGTAGTCAGGCTTACTACGTCATGAGCAGATGTAATTGGAAATTTGAAATACAATTTTAATGTAACATGGGCTATTCCATACAAATACATGTTTTCTAGGTTCTATCCCAGTGTCCAACACTAAGCCAGAGGATATGTAGGTGATAGGATATTTACACTGAAATAGTTGCTGTCAACAGCTCAATGTCCAAATGGAGACCGGTGGCTAGTGACATTTCTTAGGGGTCGATGGTGGGAGTGGCACTGTTTAACGTCTTTGTTGATGACACAGACAGTGGGATGGAGTGCACCCTCAGCAAGTTTGCTGATGACGGTGAGCTGTGGGTTTTAGTTGACACACTGGAGGGAAGGGATGCCGCCCAGAGGGACCTTGACAGGCTTGAGAGGTGGACCTGTGCGACTGCTTTGAGGAAAATAGCAATAATCCCTGTAGCTCCTGAGGCTGTGATGGAGGGGGCCTTATACTCAAAGTTTCAGCTATTTTTTGCGATGAGGTCATCCTATTCTGTGTCATCCTGTATAAATACATCAGCTTTCCCTGTTTCCATCAGTTTTGGAGCTCCCATCATTATCCCTTAAATGGAACCTTTAGAATTGTGGTTTAAAGATGCAGTATTTGTCACTTGATTGTGGAAGTGAGTCCTACAGTATGCTAGTATTTGTATTTTGTATGTAGGAGGTGGATTATATGTCTGAGAAAAAAGAGATACCCTACTGAGATCAAATACCAGAGAATATCAATGAGATTCCATGTTTCATCTTTATATACTGCACAGTAGTCTTATCAAGCAAGTGTAATGGAGAAATAAATGCAACTTTTTCGAGAGTAAATTATTTCCTTTTCTTCTCATCTTTTTTATTTATGACAATTATTTAATTTAATCAGAATTAAGCAGAATTTGCTTTAATTTTTTTGCAGCATGCTGTGTTTTAAAGGCTAAAATTTATCCCACAAGATTGTTCCCACTAACTAGCTGTCACAGATCACAGGAACAATGCTTTTTCTCTGACCTCTTCTAACTTCTGTGCAGGAATCTCTGTGTTCAAAGAAAGAATAAAGAAAATTTTTAATCAAGAGTCAACATAAAGAGCTAACGACTCAGTATATGTTATCTAGATACCATGATTAACAGAAGTTAAAAATTATCTTTATGTTACTACCATATTATCTAAGTTCTTTTACTTCAAAAAGATGTTTGTGTTTTACAAATATTTTGATTTTTGCTTCATAAATTATAGTATTTGGTAAAAAATACAGGACCTTTTATATGAGATGGTCTCCAAAGACTGTGTGGGGCTTACAAACACAGAAGTGATAGCAATTTAATGCAAGATTCATCTGCTATTTAGAATATTGTCACTTGTTAATAGCTTCATAAATCTTTTGTCTGACTCCAGAGCCATAAGAGAGGTTTTGATACTTTCAGCAGGTTCTCATTTTATTTCCAAGCCTTTCCCTCCCTAAAAATTTCTACTGAACATTGTAATAAAACATTCCTGTACAGGAATTCTACTAGTGGAATATCTTAAAAGGATTTTATTTCTTTTTCATTACTAGATTTTTCCCCTTATTTCACACTGTTGTTACCACAGGTCTCCTGCAGGCTGTCTGTGGCCTTTTTACACTCCTACTAAAAAATGTATGGCATCTGAGTAGCTGATATAGAGAGACTTCAGAACCTTGATGTTATTAAAATTCACAACTGCTGTTATGTCCTGAGTAAAACATTGATTTTTTTTGTAATTTAAATTTTGCTTAATAATACAAGCCCTACACAGAGCAGTGAGGGGTAAAATTTATGAGAAAATGTCCTTCTGAAAGGATTTCTTCAGCAACTTGTACCATACATATGCACAAGTATGTGTTCAAATTTTGTTAATAGTGTCCAGATAAGAGTTCCAAATCTGTTATATAATTTCTGGTTTTTCTTCCATTTTCCAAAACATTATTATTGTTTACTGTAGGAGCTTGAGGATACCAAGTACTTCAGATCCTGCAATATTTCTATTATTTTACTATTTTGAAGTTTCCTTCATATATTAAATGTTCTATTAAACAGAGCATTATGTAGCTGTCTTTTCTGTATCATTGTATTGTCTAGCATGCTGATGCTCAAATTATAGACTGTCTACTGCCCTAGGACTTTTACATACATATAATACAAAGAGATCACTAATGATTTATTTTCAGCATCCTGAGAGACAAAATGGACATTGCAAAATAGAAATGAAGAAATGGGAGAATACATGATATGGAAATAAAAACTACCACGGTTTCATGTACTTCTTATGTATGAAGAAAATATAGTTTCAAGTCAGTTTTCCATCTGTGTCTTTTTATTTCATGAACTTTATGAGTTCTTGAGCAAGCTTTAAGGTTGAGAATATCAGGTTACATATCCTTAGCACATTCTTGCATATGGAACTTCTGATAGCACAAAATAAGTTACGGAGAAATAGTTCACAGCCTTCACAGCTTTTTTTTTCCCTATATTCCACTAATTTCTTTAAAAGAAATATTTTAGGTAGGATTACACCCTATGATTGCCTTATGTTGAGGATATTTTGTCTGTCATGCCTCTAATATTGTAGACCCCATTTACAAATGGAGCCTTCTGTTTCTACTTTGCATTATCACCTTGTTGGCATGAAGACAGGGCAGTAAGTAGAAATGGTATCAAAATGGCCTATTATAAGATACACAAAGTAGGTGAAAAAAATGATGATGGTTTTAAAAACTGAATCAGGGAAATTAATTATGCTTTCTCTTAACATTCTGAGAAATGACAGGTAAAAATCTAGTTCTCTCAAGTTCTCTGGTTAATTCCATAGGACAAGATCCTTTCTGTATTGTCCCTTCAAAAGCCGTAACTACAGAATATATGCATCATTCTTTGTCCTTTTAAATGGGAAAATCATGTGGACTTTTCATCTTTTTGGTGTTTCAAATATAGTGTCAGTGGAGATGATGTTATGGTGTCTTATGGTCCTTCCAATTTTATAAAGAAAGGTGATGCAGTACACACACCAAATAATGGTTATTGTTAATTTTAGTTAAGTAAATATTAATGTTTTTCTTCAGTAAGAGGTCTTATAATTGATCACCAGGCAATATAAAAAAAGAAAAAAATACAAACAAATAACTCTGACACAAAACTAGAACTGAAAGTCTTTATCCTAATCAGTTGTTAGCAAGCTCAATTCAGCTTGCAAGTAAAATAAGACTAGAGCAACATCTTTCTGTTTGCTAAGAGTTGTCTTCCCTTGATCCTTTCTAAACAGTTTTACAACTGCTATTTTTAGTGTATTTCTTCTTACCAATTCTGCTTCCTTATTTACATATGTCACAGTAATAAAGCTAGTAAACACTGTTCTCAAAAAATGAAGTTATGAAAAGTAAACAAGTACCTTCCCGTCATCTAGTTCTTTATTGTGATCAGTGAGCTATCAAATATCTCTTACAGGAACTTTTACTTTAGATACCTTCTTGATGTTTGTGTAGTACAGAGACAATTTATCAGCCAATAAGGCTGTAAGATAAAGTATTAGTAGAATTTATGTAATTAAACTAAATGGAAATAAATTATAACTACTTCCTTTTTGATGTTTTATTTAATAGATTAAAAAGTATTAATAGTGAATCATGTTCTGTAGATTACTGAAAAAGAAAATTATCATATAGGAATGATAGGGTGGGAGGGTTATATATTGAGAGACATATTTTAACCTTGAATCTTCTCAGGCAGTTACATCTTTGGTAAAACTTAATGACCCTCCTAGTCTTAATTTAAAGAAACAGGTTATCAGTGTATAATCAAAATCACTTAGTATTTCAAGGTGAGGTCTGAATGTGTTAATTTGAGATTGCTGAACAAATGTACATTTTTACGACAATAAATTCTTCTCAACTTTTTATCAAAATGTTTCATAATATACTTATGGAATAGACATCTGCCTTCATAACACATATATGAGAACAAATAACCCACTCTGTGAGTTTTAGTTTAAAATGCCTATCTCAAATGATCGTATTGATCTGTGTTCCGTACACAAACCTTTATGCACGTAGTCTAAAATTAATTCAAACCCTGTTTTATTTAGCACAGTTGAAACAACCTGTTGAGTAACCCAAGAGTTAATTCTGTATTTTCACCTGAAAAATTGTACTGCCTCTTTCCTTTATAATGATAGATACCCAAAGTTATTAAAAAGGACAAAACACATTATCATGGGTACAACAGAACTGGCATGTCATTAAACTGCTCCTCATCAGCTAATTTAGGAACTGATTGAATAAATACTGCAAAAATCTTTTCCACCTCAAAGGAAGGAACGTTAATTCCAGAGCCACTGTTGATGGGCTTATGTCTAATTGGAATAGGCAATAATGATCAGGTGTACTGTTTTATAGAGCTTACTGAGAAAAGAAGCAGCTTTTACACTGTCATTTTCAAGCCATGCCAATCTCTCTTTCTGCAGTAATTTCTCATCTGTATCAGTATGTACATGTGTTGGCTGGTGAGGTCCTACACAGTTGGTTATAAGTTCTTTGAATTTCCTGTCTTGTGTTATTATTTTCACAGTATGGTAGTATATTTTTATTGATGCCTGAGACTGTATTCTTCTTTCTTTCTGGGGTTTTCTTTCTTCAGATATTCACTGATACTGAAGGGGCACCTTGTAGATTGATTTTACACATTGAGAACTGTCACCAAACTCAGTGTCTGTTCGGAGTACTTAAAGGCTGTATTATAAATATATAGAAATAAAATGAACAAGTATAAATTGGTAAATAGACAAAGGTATTTTTGAAAACTTGAGAGTAAAACTACAATTGCTGTACTTTATTTTAAAAAAGAAAGAGAAATCACACCAACAAATCTTCCTCAAAACTTAAATGTAAAAAATTATTTTAAGGGAAATTTACCATTTTTATAACTGAAAGAGTAAATAGTTTTGTTTAGAAATGTCAGGTATTTCTCTTTTTAAAAAACTATTATTATTATTATTATTATTATCCATTAAGAATAACAAAACATGTACAATTTTTATTTATTTCTAAAGGTCTGTGTGGCTAGAGACTTTCTACATTTCATACTTAACAAACATTAAAGATTCTCATAAGAGGGAGACATTTTTCCATAGCATTTTTACCTCTTTGATGGCCCAAACCAATATGCAAAAAGGCGTGAAATTTTCTAAATCATATGAAGTAGTTTTATTTAGAGTGGACTCCAACTGCACACTGAAAACAACTCTCGTAGAACATATTACAAACAGTCCATCTTTCAGCAGATATATAATAATTATTCATTTAGTGATATTTTTTGTGAAATTACGATTGAATTTCATATTTATCCAACAGGGTGCTTATCAGGCCTGTTGAGGCATGATGTAAAGAATGCCATTGTGGACTTGCAGGATATTTCCAGTAATAAGAGAAACCTAGACTCCATGCTTTCAGTACTGCACCTGTGCTGACTCAAAAAATATGTTAAAAGTAAAAGAGTCAGGAGAGGAACTTAGTCTTCCATTATAGGCAATAGGCTTTTTCTGACTTCTTTATATTTTTTTCGTGTACTTGTTAGTGGAACCGTGAAAGACACCTGCTTTCTAAAGTGGGGCACAAGGGGATTGTGGAGGGTCCTCCCTATGTTAGAAGTGCCTAAAGAACCAGACAGTGAACAAAAGAACTGCAGGAACGGATTGAGGTTTCTGCACCCTGCGCTAATATAAAAAGGAATTGCCTCTTAACCACTTTTGTTTTCTTTTTTTTTTTTTTTTTTTTTTTTTTTGGGGGGGGGGGGGTTTTGGGGGAGTTTCAAAATCNAGGGTGGTTGTGGAGAGATTGAGAAACCTCAACCTTTTATCATTAATTAGATATCTTTCCAAACTGTCCAATAGTTAGATTCTTCAAGGAGAATTGGGAAAGGAGCATCATGCTTCTGGACTTAGAAATCTCTGGAACTTTTAAGTGAGATGCTGATGGACTTGGGTATTGCACACTGGTAGCTCCAAAGAAGGGTTTTTGGGATTACCACAACTGGATGTCAAACATACACGTGTGACAGTTTAATGTGCCTTTCACACATTTGGCATTTGAGACTCAGATATGATTCATGACACATGCTCTTTCTCCTGCACTGCAAACATAGAGCACTTCTTCCCTTTTGCAATTGTCTGCCACAGGAAAGTGGTCTCTGTTTGTAACTTTGACTAGAAGCTAATACATTTCGGAGCAAGCAGCACAAGCATACGAAACCACAGATTTACATTTAAGAATATTATTTATTTTTTCTAAAACTGCTTCCTATGTAGCTGCATCTGATTTGGGCAGTGGTAGAAGCATCAGTGTGATGGTACTGAAAGTGCCATTTTGGTAAGAAAAGGGAATCAAATTGTCTTGCCTTAGGTTATGAATTTCTTATGCTGCTAAATGCAGATTTCCCATATAGAAATAATTGTAGTTAAAGCTGAATCAAGTTTTATTACATGTTGCCCTTTTCTGCCCTTAATATTCTGAGATGATATTCAAAACCATCCATCTGTCCATTGATAGAAACACCAATCAGTGTATTGGCATTCCAGTGCTACTGGAATTGTTTTTTATTTTTCTGAAATTCAATAGCTAAGCTCAGAAAGAAAAACTGTATAGTGCAATATGGAAGAACTCAAGGCAAACCAAAAGTACTGAACAAGTGTAGAAGAAATCTCCTGGTTTACCACAAAAGCTTTGTTAAAGAACTTTGGAAGTTTCATTTTCTCTGAGAATTAAGATTCCCATCTAGTCCTTCTTTCTATTAAGGAAAGCAGGACCAGGTAGCAATGCATGTATTATTAGTAATATGTTGACAGTCTTTTTTATTTAAAATACATATAAATTATAAATATTTACTCATTTCAATTGCTCTTTGAGCAGTGTTTAAATAAAGTCATACAGCAACAAAATGCTGAGCATTATGTTACTGTGGGCTACAATTCATGTCTTAAATTATTTTCTCCTGAGGACAGTTATAACTTCTGCAGGAAAGGCAATTCAAGAACACATCTTAAATTTTAGTTATTTCAGAACATGTTCAAATCACAAGGGAACAAAATTGCATGCCTTATTTGAACACTTGTTAAGATTTTATAGAACTTATTTTATCTTTATGATGACTTCAAAAATCAGGGATTGCTTCTACATCTCTTAGATGTAAAAAATAATAAAATAAAAATGCAATTTGAGAAGGAAAGTTTGACCAGGAATGCATAGATTTTTACATTAAAAAGAGATGAATTCTTTGTAGAGATTGTTACAGAAGTCTCTCAACTTTTTTGCATTACTTTTTTAATAAAGAAATTGTAATCAATTCCACTTTATTAAAATTGAAAGTTTAAATCTAATTACTTTGACATATTAAAAAGTGAAATATATAAGTAGCTATGTATAACTAGAGATACTCTCTCTGAGTAAGTTGATTTATAAATATGTTCAAGCATCATCTAATTATTTAAAAATAGAAACGCAAAAAATTTTCCTGTTGCTTCCTAGGGTATAAGGGTAATAGTTGATTAGTCTACAGGTTAGCTGCACCAATTCCTTAGGGTAGAATTTGGCAAGAGATTAAAGCACTTGAGCTCAAATGTCTGTTATGTTAATGTCTACATGTGGAAGATGTCTAAGCTTCCCTTAGGTCAATACAATGTCGGGAAATATTCTAAACTGAGCCTAGAAATCCATTTTGCTCATCAGCCAGCCCAGCAGCAATGCAATTCTCTTGCTTTAGCATATCCCGGGGTATCTGAGAATGGGATTGTCAGATAAGGCAAAAGACCTGTTGAAAGTCACTCACTTTTGCAGCATGAAGTGAATGAATGGAGTGAAGCAGCTATGCTGCCTGCATACACATGTGATTCAGGTGCCTTGGTCTCCTCCTGAACTTCAGCCCAATGTTGAGGCGGAATTCAGCACTTCAGTTGCTTAAATGTAAGTGCCCTCAGTCATATCAGATGTCCTAGTGTTTACAAACAAGTCCAACACATGCTTGGCAGACCTGACTCATTATAGCTGCAGAAAATTTTTCCCTTCTTCAATGAGAGGTAAACTGTTTTAAGATGTATAAATGGCACTATATTCTTTTACTTAAATAATCAAATCAAGAATCGAGTCCTTGGGTTCAATCTAGCTCCCTACTTGTAGGCTTCAAGTGTAGGCATCAAGGCATCGCTGGATCAGCAGATTGCCTGCTGGATGGGATATCTCAAATGACCCTGTGCATCCAGGTATGGCCAACTGAATCATAACCTGCATGTCCCTAAAAACTCCCAAATCAAATATCTGGGTACTTTGGTTCCTTGGCCAAAATTTTTTTGATCAGGGACATAGAATGACCAAAATAACTCTCAAAACAGGTAGCAAAAATACCACTTTCCCTTACCGTTTTCTCTATAATACATTTAAAGAAGGAAAAAGAAAAACAACCCAAAAATTAGAGCATAATTTTTATTTAGAGCAAATAGAACATAGGCTGTTGTAAGACCAAGGAAAGAGTCTTTCTGTTGCAGAAGATTTTGCCATTGCAACTTTTAGAAGTGCTTTATTACTTCATGGAGCAGAAGTAGTAGTTACCTGGGGTGATCTCGGTTACTACAACTTTTCCATGACTGCTATTTGTGTGAATCTTGCCACAAAGGGACCTGTTCCCAAGAATTTTTCATATAAGCATGACAAGGTATTGCTCCAGGCTTAGATGGTAATAAAATTGAATTAAAATTTATGGTAAAAGAAGCATATCTTAGACTGTATTTCGAATGAAATACAATATTCCTAGAAGTAAAATGTAAAGGTTCATTTGACTGTTGAAGGAAGGTGGAATTTATAAGAACAATATTGCTTGTACTGTTAGAACTATCAGAAAAAATCCAGAACATAAGTGCCAAATAATGAATTCCTCACAGAAAAGATCATTGATGCTCAGGGAAAACAGAAAGACAATCAATTAATTTTTTTCCCCTTTTCAAATACTCTAGAATAAAAATTAGCTGAAAATAGCAAAAATCTGTGTTTTGTTTGACTAAAAAGTAATTTGGTCAATTTCCATTGTTTGGTTTCTTTCTGAAGCGTGAAGGAAGAATAGTTGCAGTTATTTGCTGACAGAAGTATTCTTCAGCTTCAAACCAGGCAAATAAGTATTCTTTGATTCATTGAAATTTTTTCCTAAACAGATCTATCATGTTTGTCCTTGGTTTCTTTAAGCATTTCACTGTTTTGAAATAAAAACCCCTAGGGAAGAGAGAGACTGACAAAGCACTACTGTCTCTCTCCTCAATTTCTCCTCCTGGATTTAAATAAATACTATGCAATCAAAATCAAAGAAGGTGGTTCAATAAATGTGGATAGCTTATGCAATTTTTTTTAATGTTCCATATCTCAGTGGCTGCCAGAGTCTCGATTAATTGCTTCTATTTTTACATATAAATAACGTTTGTCTGCAGCTTCAAATTGTCTGATGAGTAAGCTTGTGTAACTTTCCAAAGTCCAACAAATAGATGGATTCAGCAATATATCTTGTGAAAAAAAATCATTATCTTTGGTTACATCTGTCCCACTAACTTCTTAGAGTGACTAGGATCTGTAGAAGCAATGCTAAGTACGACTTAGTTCCATTTAGTCATCCATGAATCAAAACAGTTAATTTTTAAAATATACTATCATTAACATCTGATTTCAAAGCTGATATATTACAATTACCTTGGGAATAGCAGTTAACCACCACTGAGATTTTGCACTAGACTGTGGAAACCTTTTCAGAGAAAAGAGAAATACTAATTTCAGTGAATAACTTGCAAATTTTCAGATGACTATGTATTTTATAATTAATCTTCTGCTGGTCAACAGTAGAAAAGATACTCTAAGAATTCAAATGGCTATTATTATCAGACTCCAGTTCCATCTATAAGCACCCTTTTGTCAGTCCTTGCGCTTACCTGTGTGCAAAGCCTTTGTATTCAATTCTTTGTATTGAATACAAGTATTCTAGTTTACCTCAGGGCATCACCCTCATGGTGGCATGTAGAACATGGTCATCCGTATTTCTGAGCTCCTGAAGAGCTGTATTACAGCCTAAGTTCTTAAAGAGCTGCATATTTTGTGCAGTGTGTTACCTGAGGTAATCTGCTCATCTGAGTACTACAGCTTTTCAGATAAAGCCTTCCTGCCATGTGCTTTAAGCACATCACAAATCCCTGGATTTACCATTATACTGGAGGAAACACTTCCTTTTTCTTTGTTTGTGAGTAAAAAATACAGTTGAGTAAAAAAACCCAAAACAGGTGCTTAAAAAATAAACAGCCTTCTAGGTAGATGTACGCAAGCAGTAGACTGGGCTGCAGTATTTCAGGATAAACCTGGTCCTGTGTGGGAAATCTCCGCCCCAGCATCTGTAGCTCTGCCTCCCACAGTGGTTGTGGGGCTGTTTCTCATTTTCTGACCTCACTCCTCCCTCGCTCTGCCCTGCAGCTTTTTGCCTTTCCTTACACACCCTTTCCTGAGGCTGGGCCATGCCCTGTCCTGGGTGGTTGGATCCAGCTGGAAGCGGCTGTGTCCGGCTGGGGCAGCACGTCAGGCGTACATTGGAATTGTGTCACTTGATTTGCCACATAGAACAGCTGCTCATACACACATATCCTCACATAATGAAAGAATAAAAAAAACCACATTTGCCAGATATTAAAGGTACAGAATTTCTAATTTTTTTTTTTTCCAGCTGAAGGGTGAAGCATTTGCTAATGCTAATGGAACATTTGCTTTGATGAATTTTCTTGCAGTCAAGTAGCAAATTATTTCCAGAGCACTTTCTGTCAGATTTAGCTTTCCATCTGTTCTTTCTTTAGGTGGGTGCTGTGGTTTAACCCCAGCCAGCAAACAAGGCCCACACAGCCACTTGTTCACTCCCACCAGTGAGAACAGGGAGAGGATCAGAAGGGTAAAAGATAAAAAACTCATAGGTTGAGATGAAGACAGTTTAATAGGAAAAGCAAAAGCTGTGCACACAACCAAAACAAAACAAGGAATTAATTCACTGCTTTGTGTGGTCAGACAGCTATTTATCCACCTCCAGGAGAACAGGGCCCTGTCACATGTAATGGTTACTTGGGAAAACAAATGCCATCACTCCAAATATCTCCCACTTCTTCTTCCCTCCACTTTGTATACTGGCCGTGCTGCCATATGGACTGGAATATCCCTCTGGTCACTTTGGGTCACCTGTCCTGGCTGTGTCTCCTCCCAGCCTCCTTGCACCCCCAGCCCCCTCACCACTGTGGCAGTAAGAAAAGCAGAGAAGGCCTTTGCTCTGTGTAAGCCCTGCTCAGCAATAACAAAAACACAGTCACAGAATCACAAAATCAGCATCTCAACATCTTTCTTAAATTGGGGGGCCCAGAAACAGACACAGCACACAAGGTATGGAATAACCAGTGCCGAATACAGGAGGGGTCTTCTCTAGTCCTGCTGGCCACACAAAACCGTGTGTGTTCTCTGACACTGCAAATCTGACTTGGAACATTTAGAATGCATGTTTGCATTCATTTCTGTGAATGCTAGCGTGTGTTTCCTTCCAATGAGATAAACTTGCTGTAAAGTGAGCTGCTCCCCAGAATTTTTCATGTACGTCTGACCAGGTATTTCTCCTGGGTTAGATGTTTAATACAAAGTAACAGTAAGGGAAATACATTTGCAATTTTTAAAAAAATGCATTATTTGTAGTATAATTTGCAGGAGAAACAGTATACTGTAATGCTGCATTTTTACCCCAATGGAAAAAGCTCCAAATTCTAGGCATAACTTCTATTACCAAAACAACTTAGCCATTTTGTAACACATTGTAATTTCAGGTTCTGTAAATAGATGCTGTACATTAAATTTTATTCCTGTATATGCAAAATTATTTTTATTGCAACCTGACAAAATAAATAACAAATATAACATTGTATTCCTTTCTATACAGGGACTACACAGATTTTCATTGCACTAACCTAGTCATTTAGTTAAATTCTTTTGAACTGCCACTACATTCTTTAGATTTTTTGACATATTGTTTGTATTCACCATAAATGTCTGCTTTTCAAAAATTGCTTTTCGTTTCCCTTTGTTTCTTTGCTTTTTAAATGAATAGGAGACAGATGAGAGAGAAATAAACAGTAAATTGCATGTACAGCTCTATTCATGCTTCTAAAATTCTAAATTTTTAATATAGAAATGAAGCAAGCTTGAATTCTGATTATCAGATAGCTAAACTGTTTCCTCTTACTCTGTTTGGGAACCTTAATACTGCATAAAGCTTGCAATCAGGATAACGGTACACAATTAAAATTATGAACACTAGATTGTTATTCCTGGAAATGTACAAAAAGAACAGGATTTCATCACTTAGTATATAATAATTTAGCAGCTCTGAAGTTATTTTGTGGACACATAACTTATAGCCAAAAAATGAAACATTTTATATTATGTCACAGCATTAAATATATATATATATATTTATGTAATGTAGGAGAACTGAGATTTCTGATGGAGCCTGGAATTTCTTTCTAGCAGGTTCTCACAGTTAAATTCCTAAAACAGATTTAGCAGAAGGACTTTAATTCACCCTTAATTTTCCATGAAATTTGGATCAAACAAAGCACAACCAAAATTACCTTTCACAGCTGTAGAGCTATGAGCAATTGCAGAGTGTGATTCTGTAACAAAATGTTTTCTGTTTATTCAGGAATTCTGCTGCAGCAGGAAAATTTTATATAAACATATACATTGCATTAAAAATGCATTTTTAAATAAGTGAAGGAAAAAGAGTTTTATCTCTATGGTTTTAAAAGGTCATTCAGTGGTTTTAGATTTTGATAACTGGTCAAGTTTTTGAATAATTTTAAGAGTAGAGGAAGGTAGTTGATCCTGAAAACAGTGAAATATCATTATTATGATAATTTGTATTTGCTTGAATCATCAGATTCATATTACTCGAGGCTTTGCTTCAAAATAAACATACCAAAATAGGAAACCTATTGATTTTTCCTAAAAAGCCATGAGTATATTGAAAATAAATAATATTTTTAATTTTTCCACGATAATACTCAACTGGATACAGAAATTTTGAAAATACTATACCACATTATTATGTGTAAAAGTTATTTAATGGAACTCTTAGCTGTGCTAATAAGATAGTGTGAATTTCAGACAATTTGTTTGCCTGGCTGTGTAAACTTTCTATACTATTTATTAGGTTTATAGAATTGATTTGAAAATTATATGTAGGAAAAAAAAAAAAAGAGATTACTGTTTGTACAAGTTCTTATAACATTACTTAGGAATTTTACCTTTTGTCCAAAATGAAATCATATAAGCAAATGTAGAAATGGAAATAGTAAACAGTCATACATATCTGCGAAAACTAATAAGGTCACAATCACATACGTACATGCGTACATACAACTTCAGCACAGAGTAGATTGCTTACAGGTAAAAAGTAAGGAGCATCAAATCAGCCTGAAACTAGAATCCTTTTCTTTATCAATGTTTCCATCTACAGATGTGCAAAGTCCCCCAGTGTGGGACTGGGCAATTGGAGGAAATATAAAACCTAGTCATAGTGATCATTTTCCATAAACAAATGCATTATTTTTGTTGCACATAATATCTCAATTATTTTACTGCAAAGAATAACAAGAAAAAGGAACTGTGATAGCAAATGATTTTGTGAGGCCATACATTGAAGAAGTAATTAGTGAGAGCTGCTCTTTTGGAGTAATCATAAACCTTTTAAGAAAATCTCAGTCCTCTTTTTTTCAGGTGTAGGAACTGATATTCCAATGTTTCAGATTATTTATAATGTAAGCAATTTTATAATCTTCACTACGTTTTTTAAGTTACTAGAGTCTCTTGCACAGTCTGGAAATATTCACTCCAAACACCATTTTTTGAGGAAATTTTTCTGTGGCAAAACAGAAAGACTGGTTGGTAGAACTACTTTGTTTTAGATTGATCTGTCCATAAGGACATCACTAGGAAGAATTAAATCTGGTTTATGTGTAAAGTACTATGCACATACATCACCATTCTGCATTTCTCTGCTTGTCATCTGAAATGGTTGGTTGATAATAGGTAAGGTGCTTTATCATTATCCCTAGCACCTGGGAAATGGTCCAGTGTAAATTCAATCTCAGTGAATTATTAAAGGCATTTTAGGATTTGTGAACTTGATAATGGTATTTTGTGAGTGTTCATTACCGCTGCAATTTAATATTACTACAGAAATTGAGTTAAGAGACTAGTAGTCTGGTAACAGCTTTGGGATGTAATTTACAATCATGAAAGATAACAAATCCACACTTTACTACTATGTCAGCAGTGTTTTATAAAACATGCTTAAAGAAGCCAATTAAACTTCATAAGGCCTCTTGTAGCATTATAATCTGTCAGAAGCTTTAATCTAGTGAATGACTTAAATTATATTCTACTGTAGAATAAAGTCTGAAGTGCTTGATCTTACTTAAAATTGGAATATAGTTGTTTCTCAGAAGTAATATCTGTAATAATCTGACTCAAGTAATGCTAAAATTGTGGTTCAGCATTACTTGTGAGTTTTAGCATTGCAGTGAGTTAGACAAAGTGCTAACTTGCATTATGTTTAATTGATCTATAGTTAATTTATTCAGAAAAGAGCTGCTCATACTGGAAAAAAATAAATAAAATCAGACAGCCATGTAAGAGTAGGGAAGGAAATGTTCAGTGGTATGGAAGACAATAGCTCTTGTAGCAAGATGGTTTGTTGGTACAGCGGTGTCAGGAGACTGGAGTTCTTGTTTGTGTAGTACTGTCTTTGTTGAGGTTAAGATGCTTTCATCACCTTTTGCAGAAACTTGAAACTTTACTGTGAAGAAAAATAATAAAAAAATAGAATATCGAGTACTTGAGCAGTGCTTCTGCACTTCATTTGATGCTCTGAAAATTTAACTGAGGGAAAGAATAAATGCTTCATCTACCTTTAGATGTTACTTAGGACACACTGAACACTGTTGAATCCCAACAGTCCACCCAGCACAGGCACAAGCAGTGTTTGTCTCAGTTGGCTGCCGGTTCTTCTTGCAATGTACTGACATATCTAATGAATAAATAATTTGGAGTCATCGTTAACTCAGGCTTATAGATATTTCAACCTTCTTTTCTAAAAAAACTTCACAGATTAGGAGCTGTAGACTTCTCTGAATAAATAAATCTGTTTACAAATTAATTCCTTTCAACCTCATATTTTCATGAAGCTTTTGCTGTCAAACTGTCCTGGCTCATTATATTTCCAGCTTTCACCTACACATGTTAAGGCTGTAATTATTATAGTTGAAGCCATACTTTGTTTTTTAAATTGTATATTGTTCTTCATAACCAAATCATGCTTAGGCAGTCAAATTCAGTAGATGATGTCTTCTATATTTGTGGTACTTCCCTTTAGTCTTGCTTACTGTCAAGATATTCAAAGTTATTTCTCCTTGCATTATTTTGCCTACTGAGGATTTCTTAAGGTCTGAATAGAATTGTGAGGATTTTTTTTCCTAAACTATTTAGTTTTTCAAGCCAAGATCTCTTCTGTTTTCCTGTTGTGATGTTGTGTTAGGAGAGTTGACATTAATCTGTCTTTCTAAAGGAAAAAAAAAACATAATAAAGAAAAGGCAAACAGCGTTAAAATGTATCCATGTTTGACAACGATGATTACATTGAATGATTGAAACCTAGCAGCTTTTATTTCGGCTTGGTAAGTTTCAGTGTCATCTCATTTTATTGTCATCTCATAATATTTTGAAATATCCTGCACTGAATCCTGATAAAATCTGACAAATTCTTTCATGAAAATCTATGGTGAATGGACGCTGCCATTCAGACTTCCTTCAAGATAACAATTATTATAGTAAAAATATTTTTAGTAAGTGATCTGTAGAGTCAAATCACAGTTTTTTGTTCATTTAACTAGTGACGGTATTGCAAAAGGTAGCCCCAATTATTAAAGAAGTATAACCTATCAATTTTTCCTAATACATGAATCACCAATCTTTGCTATTTTTCCACTCTTCTGAAGGCATTTTGTGATTCTGTATTTGTCAGAAAAATATTCTGTCTGTAGAAAATATGTGTGGGTTTAGATATGTTTTCAGCACAGAGCTCCGGTAGATTAGCCTTGTAGTTTACAGATTCCTGTACTTCTAGAACTGATCTTTAATTTCATTGTCATAGTTGTCTGTTGGCATGCATATCTGTAATTGCTGTTTGCAGGTGTTACAGCCTACCTTAAAATGACTCTCAAGGAAAAATACTTTTTTGTTGCTGTTTCAAAAGTCATAATTAATGCTGACATCTCTGTGTGATGACTTCTTGTGATTCTGAATATTTTTTACACATTTTTTAAGTTACTTTTTTATTTCTTATCCTGGATAGCAATGTTCACATATTCAGGGGATTTTGGGGTTTTATTTCTTGTGTCATTTTATAACTTTTATAGCTTTTGTCATCGTTTATGCTAGTGTGAAGTTAAAAAAAAAAATGCATCCTTATGGGCTTTTGGGAGTGTTTTGGCAGATTGATCCCTTCCCTACTTTCCAGTCAATTCTTTCCACTTAAATTCAAGAGCTCCCTCTAGCCTGGATCCCAAGATTAATCAGATCAGGTTGCAGTCCTTCGTACAAAGCAGAAAGAACTGCAAGAATTGCATAAGATTTATCTTTCTCACTTTGTCTCAGTGTTTTCAGACCTCAATGTCTTTATGGGATTTTTTGTTGTCTGGAAGTTTTCAATGCCTTCCTAACTTTCTTTTAGGGTTTTTAAAAGCCATATTGAAACACTAATTACCATTATTTCTCAACTACTGCTTTCTATCTGTGATATACACCGTATACCACAAAGTGTACTGTGTGCATTTTGATCACAATTTCTGCTGCAGTAGCAATGCCAACCTTACTCCACAGAAGACAGAAATTGGAATGTTGTTATTTGTAGTGAATTTTTTTCCATGAGACAAGCAGGTTTCTCTAGGCTAATGACCCACATGGAATTGCTATGTGTGAAAAGTGACTTCAACCTTTTAGGGAAAAGAAAATTTAAAATATCACATTTTGTTTTTGAAAGGAATTAGGGGTGCTTTCTTTTCTCCATGCTGGGGTGTGGTGGAGCTTTTCACAGGAGAAAGAAAAATTTCCCAGGGAAGAAATAAATGAAAAATAAATCAGAATAAGTTCATGATAGCATTGTGCCCAATGTGTAAAGTAATTACTTTAACAAGCTAATTAACTTTAATAGACTGTCCCACTGTTCCCTTGTCTCCTTTGCTGACCTGTCTATTGAAGCTTTTTGTACACTTAGCACTCTATTTGCATAGCTGCAGACAATTTGAGGCTGCTATTGTTGGTTAATCTAGAATCTGAACCTGATTTAATTGCAAGGAATTATAATGAAATGTTCAGGGTGGCAGGAAGGAGAGAGGAATACATAACTTATATATGTTCTTCCTGCTGTGAAGAGGTAGCAAAATATGTGAACCTACACTGATGAAAATGAGGTGTTTGGAGAAGAAGACAGACAGTGAGGGGCAATAGAATATCTAACTTAAAATTTCAGCAATGATAAGGAAACAGTGGTAGCAACATGTGTAATAATGTACTTTTGCATGTTGCTGACACTTTTGAAACAGTCTGTAGATGTCACTTAATCAAAATTTATTGACATTTTATAAGAGCTAGGAAACTAAGGACTCCATTGAAAAAAACTATTATTTTTAGGAGACACATTAGCAAAGCTTTTATACAGTAAAGCTTTGGATTGGAAGTGAACTAGTAATATACAAACTTAAAAATCTTGAGAAAGAAGTGGATGCAAACTGATTCAGAGTAAAGGATAACTCTAAGCAAAAGATCTTTTGTATCCAGATTCTTCAGAAAATATATCTGAAATTATTTCTATTGAGTCAAGTGGTAACAGTGCAATAAAGAAAAACTCTTCCATATATAGTACAAAACACCATCTATACAAACTGAAATCTTCTTTTTCAATAATAATATATGTCTGGCTTTTCTGCAATATAAATATTATTTTCAGAATGCTGTATTTTGTCTTATAATTAGCTGTATTTACTTTTATTAGTAACTTCTCTGAGTGTAGTATGTCCAGTGTAGGCTATGGCCCTTCTAAAACAGTATGTGGAGCTTCAAAATACATGAAAATTTGATAGAACAGTAAATTACTCATCATGTCAGCAATTAAGAATAGTTGGCTTGCTATCTAACTAAGCTATTCAGTGTGCTGGCTTTAAAGACTTTGCATTTTAGCCCCAGTTAAAATACCTATGTCACGATGTTCATTGTTGCTAGTACTTTTTTTGCTTGCCAGGGGACATCTGGCTGTTAGAAAGAGATAAGCAAAGCATTGCTACTTTCACTGGGAAACTTAAAATATCCCTAAAAGAGCTTGGAAGCAGGCTTGATTCAGGCAATATTGCTTATTAAAATCCGTGTTCATTTACCACACACCAAGACTGGTTAACTAAAGGAACAGGAAAACATTTGGATAAATTGAAAAAATAAACATTTACTATTGCAAGAGAAGACAGAAACGACTTACCTGCTGGTGGAAGTAGCATAGATGTATAGTGTTACTGAGGCAAGAATCTAGTTCACAACAGTTGTATCATTAAGCAATAAGGAAATTGAATAGATTTTGTGCTTAAAATTAAAACCAAGTAGACCTTCAACTGCTTCAAGAATATACATGTTTATAAACAGCTATTTGTGGTTGCACTCATTACAATTTGGTGAGATTTTCTCTCTCCCACCCCACTTTTCACTCAAGAGAATCAACATGGCAAATAATTTTATATTTTTGAGCAATAGATCACCTAAAAATAACACAGTTTTAATTATGTCTAGAATCAGAATTCCCATAGCATTTATTTGGAAAACATCTCTTAGAAAGCATTTCTGTTTTTTGTTTTTTTCTAATTTTCTCTGGCATTTAAGCTTTTCTGTGGCCATGAGATTTTCTTTGTTTATTTGCTTTTGTTTGCAAATACAGCCATCATATAATTCAGAGGGGTCATATTTACAAAAATAGAATGCATCAGTTGCCCGATTCTCTATGAGACCATGTGTTAACAGCGTATTGACTTCATGTATTAACAGCCTATGTACATTAACTTCTGTTTGGGAGGTGGGGGGAGGCATTTAATTTTGGAATAAATGTGTATTATTTGAGCAAAAATTTGTCCTATTGCTTATTTTGAATTCTGTGACATTTGAGAGATATTTTTCCTGTAAACCAACTCATATTACTCCTGCTTAACAAGCTACCAAGTAGTAAATCCTGAATCTCTGCAAAACATGTTGTTCCTTTCTTTACATAGTAACAATGTTTTAAAGTAAATTATAGCAGCTTCATAGAATGGAAAAGTTTTACATCAGTTTGGGGGAGTCCTGGTTTTTTATTTAAGTTCTTCATTGTTACACTGAAATTTTGTCCAAACAAGATGCATCCAACATTTTCTGTCAAACCTGTCATAGGTACTCTTTGTCACATTCTACTGCTGATACAGCCCAAGAAATTTTATTTCATTATAATTTCAAATAAGGGAGACAAGTTTTGTGAAGGTGGGTAACTAAATGTCAATTTCTATCATGTATAGGGGTTGCATGATCTTTCTTGTTTACAGTTATTTTCTGATAGTTACCAAACAGTATTTGTGGGGGAACAACAAGTTTTTCTCTTAGATTTTAACCAGTATCTTAAATTTCTGTGTACAGACAAACAGGGGAAACAGAAAACAAAACAAAACAACAAGCACAAAAACACACACACACACACAAAACACAACCAAAAACCCACACAATTAAAAACAACAAAACAAAACAAAAAACCAATTTGGGATTATATTATTATAAAATTGTGTTGCTCTTCATTAGCTTTATTATTGGGGAAAAGCTTTGTCTTTCAAGCGGAGATACTTTTTACCACTTAAGAATACCTTAAGAAAACAAAAAGAGGTTTTTACTTAATGATACAACTGTAAGTACAAAACATTGCACAAATGTAAGGAGAACATGTTAAAAATACAGATAAATCAACTTGCTCAGAAAGATCTAGTAAGATTGTAAACATTTAGCTTAGCTCTATCTAATCCAAGTATCAACAAAACCCAGCAAGGTCAATTTTTACCACTTGAGAGTATCGATGAAACACATACCATCACTGAAATGAGTAAATGCAGTGGGTTTTGTCTAACTCAGTGCTTAACATCCCTAGGGAAAAAAGCAATAGACCTGCACAAAGCTTTCATCCCAAGAAAAAAACCTGTATTTTGGAAAAACTACTAATATCACTTGGACATGTATTTAGGGTTCGAGCTACATGATGGGTTGGTTTACTTGTTCGTTTTTAATGTTACAAATATTATTATTGCTTGGCTGCAGACATGCCAGTGTTTCATCCAGGTAGTGTATTTGCTGATCAGACACAAATTTTCAAATTCTTTATCCAAATGTTCAACTATGTCCACATGAAGGCACGAAATAATTCTACTTTCAAAGATGCTGAGCCAGCATCTTAGCAACCACATTGTTTTACACAGTGAACAAATAAAACAACTAAAATTTATAGCACAAAAAAAAAAATCTCTATTTTCAGTGTTCTCAGAGAGAAATATTTTATAGTCCTTTTTATGGACGCGAAGAAACTCCTAATGCCAGATGGAGCCAATATTGCAAGCTCACTGCATGAGGACTTCTTACAGACTTCATAAGGAATTCAGGATAGATCAGGGATTTTCAGAACCGCATTCTAATTTGCTAATAATCAGCCCATAAAAACTGGTCTGAGATTGCCTGGTCTTTTCAGTCAGATAAAGGCTGGGTTATTTATTAACACTGACATATTAGACATAGAATGCACCTGGAAATAAAATCTTATTTGTAGTAGCTTTATCAAGGAGGGCTCAATTTAGATATAATTTCTTTTCTAATGGTCTCTATTTTTCCTTAAATATAGACATAAGTCTTTAATACTAATATAGTATAACATGGTCAAAAAGTAAGTTAATTTTTCTGAAGTTGCATCCGTGAACCATTTTTGATAGAGAATTTGTTTCTTCTAGCTCTGTTTCTATCACAGGAAGAAATATGAATATTCTTTCACCCAACAAGTTTCAAAAATAAAAGAGTTAAAAGATAAATTCTATGATTATCAGATAATGGAGAGTTGAAACAGGAAAACACTGAAGAGATGCACCCATTAAATTCAGTTTCCATGTATACTATTTTGGAGTTGGGTGGTTTCTTTCTTTGGTTTTTTGTTGGGGTTTTTTCAGATAATAGAGCAGTTTGAGTTGGAAAGGACCTTCAAAGGATGTCTAGTGCAACTCTTCCACCATAAGCAGGGACATCTTCAACTAGATCAGGTTGCTCAAAACCCATTCAATCTTACTTCGAATGTTTCCAGGAAGGGGGCATCCACCCCACTGACACACCTGTGTCAGTGCTTCACCACCCTTATTGTAAAAAACTTCTTCCTGGTGTGTAATCTACATTGACTCCTCTTCACCTTAAACCCATTAGCCCTTGTCCAACTGCAACAGGCCCTGCTAAAAAGTTTGACCCCATCTTTCCTATAGGCCCTCGTCAAGGTGTTCTGGGCTTTCCCTTCTCCAGGCTGAACAACAGCTCTCTCAGCCTCTCTCCACAGGAGAGGTGTTCCCTATTCATGGCCACTCTAACAGGTCTATGTCTTTCTTGTGCCGGGGGGCCCAGATATGGTTGAAGTCTGATAAAATTTTTAAGAGGAAATGTACAAAGGGTTTGTTTTGTTTCTTTTTCCTGGTGTTGGGAGTGGGGGTGGGGTGTGGCTTTTCTGGGAGGTTTTTTTAGGGGTTTTTTCCCAAGAAACTAAAGTAAGCTGTGTACAGATTTATTCCTGGAAGACCTGCAATTCTGTCCTTTAACAACTCCTTTCCACCCCACTCTGCAACTCTGAACCAATGAGTTATTTTCTTTTACCAGATACAGTTTAAATCTATTTTAAGATAACAGGATTTCATTGATTTTTGGTCTAAGAGATTATTAATAGAGAATCATAAAAGAAGATAGAGAAACAATTATTTTCCTTATTTGTTCCTATCTAACATGTCAGATAGATTGATCCTAAACTCATTCCCAATAGTCACTGCAGAAAGGCACAGTCTAAAGGAGCTCTTAAAAATATTCTCACATTCATCTTTTAGAGACTGTTGCTAAACATCCCCACATACAGACTGAGGCTTTAAATACAGAAATCTGTGGAGGTTTTTCTTAGTCAGAACAGACAATGTAATTTCTGCAAATGAAAATCTAAGAAAAAATAATCATGAAGTATTACTTCCAATGACTTTTTTAATCAGGTTTTTTTCCCCTAGATTTCTGTTTTTCATTAGTTATTTTATAACAAAGCCAAATGGGATATTTGAAATCTTTCATTTAAAAAAAAATAGAACAACTCATCCAATATAAAATATATAATGGCAAACAACTAATAAAGTAATGAAATTAAATTAATTGCACTGAATGGAAAAACATTTTTCAATTAATTTTATTTGTATATTCATTTTAGTTTATTTTGAAAATCTTAACAGTAGCAACCACAAATGAAATTATATTACAGAGTAGAACAGAACAGTCTTTCTCAACACAGAAGTATAACAGGTACCTGATGTACGTAAAAAAATCCTGTATTGAATACTTACTGAATTTTAAAAATGGCCCTAGCTATTGTTTTTATATCATTTAAATGAGTTTTTCAGAACAGTTGTAATAAGATTGATGGTTACTGGCCACTGATTCATACATCTGGTTTTTGCTTTCCATCTTGTTAGATCTTAATCCTCTACTAATAATTAACAATAACTGAAAGTTAAATCAAATATTAAAAAAATTGGCAATTCCATTTTATATGAGCAGTTTCTGAATTTTGTTGAAGAATTAAAGTTTCCTCTATATGGGACACTAAAGAACTTGTTAAGGGATTAATATGAACACAGTAAAAAATGTGGAGTTTTCAGAATATGAACAGAAATGCCTGTCTGAATAATTGCAGTAAAAACACTACAACTGCATTTCTCATAAACAGAATACTGTGTGTGCTGTAAGATCTGTATTTTATCATTGCAGCTATTAATAATTACACTCAGCTACAGAACAACTTTTAACGCAAAGTTTTACCTCTGAAGTGCTCAATTACTATATATTTGTGGCAGCAAAATTCCTTCAATTTAGTTTTATATTTGTTCAGTTGTGAGGTGCCATTTTAAATTCAGGACCCTACACATATCTTCTCTGCCTCTAGATGTAAGAAATCCTTGAATGCTATAGAAGAATGGCTTGCAGAACTCGGGGCCTGGGTGGAATACCACTGTATTAAACAATAAAATCTAATTGACTGAGGTGTCCTAGGACTTAACGTTCCAGTTTTACTGGACAATGAAAGCCATATATCAGAAAAAAAACCAAGACATATAAGGAATTATTGCTCTTTTATTCATCAGCTTGAGAGCGATAATAATCTTCCAAAGGAAAAATATTCCGAGTGCCATGGAATATTGTCCTTATGATGTTTGTTAAATATCACAAAGGTAATCAAGAAAAATATTTGCTAACACTGTTGAATCAACAAACGAGGATGTTCTTCATAAAACTCTCTTCCAAACACCAGTTACAAAACACAGAATGCTCTTGCCTTTGGCTTTAACCTCTAGCAAAAAAACAAAGTACGTGCAAGTATCACTTGCAGTGTGAAGTACAACAAAATACACACAAGAGGCTGGATACCTTTGTGCACAAAATTAGAGTAAAAAGATTTGGTTTTGGAGAATTAAGTCCTGAGTTATGTCATAAGCTGAATTACAATAGCATTTATATGCCTTGGATGATGCTCAGGTGTTGTTATCCACTGAGCTCTTCACTGTAGCGCTTGTATTCCAAAGTGAGATTAATTTCAAACTAATGTGGAAGTCCAAAATACCTCAGATGGTATGCACTCCCAAAATACTTATTCCTCTCCGTTGTCTATAAAAGGAACCTCTCACAGATGGAGACCACTCACTGCCAACAACTGAAATTCGATAAGATGAAGCCTTATCTCTCCCCATTTCACTGGGCCAAAGGCTTTTGAGCATACATGTAGACTGCTCAGACAGCGTAAGAAACTTAAGCTATATCATGCGAGAGTATAATTTGAATATTTTTTTGAGAAATATATGAAATTTATGCTTACATTTCCATTTTTACCTGTCTACGGCCTTATCACTTAAAACCTTATTTATTTAAAGAAAAAAAAAAAACACACAAAAAACCCAACATATGGTCTTAAAGAGTTTTATTTTAAGTTATCCTAATTTAGTTTTAAATAGGTTGTCAGCCTGCTCCAATATAACTGTTAATAAGTGCCATGAGAAGGGAACAAAGTGAGTGAGCAATATTTTGCCAGATTCAAAATGTTCTATAATGAATACATAAAATTTTCAAAATTCATTATCACAGGCAAAGTGGTCTTCTCACTTTTCTCTTAAGAATCATTCCATATGAAATATATTTCTAAAATGTTTACTGGACAGTATTTCTTTATAATACAATGAAGTTGGTAATGAGCTTAATGAATGTAATAACTACACAGTAATACCACATAAAACAATTATGGAACATAGTCTTTTATTTAATGTTGGGTTATTTCATTTTCAAGTGGAACTTTCATTGCATGCTTTCATTTATTAATGATTAAACCTTCTACTCTCAATGTGAAGGATAACTGAGCAAATAAAAAATATTGCATTCTTAGACTACTTAATTGAAAGTATCTGAATCATTGAAATTGGCAATGTCATGGTAAAACTTTATTCTTGGGCTTATTCCTTTACTCATCTGTGTTTTCCTTTCTTCCATCCTTTTTTACACTCATCAATTCTGCATTTCGTTCAAGTTATTTTCTTAACCCAGACTGACAAAAGTATTTTGATATAAAATTCTCTGGCAAACTCCTTGTGGTCCATCATGACTTAAGATATTTGTCAAATTTTCCTTTACAGCGAGAGTCTTCTGGATTACTATTAGTCATGAATTTTCCTGACTCACCTGAAAACAGCTCTGTCAGTCTCATTGAGCTTCACAGGGACATACCCAGTTCTCCTGAAGAGTTTTTAGGAGACAATCTAGGGGTACTCAGCAAGCTAAGATTTGCTAAGGACCTCCTATATCTAATTTAGGGTGAAAAAAAAACCTCACGCAAAACCATATCCATTGATTTGAATTTATTCTTGTTCCAAGTGGTATTAAGGTACAATGCAAATGAAAGTATTTATTCACAGCAGCCAGTATAACAACATATGGTTAAGTGAATAGGCAGTGAAAAATAATGCTGGATCTAATTAATTTAAATAAGAAACGCCTCACACTGCCCTCTCTCACTCCCCACTTCTGAACCCTTTCCTCGTAGATTGTGTTAGCTGTTATAAATAGTCTCTTATTTCAAATACTACATAAAGAGAGGATTTACACTTTTCCTGTTAAACTGATAGTTCTTATTTAGAATATAACCTGGTCTCACTTATCAAGCATAATAAGTATTGTTTCACTTCACTGGTATTGTTAATAGTCTCAGATTTAGGCTATCTATCCCCTCTTATATTTTGTTGAGTTTTTACTTACAGCTAATGCCACTCATTACTTGCTCTTGGTTAATACCAGATACAGTCTTGGCCATCCTGGTGTTACAATGAGTCTGAGGTAATAAACCTCTAACATTCTTTTTTAACATAGTAAATATAGATATTTTCATATAGAATATAGATAATATAAACAGAGAGACTATATATACACACATGCATACACATTGTCTTCATTTATTTGCTGCAATCGTCATACTTTATGCCTTTGAAAAACTACCTCCTGTTATTGTTTCAGTTAGTGAGTGATGATCCTTGAAAGTTCTTGTTTGGACGTGTATCTGCAGAGATGCTCATATAAATATTTTAGCTGAGATGACTGCAAAATGGAAGTTAGCCGAAAATTAGGGTGTAGTTTTCTTTCTTGATTTCCTAACCCAGAGACCTTTTACGGAAACTCATTAAAATATTTGTCCTTGTTTCAACCAGGACAGAGTTAATTTTTTGCAGTAGCCGGGGGGGTGTGGCTGTGGGTGGGTCTAGGAGGTTATTCTATACCACAGGCATTACCGAGGGTAGGGGGAAGGGAGTTTGATTTCCAAAAAGAAGAGTATGCCTTCTGGTTAAAAAATGTGTTGGCATTGTCTGCCATTGTTCATTGTCTTGGGGTCCTCGTGAGCATTTCTGTGCATGAATCACCCTCTTTTCTGTACACTTCTATTATTAATATTGTTGCTGGTACTGTTCTTATCTCATTGCTGTTTTCAGGAAATTGTTCTTCTCTTAACATGTGATCTTCACATTTTGTGCGTCCAGTTCCTAATTCTATCCCACTGGGGTGGGAAGGGGAAGGGGGCAGTGACGGAGCAGTACTGTGGTTTGGAGTCTCAGTGGGAAAAATAAATTGGGGAATACTACTCCTAAACCACAACAATATTTTACACCATTTCCAAAATAAATAGATAAATAAATAAATAAACACATTCTAGAGAATAGAAATGCTTCTGTGGTTAAGTGAATGTAGAAATGGCAGCAGTATTCAAAACTGATGCATAACAGGTTTGTTGAAGGGCTTCTGTGTATTTTTTTAATCTGAACTGGTCCCTTATGGAGTGTGTATTTTTGAATTGTATTTTGTTTAAGCTTGAATCATTATTTTTATTCTATTTTACTTGATTTTTGAACAAATAATGTTACTTCAACTATATAGATATTTGGCTTAGTACAAAATGAGGAAGGTAGCTAAATTGGAAGGATAAGGGTAAATGAGTTGACAAAACCCACTCTAATTTTTTCCTTCATTTTCATGAAAATGAAGTGTCAGTAGTTTCATATGATAAGTTTCTCTCTTTTTTTATAGTCAAAACAATGTCAAGAACCTTGTAAATGAAACGAGATTTGGTTTATTTCTTCAGACAAAGCATTAATTATTTTCTTTATTAACAGATCCAAAATTACTCCTCTCTAGATTAGCTCTCTTAATTAAATATAAAGTAGTTTTGCTGTACCTGAATTTGAGTCAAACAATAACTACTGGAAATTCTTAAATAGAGAAAAAATATTTCAGTAACAGTCCTCTTAGTAATAATTTTGATAACACATATCACAATCTCTTGATAATGCAATACACTTCAAAGGACATTCGGCTTCTATATCTGATATACTATACACAAGGAGAACATTACTCCTTCAAGACTACATGGAAACAGAATGTCTTATTAATTGTATAAACAGTAGATTAGTGTCTGTGTGAGGAAATGATGGAATAAGAACAAAAATTAAAGTGTCAAAGTAGTACAACATGAAAATGTTTGTCTGCAGCTCACAATGATCAACAGAAGGAGAGCTTTCTCTGCTGTCTCTGATCTTGCAGCAGCATGACTGCCTTCAGATTTAGAAGAATAGCTGGGGTTGTTAAATTATTTCTCATTATTTCTTGTAAGATGCAGTGTTTGCCAGCAGAGGTATAGTATGATACTTATATAACTATAAAGCTCTCAAAACCTGGTCATTTAGTTCTTAATGATACTGGAACAAGCACAGGGATTCCCTGCAAGTCTGTCTTGTTCCATAGAGCACAATGCAACATCTACTATGCAGAAATTAGAGATTTTACTTTCCATGTGCAATCTTCCTTCTAAGCCCTCTGGTAAATGCATTGTCTTACAATGTTATTTGAAAAAATTATTTTCTGTTTATTTCTTTTCTTCCCAGGGGTTTGCTATTTGACAGGTCACTGAGTGTTTGATACTCAGTGAATAAACAGCTATTTAATGCTTCCTTCAATCACTTTCAGTGCATGGCCTCAAATACTGTTTAGCCCAGAGCATTCAAATATATCGCTTGTCCAAGTGGTGCTTAACAGTTTTAACCCCCTGATCCTAGAAAATAAGGGCCTGGCTGCCATCAGTACAGGAGATGAAAGCTCCACACTCTGCAAGTCAGACCAAGTATTTCCAGAAAATGCACGAATAACATTATTTATACAAACGTATATGTTTTTTCTTTAACAACTTGATCAAGTTAATTTAGATTAAATATAATTTCTTCTCTCCAAGGTTAGGGCAGATTTTTAAGACTATCTATGCTAGGCCTTAAAAAAGGCAGAATTCAAACATAACTGAGGAATTTAATTTATTTTGTATTACTTCCCATACAATAAATATCTTCAGCTAAAAGGAGCTGAGAAACTTTCAATATTCTTTTTAGACAGCATTGGAGAAATCCTTAATAAAGATGAAAGCATGAAAGCATTTATGGAGAACTTTGATGTTAAGAAATATGGGGGGGGGTTTACCTTATCTGAATAATTTGTCTGATACAAAGGAGTTCCAAGCCTTCATCTGATTTTAGATTTAATACCTAATCTGAGCAAAAATTACCTATATTCATATGCAACAGGAATGAATACTATATGTGTATTTGAAACACAGACAACTTTTGTTTAGTTGCACTTTGCTTTCACAACAACCTATTAGCACAAGTCCTGCCTGACAGTATTTCCTGAGCACCTCAAAAGGGGTGGTCACATTCCCAGTGCCAGTTGAGAGCCTGTGGTTTACACAGCTGCTTACACTGATCCCCTGAGAGATCCAGGGAACACTCATCAGTCATGGGCAGAATAGTTTCAATATGAGAGTGGTGAGGCGCTGGAACAGGTTGCCTGGAGAAGCTGTGGAGGCCCCATCCCTGGGAATGTTCAAGGCCAGGTTGGATGGGGCTTTGAGCAACCTGGAGCAGTGAAACGTGCCCTTGCCTATGGTGGGGGGCTGGAACTAGACGATCTCTAAGGTCTCTTCCAACCCAAATCATTCTATGACTCTAAGATTCCATGATTTACTGTTGTTTTAACTTTTAATAGCGTAGGCTCTTAAGCAGGAATTTATATGCAGTGCCATTGTTCAATTTACTAATATGGGCATAACCAAACTGCTTGTTTTCCATAAATACTCAACTAATATAGAAAGGTAGCATGTAACAGTAAAGGCTACGCTGAGTCACAGGAGGCACACTTGCAGTAATGCGAGCACACATATGGGCATTTATTCACAAGCTGTGGTATGTAATGCACCTCTCAGTTGGACTGAGAAGGATCATTCCTTCTTGAGAATGTGACCTTGAGAATCTGTTAAGCAGTGGTGTCCAGCCGTTCTATTGGTGAACTAGAGCTGCTAACTTGTAAGCATCTCCTACTGCCATGCAGTTGCATTTTGTATACCAGAAACCAAATGAGTTTTTAGGGATCCCTCCCCCACATGGTGTCTTTTGCTGTAGATACAATATTCCAGTTTGTGGGACTGGAATCAAACTGTCTTTGACAGTACTGGTTTTCACTTTTCTCTGAGCAGCACACTTATACTGTTATTAAATTTTTTGTTGCATTTTGATATGTACTGTGTGGGGGACATAGTTTATTTGTTTCCTATTCCCTGATTAAAAAAAAAAAAAAAAAGAGAAAATTCTGTGCGAGTTACAGATCTGCCTGCTGTACCAGTTCAGGTGATCTGCCGCTTTCTTCAGTAACCATATCCACCTCTCTCTTCCACACACAGCCTCAGTTGCCCATCTTTCAGAAAGTCCAGGAAAATGGTCAATTAACATGTAAAGAGGAATTTTACACATATCCACACACTTTTTTATCTGCCATTACTGGAAACTCTGAAATTTTCCATAGGAAGTCGCAGCTGCACATGATGAATGCTACAGAGTGAAGTACTTTGTGCGGGGGCACCGGGTTTCATGTCCACATGTAAGCCACAAAATTCCCATCTAACCCTCCCATCATTTGATGGGATTTTTTAAAATTTGTGTACTAGAATGAAGAGGTTTTGAAAACCTTACAGAAAAAAAAAATACCACTGTGTCATACACTGGTTAAAACTTGCTTCCAGGAACCACTAAGTTTTTATTACACTTTCTCACTTTCTCCAATTAAAACACCAACAGCATTGCTGTTAAAAAACATTCCTGTCTAGAGTTCAGAGGAAAAGAAATCATGCAGCTAAATTAGAGTTCTGGTAAAATAGGTTGCATAAAATACTCTCTCAGTGTCACTTTCATATTATCTTTCATAGTATTATGGGGAGATTTGAGACTATTAGCTATACCTTGCAGAGTTCACATAGATATGAAAAAATCTTGTGTATTTTGTGTCTGGGAATTAGTTGTTTATTAGGAATGTAACTAAGGAAAGATCTGCTTTGAACATGCTTTTATAATGATGTTTATTTAATCTTTTATTAATGTACAATGTAGTTCATATTACAATTTAATATTTCAGCCTGGAGTTTTGCCAGCTTCAAAATTCTGAGCTCTGAATATACTAGATAGAATGTTACTTCATGTATATTTCCTTTATAAAAGAAAACACACCCAAAACTGTTTCTAGGACATACATTTGTGTAATTTGACAAATGAATTATCAGTTCAGTGACATGAACTACAGCCTGTATATAGTAAAAACTTTTAGATTTAGCATACATTTTGTCAATAGCTAAGAGGTACTAGCAAAGATATATTACGTATTCCACATAAGGTTTTATTTTTTCTTTTAGTTATATCATAGTACTTGCTACCCAAATTCTAAGTAGATTTGAAGCAGAAAATGCCAGTTTATAGTTAGAAATATTTAGAGTGGTGCTCTAAAATAGTCTAAACTGTGTGTGAAAGAATATATAAAGTACAAAAGTCCATTTGAATGAGATATAGAAACACTTATAGGTCTGAATGTTTTAATAAGAATTTTTAAGTAGTTCTCTGGAGTTATCCATGGGGGGGAAAAAAAAATGGGCAAAATTAGAAACCTGGAGCATGGTCATGCAAAACAGAAAAAAGCCATCTGGTAAACTCAGATATGAACTTACATCATATCAGGTTCTCTGTGGTAGCTGCTTCATTAATGAATGGTATAGTGTAATGATTGACAATGGAATAATCCAGTGAGATTCAAGGGCCTATTACCTGTATTAGAAAAATTCTTTGTGCACTTTCTTCACAATATCCGTAGTTAATGCAAGTTGTTTAGCCTGCATTCAGTTGTGCTTAGACTTCTCTCTTTTTTTTTTTTTTTTAAATACAGGTAGGACTTAATATGCACAAAATCAGTTCTACCAGCATAGTTATGTACCAATGACTTACCACCCAAGCTTAATATTAGCTAGCATCCATAACCCGTATTTAACATTTCTTAACATTAAGATATGTCTTCCTGTGAGGTAACTACCACAGCAGGGAGTCAGTTGATGAAATTTTGTCATAATTGAATATGCTTCTTTTTTGCTGAATGTTTTTACATGTGCATGCACACCTACACTTCTGTGCATACACTGCTTTTCTTCTTTAATTAATGAAAAAATAATTTGGAAATACAAGTTCTAATCATAAAATGGATAGCTTTAGTGAGAAAAAACCCTTCCTATTTCTCTCAACATAATAGTTACTTAACTAAAAATACATTGATATTAGATGACAGTGAATCACTGTATTCTAAAATATTTTGAGGTTTGGGTGTCTTTTTTTCTCTTTTAAGAGGTGTACACATGATTTTTAATTTTTTTTTTACCATGAATATTAGATTCTTTTTTTCTTTTTCCAGGTTGACTGGTATGAATCTACCTTCTCCAGTTATCAGCAGTAAGAACTGGTTACGACTCCATTTTACGTCTGACAGCAATCACCGACGAAAGGGCTTTAATGCTCAATTTCAAGGTAGGAAACCTACAAAACTGCAGCAAAAAAACTCCTTTACCTTAAAGCATCAGTAAAGTTGTGGTGAAGTTTGATAATTATGTTTAAATATCACAGTTGTAGTAAAAAGCTGACTTATACTACATCTGCTCTTACACTGAATATCTGTTTTCCTTGTGTGATCAGATATCTCTAGGGATTTGCTTTTGGAAGAAGTATGTGTGCTTCACAAAGCTGTTTGCTCTAAGTATGTATTTGCTTGCTCACTTTTCCTATAATAAATTGCTTTGCATTCAGTCTGATCTTTGCTTTAAAAACATGCCTGGAATACCACTTGCAGAAAGTCAATTCCACACAAAGGCAGGCTCCTATTTAAACATTGTCTTCCTTCCTTATTCAAAATCTAACTCTTATCCAGAAGCTACATTCATTGTTTGGAAATTTGACTCAACCATAGTATAGTACAAATTATATTTCAGGCTTCTGCATATATTTGCATGTAGAACTTTAGAAGAAGACAAGAGGATGTCAGTGTTGCTGTCATTTCTACTTACGTTTACCTAGATATTTTTTAAAATGCAATTTTTTTGAATGGATTCTTTATTGATTTTTGTCCTTCATAAATCATTACTCAAGATGAAAGACAAGGTAGTTATATTGAAAGTAGAAAAGCTTCTTAATTTACCTGTACTTTTAAATTCTGCACTTACATAAGCTGTTTCAACCTGTTTACCCCCCACTCCATCAAATCCTTTAGGAGTTTAGACATTCCTTTTTTTCCTGAAACTGTGGGACCTCTATCATTTTTGAAATGACAAATATACTGCAACAACTATATGTTTCTGATGACTATGCCATGCATGTGCAACAAAAGCATTTAATGTACATTGTTCTTTTAGTTTTAAAAAGATTTTGAACATTTTAGTGAAAAAAAAAAATCTGAAATTAGTTTCATTTTGGCAACTCAGCACAAGTACGTGATCCTTTGCACTTACAAAAAACTTATTTCTTCCAAAGTTTACTGACGATGCTACTACTACATAGTCCCCCTACTACTGGGGACTATGAATGTAAATGCACTGCTTATGTTAGCTCTGTGTCTGAAGCCTGTTAGCTGGGGTCCACAAAAACAATGTAACTCATCCTGCTGATGCACCACAAGACCATGAATCAATGGAATAATAAGGGGGAGGTTTTGGATAAAGTAACATGCACAGGAAAATAGTTTTTGTTCTTTTTCCATATATCAAATATCTGGACAAATACTCACCAAGGAGTTAAAGTTTTTGGGAAATATCTGGGGAGATCATTATTTTTGATGTGTCTCTCTTGATCTGCATAATACATCAGATATTGGGTATAAGTGTAAATTTTCACTGATGTAGAATATACCTTGAATGACAAACGGAAGTATCTTATTGCAATTCAAATTCTTACAATTACAGAAATTTCCTTTCTTAATTTAAATCATTCTTTTGAAATGCAGATTTATAAAATTTACTGTATTAAATACAATGATCTCTGGCTTACATGAGCCATAGCTATCTAACTTATCAGGCTCAATTGCAATTACATAAATTCCTATGTTAGTGATATAAACATAAACTGTGTTAAAACATAGGAGAAAGTATTTCAAGACACATAGGATGAAAATCCAGAGTGGTATAAAAATTGGGTTAATCCAACACCTTCATTAACTCCTTTTTATTACACAGCATTAGTAATTATGTGTATTTGAAAACTAAGCAGAAGTAACAATATTTTTAGCTAGAGTAGGCTACTAGTACCACAAATTGCACAATAGCAGAGGTTGAAAGAGACCTCTGGAGCTCATCAAGTCTAGTGTCCTCCTCAAAGAAGGGTCACCTAAATCAACATGCCCAGATGTGGGTTTTGAATACCTCCAAGATTAGAGACTGAAAACTCTCAGGGCAACCAATGCAAATGTTTACCTTCAGAGTAAAAACGGCTTCACTTATTTGTAAGTGGAATTTCCTGAGTTTCAATTTGTGCTTTTTGTTTCCTGTCTTGTCAATGGATATCATCATGAAGACTGTACATTCTTTACACCCGCTCATCTCATCAGGTATTAATGCACACCAATAAGATCCACCCCTGATCCCCCCTAGGCCTTCTCCAGGCCATCTCTGTCAGCTTCTCCCTTATGTTTTTGTTTTCAGAAACTTATTTCTGCTAAAGTCAACAGCTTTGACATATATTTCCATCTTTGGTACTTTTCTCAAATAATTATTTGAGCTGATCATGAAACAAAACAAAACAAAACAAAAAAAAAAAAAAAACCCAAACAAAAGCCCCAAACAACAACAACAAAAACCAAAACCAAAACCAAAAATAAATNTAACCCCACCCATGCCATATGTGACGATAAAGCTGGCTTTCTCAAACAAAAAAAAAAAAAAAAAAAACAAACCAAACAATCAAACAAAAAGAAACTCCACCAAAAAAAAGTCTTGTGACATGCACAACCTTGTTTTCAGGCACAAAACCTAGCAGTGAAAGAGTGCCTCTAATGTCTGATTGTCCACACACAATCCTTATATTTTTCCTCTGGGCAAATCCCATTGTAGCATTGTAGGCTATTTGACTCTCAGACCTCCAAGAAAAATTTTCCTTACAAGCAGCTATTCCAACTAATTTAAAGTTGAAGAATACACACATGTACTTGGGATTGATATGTTGATATATTGAGCTATCCTGTCTTTGAGACACTTGAAGTAAATATATAGACTTTTTTAAGTAACCATTTGACACTCACTTTACTAATAGATGAGTCCCCAATACCAGACTAGACTAAAGGAATCTTTTTGATTGTTCTAATTTCCCAGCAATTCTAAATCTTGGGTAACTATTCTCAGGGCATTCAGGACTCTGCTTTCTAATGTTACTTAGACTGCTTTCTCCTTTTGCTGCTTGCTAGAAAGAATAGTCCTTTAGTGTCAGTCTGTGCTGTCTCTTTGTGAGTGACTGCTTGCTTGGTTCATTCATGTGAGTGTCTGTGATAAACGTGTATAGATATGCTGCACAAGAACAATAGTCTTCATTGTTTTGGGAAATACAGAAGTCAGTAATTTTGATTGCAGTCCTTAGATATTAAATGAAAGCAGCTTATATGCCTTGCCAGATAGTATGTTATTGTATTTTAGACTCCTTATAGCATATAGATTTTTCTCAGTAGCTGTCAGGTATAAATGTTATTCACAAAACAAAATCACAAGATATTCCTCAAAAAGTGGTAGCTTGTCCATTTGCAGATTGCATCATAAGAACCGTGGTGGGTTGACCTTGGCTGGGTGCCAGATGCCCACCACATCAGTCATTCACTCCTCCACATCACCAGGACAGGTAAGAGAAAATATATTGAGATAAGGCAGTAAGAGAAGTTATTGTGTTGAGCAAAACAGGCTCAACCCTCACACATTCTCACTCCTTTCTCTGGCTGCTGTTGATGCTGCACAGTGACTTTTTTCCTTCTTCAATACGTTATCCCATTGTTGATCCCAACCTTGGCCAGCAGCAGGTCAGTCTTGGCACTGGCTCTGTCAGGCATGAGGGAAGCTTCTGACAGCTTCTCACAGAAGCCACCTCTGTGGCACTCCTATCCTCCCAAAAAAGCAGCACTCAAACACAATACACAAATACATTTTTGACATTTTTGTATTTTTAATATAAGTCTATTTAAATCTATTTGTTCTGATCACACACACCTCTTGCGGTTTCACTGGGAGTTAGATTAAGAAGGACTGGAATTCCTCAGTCCTGAAAGTCACTACAGGTAGGGTCACTACACAGGCATGATCACACAAGCCCCAGGTTACACGCAACCATCCCCTACCATTACTTTATTCTTGTATTTTTGCATATCTTTTCCTTCCCAACACACTTTAATCCATCTCTTTCCCTGATGTTGGCTCCTCCCCTAAATACTCCATAATTATCCTTGTGCAATCCCAAAATGCTCTTCCCTTTTATGCCGCAATGATCACTGTACCCCTGAGCAGGGCCCCTCCTCGGTCTCTGAAGTGACTGGAGAGCTCCTAGAGTGAGCTGTGCCCAGCCCTTGGGGCGGGGTCTCACCAGAGACAGTCCTGGGGAGGCCAGGGTAGAGGTTGGCTCTCTATGCTGGTATTGGGATTCCCCCACTTGCCCAGGATCCTCTGCATTTCTTCTGCACTAGCAGCGATGGACCTGGGATGGTCCCATGGGAGTCAGGGTGAGGTGGCATTTGTCTCACCCATCCACTGCCATGTCTGTGTGCTCCTGTGTGTGTGCACAGGTGAGCTTTGAATTGCCTCACAGTCCTGGCTGCAGAGGGGGCAGGGCCTAGACCTGTGTGGGCAGGGCCAGGTTGCTGTTCTATACCAGCCACATCATTGCTGAGGCGATGGTTCTGGGGACCAGAGAAGGTGAATGCACCCCCAGATGCAGCTCATTTTGCCTCACTCTCTCCGTTGAGTAGGTTGTTTGGATCCCTTCTGTCCGGATCATCCTTTACCGCTGCCACTCATCCCATTCCCATTCCCCTAGGATGTTGCTTGGGGACCTGGTAAAGCCACTGTGCCTCCAAGACATGGTGCTGACAAAAGTGGGAGTGCCGTGTCATGGAGTCAAAACCCCAGCGGAGCCAGTGCGGTGCAGCATCAGTGCCGGACGCAGCCATGCAGAATCAAGTCCGCCTTCTGAATTGCCAGCGTGGCATGACACAGTCTGGCTTTCAGGGGTTTGCCCTCCATTTCTTTCCACTGTCTTGGGCTCAGGGACAGGGAGAACCAACCAAAGGAAGTGGCCACCATCTTGTCCCAGGGGGCCGCGCGGATGTGACCTATGGGGAGAGTCCACCATCCTTTGTCCCAGCAGCCACACAGAACTAAGTCAAGGTGGTGAACACCTGTAGTGTGAAAGGACCATCTCTTTTTGTATACTTTTGTTATTGATATTCTTGCTGTTACTGTGTTTCTTATTCCACTGTTGTTTTTAAATTTTTGTTATTGCAGCCCATAGTCTCTGTTCCTGTCTTACTGGAAGGAGTGTGGGGAAGGCGAGCAGCTTATTTGGAGTTTAATTTCCATCTGGTATTAAATCACCACCCTAACCTTACATATTTAGCAACATCGCTGGCTTTTTGAAAGCAAGGTAATATGGGAGCCAGTATAATACACCTCTTTGAGCAACAATGGCATAAGAAACTTTTTTTCTTTTCCTAGTAAGAATTCATATTATCAGATTTTTATATAGTTAGCATACAGATACTTTAATTACTCTTTTCACCTCATATCAAATTAACATCATGTTTATTATCATGTTATCATAGCTATATTATTGCTGTAACTTGGCCTTTTCCAGTCAGCCAAAACTAATACTAACAAGCAGTCAATTTAATTTTCTTTTCTTTGTTTGCTCTTTCATCAGGCAAACAGAATTATTATAATTTATTTCATTAAAATATTGGGACTACCAGTTGGATTTAAAGCTATGCATAATTAATTTATTCGTTCAGCAAATTTTTCATCTCTTTCTAGCTTGCATTTTTAGTAATATTTAGTGCCCCATTTTTAACATGGTCACGAAAAACAGCTCACTAGCATTAAGGAAAAAAAAAAAAACACTGTACTACCATTGCACATCTTAATGCATTAAGTAAACAAAATTTAAACAAGTTTGGCAAGCTGAATGTATAAATTAAAAATTGTAGTGTAAAAGGTGTATTCAATCATTGATGTTTGGATTTCCCCTTGAATCATATTTATTGTCCCATCTTCCATCAGATTAGAAGTTTAAAGAAAATTTTAAAATCTTAAACATTTATTAGGTATAGAGTGAAATGTTTGTTTTGGTGTTTGTTGTTTTTTCCTCTCCACACATCCCTTGAACCTTTCTTTCAATTTTTTTGTATTTTGATGTTGATCTCATCAATAAAAATATTTATTTCCCAATTTCTTTGTGTTTATGTGTGGAATTCTTTTTTGTAGTTTCAGAGTTTTTAGTCAAAAGCAGACATGCTTTTAAATGGCCCTGAAAATCACCAGAAGAAATTACATTACAGTGACATGCTCTGCCTTGTCTTCTTCATGTCTGCCACACCAGCAGCATTGGTCTCATGGAAATGAACAGTCACAGTAGATATAATTGGATACAGTTCTTGTTCTGCCTTGTTCCTTGGTGGCATTGCCATGGGGGAAAAGATGTTACAGTCATTAAGTTATGAACTTGTTTTCATTTTGTTTTTTTTAATTCTTTTACCTTCACCTATGCTGATACTCAAACATCCTTTCCATATTCAGTGGGAGTTGCAGAGTATGTAATTTGTCTTATGCCAGTGCTTCATAAATGCATACATTCCCCAGAGGTGAAGTATCATTGACAGGCTCACCAGGAGATGAAAACCTAGCACTTGCCAGAAACAAAGCTTATCAATGTACACAGAATGACTTAAAAGGTGAGATAAGGAATCCTCTGCTTTTTTGCATATTTTCAGATGTACAGTATGCTTGCTTAGTTTTTGCTTATTTCCAGAATGATACAAGGTTGTTTTAATATCTGGTTTTCTTTTTAAGAGAAAAGAATCCCACAATAGCTTTTGCTGTACAGCTAAAACTGGTCTGCTTAAGTTAAGTATTTATTTCAAAATACCTAAAAATAGAATAGAATAAGAAAGTTTCCAAAGAAAACATAGGTATGTTTACTTTCACAGTAACTCAGGTCTCTGTTGCAGAATGTTTCAAATAAAGTATTCTATTTCTGGCAAGTTTTCAGAGAGGTTCAAGGAGGTACTAGGTGTTTTGATAATTACGTACCAGAAGTTATCTATCTGTTGTCTTTGACTACATTCAGTAATTCAGGATTTAACAAACAGATAATCCTGAAGTCAAACAATTAATATAATAGAGGCTGATGAAATAAATGTATACTAATGGAAAACTATGAGTGAAATAATGTAAATCAACTTGCAATTGCTAGTTTTTTCAATGAATTTTCATAATTCACTAAGTCTGCCTATAAATGCATGTCTGTCCTTTCTACATATTCTTTAAAACTCTAAAATGATATTTTAACAAGTGAAAACTTGCAGTACTTCCTTGATGCATGGTACTTTTAGTCAGAGGGTTCATTTATAATTGTTACTTAGAGCAAATTTCAAAAAGAAAAGTAGTAAGAGCAATTAATAAAATCAAAAAGCCAGAAGAACCTGTTATTTTCTGGCTCTTAAGTGATGCTGAAAATATTTTTCCATTAAATGCTACTGAGACAATTATTTATATTTCGTTAAGTTTTATTAACAAGAGAGTAAACCAGTTTTGATATGAAAACATCAACAAGGAGATAATCCACAATCTTTCTTCACCATTCTTTTCTGTGGATAACACAACCACTGTTAAATATGTAGTCTGGTAGTGCTACAGGTAATACTTCTTTCTTAAGTGTCTAGTAAAACATTGCTAAAAAGGCTCAGACATAGCTGCTTCATGGTGTCAGCACTAAGAAGATGTCAATGTAGTAACAGTAGTTGAGATTGCAGCGATTTTTTTTGTCATGGTGTTATCTTCCCTTACCATTTTGAACTATTCAAAAGACTATAGTTGAAGTGGCATCCAAACAAGGAACTGAGTGGATCTCATTTTATGGTTTATTTTTAGAGACAATTCCTAGAAACTGCTACCCAGTGTATTCTGCAATGCTGTATATTCATAGAGCAAATTGTGTTGATACTTTTTCCTAGAACTGTGGAGGATGTCTGCAGTCATTGAAGACTTGATGCTTGCTGGACTGGTTTTATTATGGTATACATTGAAAGCACAAAGTAGCTAAGGCAATCCATCAGGGCAAGGGGCCAGCTAGGAGACATAGAGAAGGTTAATGGAAAACAAATGGCTGTGCTCCTTTTTAAACTTGCAGATCCTGTGTCAGCTTATACACACAGAATGAGAAAGATTTGTGTAAAAATCTATTGTGACACCAATTTATCTTGGTGCCATTTATTCACTAATACTGCATGCAGACATTTCCAGCACAGGGAGCAGGTGTAAGGTCTGATAGTGACAGGCAGTGCTTTGCTGAATTGGCGGAACAAGGAAGCCCACTCATCATGAACCTACAGCTTTTACAGGTAGCCATATAGTAGATACATTTATGCCTGCTGTGAAGCTCTCTGGAGTTGTAATACCGATTAGTAGGGAAGATTCTGAAAGCTGTTAGTGAGAGAAACACTGGGACAGTGTATTGGAATACTCTTTAGGCAGGGAATACAGAATCAGAAAAGGGATGGACTATTCCAGTGAGTTGGTTTAAGCTAGAGATCCTATGGAAGACTGTGATGCTTCTGCAAAAGTCAAGTTGGTAGCTGAGAAGAAAAGCAAGTAAGGATCCTCCCAGGTTACTAAGTGTGGGATCTTGTTTTATGAACAAATTTTTTATAGAATTCCCTTCATAAACTGAAGTGAATAGTAAGATTGAGAATAATTACTTTTTTCTTACTCTCATAAATACTAAACTTCTAGAAAGAATTCATGGTACAACAGGCCATAGTGAAGCAGAAGATAACCTAGAAACAGAAAAATCTTACTGGTCCCACATGACTTTGAGTAATAAGAAAGAAATATTTGATCTATAAGTATAATCTGGAGAGAACACTGATGCTGACAAATGTGAAACTGTAGATTATTTATTAGAGGGCCAAAAAAAGGTAGTACTCTCATAATTGTATCTTTGGAGGAGAACACAGAAAGATTAGGCACTAGGGCAAAGCAAACAGAGCACTGGAGTGGACTCTTCAATCTGAATTAAGAAAATACTTTGTTTCATAATAGGATTACTCAAACTGAAGAAAATGGGAATGCTGAAACTAAAGGAAAAGGAAATTGATGAATTCTGCACTGTACTGGGATAAATTTGCTATTTTCCTTCAAGAATAATCCTGTGAATGTACTTGTAAACACATCACTGTTTTTTACTGAAATCTGAAAAATATTTAAGTCTTTATAATAAATATTTATCATACATAAAAAATACTGAAAATATTGGTGTTTTTACTGGAATATATATATATATTCCTTGTAGTGACACAGATCTTCAGGCTGGACAGGAAAGGTGTTTGTTGTGATCACCAGATACTGAGCATTATGCTTTTCCTCTTCACCTTCAATATCTGTACTTAGGAAAGATCTGCAGTGAAAAGCAGCCAAGAGCTGAACTCAGCAGAGCAGCAGCAGAGCAGCTTGAGGAAGTATGAGAAGATGATGTCAGAATATTTTAGCTTTGAGTGGTAGCCAGTATTTGAGGTCTTGGAGGTTATTTCTTGCAGGAAGGAAAACCAGCAAGATACTGATGTATTTGGGTAATTGGAGAAAAACATATTATGTCACCTAAGTCTGGGGTAAAATGCATTTTCTTCATACATGTTCAAATATGTTAGAAACTAAGAGCTACATGGAAATCGGAGTAGATTTGAATGAAGCTTTACAACTTGAAAGTTTTGCTGTCATGATCCATTCAAATAAGACCAGGCATATATTCTTTTCATGGCTGAGTTTTTTTCGGCTGTATCAAAGGTTTAAGGAATACCACTGGTGCTTTCCAGTAGGCTGATAACATTGCCTTGGACTTCCAGCACTCAGCTCTCTGCCCTCCTTCCTGAATAGGTAACTCACCTCCAAAAGACACTTGAAGTTACAATTAAGAGAAAAGGTGAAGCGAATTAATTCAGTAAGCTTAACTGAATGTTTAAGTGAAGAGAGCAGAAAGCTATGCAAATTTTAAAAAGTAATCACTTAAAAGGTGAAAAGTGCTGTTCACTTCTGACATTATTAATGTAAACCTATCCCTCTTTTTGTGCTGTTAAATGGAAAATCATCTTTGAAATCAGGAAAACTTTTTTAATGAAGAAGCAATGAGGAAGTAAAAGAGAAGTGTCTCAGAAAAAGTATTCAAATGGGATTTAAATAACTGTAAAATGTGCCATTTCTTTGATTTACAGGAAGGGTTGAACTGGTTCACTCAAACCACAGTGTCCAGTGGTCTCTGTTGCTTTTTCAGATGTTGAACAGCTTTTATTTAAAAGACTATGCTTGCTTAATACCTTTTAAAATTACATGAAAACTCTATACAGGGCACATGCAAAAACTTACCCACACAAGTATAAAAGAGGCAAAAGTTTGCTTTTTATATATCAGACTATCCTATGTAACCTCATGGTTCCATATATCTCACAGATACCTACGTTTGGCTGTTAAAGTTCTCAAGGCATAAACACTCATTCCACCTTATGTTTACGGTCTAAAATGTAGGGATCTAGCTTCAGCAAGTGTTATATATTTCTGTTATGTTTTATGGAGAGGAAAAGGCATCTCCAGAGGAGGATTCATTGTGCCTGTCTTAGAAGGGGATGAATCACCCCCTTGAGTTTGCTATTTCTCTTCATAAAGCATATACACTTAGATGACTGAAGTATTCTGAATCCCCTACTTAATGTCCTTCCAGTGAGATACAGAATGCCTTTTTTTCCATGTATGAAAAAAACCCAAGGATAGAAACTGCAGGACCCGTTTCAATGCATGACAGTCAAAAAGCTCTTAATATATCAAGTCAGAACGTCTCATTTCAGTTTGTGCTCTCTGTATTTCAGATAAAGCTGGTGAGTATAATTTTACCTCATTCACAAGAAGTGTGCTTCAAATGTATAAGGAACATCTTAAAGAGTGAAATGTCACAAGAAATTTGAGTGATGATTGTAATTTTTACTCTAAAATAGGGTCACAGGACAAAGAGAAGAAGAATATTGTTCTTTTCTCTGTCCATTCCATAATAACTCTGTTTTTTTTCCATAGAACATAGTGGTTTTACTACTCATCCATGTAAGCAATATGGATTTTGAATCCTCAAAGAACTACTCACATATTTTACATGACACAGATATTAATAAATTGAGAAATTCATACTGGCAGAGGGACCACAACTCCAGACAATATCCCAAATAGCCACTGCAAAAATTGTGTTGTTCATTTCCCAATAAATATGGAATAATTTTAACAGAGTTGTTACACAGCCAGAAAAATGGAACACAAGGTGGCATTTGATGGAGATTTTTGTACGTGAGTGTAGAAACTAATCCTGAGAAAACCATATCCATGAAGTCTGCCCTTCCAAAAGGCCTTGGGGGTATTAGCCTTATTGTCTGCATGGATGTCTCTGTGTAATGTACAGTTCCTGCCTTAGAAGAAAACACCGCACTGCTATCACAAACATTTCATACTATTCTGCTACAATTGTGTTTCAATCATCTTTCATCATCTCAACACCTGTTTTCCAGGTTTAGACATGAATGACTGCACTTGCACATAGCACAGAAGGTACTTTCTGTACTACTTGCTCAATTTCAGCAGGCACCTTTGTTATGAAGCTGGAAAAGCACTACAATAGAAATAAATACAATAGAATCATGACTCTTAATGCAATATTTAAAGACATCTTAATTTGCTGTTTTTACCACTTCACTTCTTAGAAATCTGCATACAGATCAGTGTATAGTATAGTAATTAAATAATTTATACCATGTATTGACAAAAAAGTATAACTGACATTCTGTAGTATGAATTTATATACTGTGAGGTACTAATTACTGCCATATAAGTAATGTTTGAATTGAATTCTTGTATCTCTTTGTATCTTGAATAAATAAGTGCACTCTGAGATTATGAACCCCTGCAAGGTCTAGGAAAAAAGCATTTAATATAAATCAGGGAAGGAAAACTGTTTTTTTGTAATTTTTGGTAACTGACATGCATCATGATGTTGTCATTAGCATTCTGGTACAGCATCAGTCATCAGCTATTTGGCAATTGCTATTGTTTTTTGGCACAATAGTTTTGAATTGTTCAGTCTCATTCCACAATTATTTTCTACATCTGATTTTACTTTCCATTGCTCAATTTGTTCCCACAGAACTAATTAATATCCTGTGAAGCTGTCCTATATTTCTACCCTTTTCCCTTACCATTACAATTAAAATTCTACCTTGTGTATTCCTTAATGTATAGCTGCACTACTGTCTTCTCATGTCTCTTCCTACTTGGCTCCTGATCCCACTTATCGTGCCCTAACTACTTAGTAGGGATAGGCTGGGAGTTTATCAGCCATCCAGCTGACTAACCAGAGAAAAAAGATATTAAACCTCTGATGCATCTGTTCTTTTTCACAACACTTTGGCCCTTTGAGAGCTCTTACTCTCTTTATTCTTTCTAATTCAGTTGAAATTGCCCTGTAGATTCAAAAGGGTTTAGGTGAGCCAAATAATGTCATGCACTGTGTTAATCTCCTTAGGAAATGGAACTAAAAACATGTCTACTGATGAAAAGTGAATTAAATAAAAGCAGATGTGAATATCATATTTAAAGCTTGTAGTCCTTGAATATATGTAGATAATGTTCTGTACATTTTATGTAATTTTTGGGTTTTTAATGTTTAAGATTTTGTTATATGGAATGGCAAACACAGTAAATCTGTACCTGTAATTAAGACAGGCTGTTCTTTGCTTTGAACATAAATAAATTTGAATTAAAAATATTGTCAATCCTGATAATGTCTGTTCAAAAAGGACATCTTCTGAAACATGATAAATGGTTGTATTTCTGTAAAAATAAATAAAGCCAAAAATTTATTTAGATTATCACAGAAGCTGCAGTTATTAGAATCAGCTGTAGGTTTCCTGTATAGCTTTGTACTATTGTAATGCATGATTTAGCTGCTATATGTCTTTTAATGAGGTTTAATAATGAATTATCTTCTCTTTGTTTGCTTGTCTTCTCAGTGAAAAAAGCAATTGAACTGAAATCAAGAGGAGTCAAGATGTTGCCCAGCAAAGACAGCAACCACAAAAATTCTGTCTGTAAGTTGTTTATACCCTTATTTTTAGTGACTGCATATATCTTCTGGAATCCTAGTAAATATACAAATCAAAGAGAAAGATGTTGGGATGCCGTGGTCATAAAATGGTTACTATGCTTTCAATTGTCACTGAATTAGAACTCCACTGGTAAGACTCTACTGAGAGTAGAAAGCAGAATACAGAGGTGTAAAAAACAGTATGTAGAAAAAAACCCTGCATTTTACATATCGCTATATTTTTATATATTGGGTTATTTAGAATTCAGAGGTGCATGGCAAGTTAGGAAATCCAGACAGAATGATGCCATGTAGACTTCATCAATTCAGTATTGGGGACAGTGAAAGTATCTGAGAATTTTCTGTATCTAAATTTATACTTTGTGATCTTTTTTCTTCCCCTTACTCAATATGACAGCTAAATTTTTCCCTCACCTTGCCACCCTGTGTCCCGGTGACTGCCTCTTTCCACTCTCACACAGCAGGGGTTAAGAGCTGCTGTAATTCCCAGCTTCTCAAGAAGATGGAGATCACAACTTCTCCTTCCCCTCATTGCATACATAGTGCACTCTGGAATGACATCTGTTTGGTCCCTTTGCACCTTTTTCCCCATGTAAAGTGTAAAGCTAAAATCAAAATGCTATCTGGGGACTATGAGGTTGTTAGCTTTTTTTGAGAATCACTTTCTCTGAACTGGTAATCTGAGTAATATCCCGAGAGCTCTTTCTCCATTAATTAGACCAGTCTTGAATCAAGAAAAAGAGGATATTTTTGAATTTTGAAAGCTGAGAGTCCCTTAGACCCGGAAAAAAAAAAAAAAAAAAAAAAGCCAGAGGGTCAGTCAGTGTTCACACAGAACTCATTAAAGTGTTAATGTAATGACTAAGATGTAGTCAGATAAATTAATTCCTCGTGTAATAACACTGAACTCAATGAATTGAAACCTATGCTGCCTTTGCCTCAGTGGGTGCTACTCTGCAAGTACAGAGAGAATGAGTGTCTTGAAAGCTGATGTCTAGGGGATACGATTTTGTCTCTGTGTTTCTGTTGTGCACTGTTTAATGCAAAGTGAGTTTTTGGTATGCTCACTGGAACAAAAGAGCCGTGACAATTTTCTGCTTAAATATTGCACGTTGATGGTGCAGTATTTGTATTGGCAGCCAAAAGGAACTTTTTATGCAAGGTGTAGCAGAAAAAGTTGATCCATCTCTTTGGTGTTTGTATTTGAATGGGTGATTATTTCATTATTTATAAGTCACTTCTGGGAGCTGTGTGATCTCTGCTTACACCTCAAAGCACATGTTGTCAAACACCACATGTAATTACAGAAAGTGGAAGTAACACAGGCTGTGGAAGAAAGTATTAGAAGGAAGTCTGCTGTTTACCTCAAATGCAAATTGTCTTTTTTTCTTTGTGTTTTGACTCATAAAACTTTGACTTTCCAACATAAATCTAAGAAGTACATTATTGTTATTACTTTCACATATATAAAGTTTTTAAAAATTATAATATTAAAATACAAAAATTTGTATTCAAATGTATTTTGATGTTCTTTCTGATGTAAGCTTAAGTATTTAAGCATTTTTCTTGGCTGTACTTATGTAGACAGAAAAGGTAATTGGGGATTTGGCTTCAGAGAAGTGATAAAAGTGGATATTATCATTTGATGCCAATTAGCAAATTTCTAAAAAATGATAATGCCTCTCACCATTCTAGTATGTATATCTTTTTAATATTCTCTCTCTATAAAGCAAAAAGCTTAGTTTTTGATTTTTGCCTAATGGGGGATAGATGGAATGCAAATATCAACATGACAAAAACTGTGAGAGCCTATCCTGTGCATCCCAGGACCTGCATCTTTCCCACAGCTCTTCCTCCCAAGCAGAACCTGCGAGCAGCTGCAGAAAGCATTTCACAGTGGCACAAGTCTGTTAGGATTTAGGTAGAAAATATTACTAGTGTTACCAATGATAATAACATTACTGATAATTCCTTGTGGAATGCAGAACAGTATTGCAGTTTGTCAGTTGTGTATAGTCATAGCTAACTGTCTTCCTCCTGGACCTGCCTGCAATCCTGGATACTTTCTTTCAGATCTGTTATCCTTTACAAAGAGTCAGGTAGCAAAGTATGGCTTTAGGTTATAGTTCACTGTTGGGAAAAAAATTCATTATATATTGTGTCACTCCCCAGGGAAACAAGAAGGTTTACTGGGGTTTTTGGTGAGGGTTTTTTTCTACTTGTTTGTTTGTTTAGTTATTTGGGGGTTTTATTTTGTGGGGTTTTTTGTTTGTTTGAGGTTTTTTGGTTTGGTTTGGTTTGGTTTGGTTTGGTTTTGGTTTTGTGTTTTTGGGGTGATTTTTTTGTTGTTTTTTATTTTGGGTTTTTTGTGTTTGTTTGTTTATTTGTTTTTGGGGGTTTTTTTGGGTTTTTTTTTTTCCTTTGGTACACCTGAAGGAAACATATCAAATTAGTTTTTTGCTAGATACTCCTGCTAGACAGTACCCTTTAGCAGTGAGTCAGATGCAGTTGAATTGTGATTAACTGACAAGTGAAGTAAAATAGGATCCTGGTTCATCCATACCTTGCACTTGGCAAGGTGGGAAAGAGTAAACTAGGGCAAAGCACAGGGACAGGCAGTTCTCATGGCACTAAGTACTTGAGCTGCCACAAACATGGGCCAAATCCAGTCAGGATATTTCCCCTTGGTCACTTGAAGCTGACCTCAGAGGAGCAAGGACAGAGTTGTATTTTATGAAACTGCTTAGGGAAGGCAAATGCAATTACATCTGCTGGTGTCCAACTGATCAGTTGCAGGTTTAGTCTACCCACTTTTGTTATCATTCTGATATATGTGCTATATTCACAAAGGAAGTTACTTGATCCATCTTGCTGTCATTCTCACTCTCATTCTAACATGGAAGCCTGCAGACTGTGTCCCTAATAGCGCTGGCCTTTTCTAAAACTGCTGTCATTATAGTTTGCATCATGACTGATTAAATAAAAATACAGTTTTGATTGCTGGCTCTTGTATGAGTGTTTTCGTGGCTGTATTTCTGTCCAGCAAATCTGTCAGAGCGTGATTATCATCTCTAAACATCTTGAGCATTGCCTCTACAGCAGAGGGATTGTACAGGAGAATCCTGTACATCCAAGAAAAGGAGAGCCCTAATGAAGTAAGCTGCAAGGACAGACCATAATTGGGCAGCCATAGTCCTTATAAAGGGCTCATTTTCTAGTCAAATAAAAGATCCTTGTATTTTATCTCCTCACATCTACATAGCAGGCAGTTACTCCTTGTCATGCTACATGCAAAGGGTAACAAGGGGGTTCAGGTCTTTAGGACACTGGTTCACAGAACATTGGGAAGGCAGGGCTGTAACTGCAGACCTGGTACTCGGCAACTCTGTGAATCTTTGAGCCCTCTGCAGCCCAGGAGCAGAGGAGACTCAGCAGAGCAGACTGCCCAGAAGCCCCTAATGCCATCACCCTCCTGCTGCAGTCATAGGGAAGCCTCACACTTCCACACCTCCCCACCAGCAGGAGGATGGAGCATAGGAATGCATCAAGCTCACAGTAAATGCCAAGGAAGTTCAGTGAGGTGAGAGACATCATATCAGGTGATAAATGGAAATGATTATACAGTTTATGTGGTGTGTGCAAATCTGCCAGTGCAGTAATGCTAGGAGGGGCAGGCAGCAGTGAGAATGAAGTACCTGGGAGAGCTGATTTCCCGAGTTTGCTCTTGTCAAAATGCACTGGTGGAGAGTGGCTCACCACATGACACAGCAAACTGCAGGGGATGTCCACAGTGTGAAACAGTTACAAAGATTAACAAAGTCAGAGTGATTCTTTTACAATATGGCATTCAAATTGAACCATGTTAATATTTCATAGTAATTACTGAATACTGAGTGACCTAACCTCACTTTGCAAAATGGTGCATGTGAAATACTGTGTTTTCTGAAGTATTCACTAAGTAAAAAGCTCTTAGGCTTCATAAAAGCAACTTCAGGCTTCTGCAGTATTGTTTGAAAATATCCTTTAGAATACTAAAAAAACACATGTCAAATACTTTGAAGATCATGATTTTAGTATAAGATTAATGCATCCTCTGAAACCTGAGTTACACAGTTTACCTAAACAGTTCTTTACCCTGAAGACGATAAAAAGAGCTACTTTACAACAATTATTTTTGTGATGTAGAGCCAAACAAATGAGTTTACAGACTAAGTATTGATTGGTTGCAGCACATTAAGTTGAATTAATGGCACATGCTGCTCACACCATAGTGATTAATACCAAAACAGGATTACACTGCTAATTCTGTGTAAGAAAGAAAGAATGACAGCAGTCATTATTTATTTTGTTGTTGGGTAACTGAAAAAAATGGCTTAGGACATTGCAATGTAAAGTTAAAAATTTTAGGATGACACTTGTTTCTTACCAACATATTCCTCACAATTTAAATGAACTGACAGTTTCATCTTCTTGACATTTGACTACTGGTGAATGTACTTTGACAGAAGCAATATGAAGCCTAGTAAAATTTTGTTCTTCAGTTAATAAAAGAGTATTTTCCTAAGAAGGACAATATTGGACTAAATAGTTGCATTTAATAGCACAATTTTCTGCCTGGTTTGTTCTTATACGTTAGCAAAGAACAATTTATTCAAGCGTTTTTATATTTTGAGAAGATCAGTACTTAGAAATCACCTGCAAACAACTGCACAATCAGCTTAACAAACAGATATGACAGCTGCTGAAGGTCATCTCAAGATGCAGATATAAAAGGAAAAACTTTTGCTACTTAGTACATTTTTGTAATGAAATTTATACCTTGTTATGATATAAAGACCAATTCCTGATTATTATACTTAATATTTAAATTATCTTATACATTGTTTCCCCAAATATTTTATTTAATATTTTTAGCATATTTTTCTAAAATTATTTTAGGATTAATGAAAACCTATGTAAGAATTCCATATTACTATCTTCAAAATGCACGTCATGGAAAAATTTCCACTAAAAATTCTTTTTTTGGTTTTTTTTTTTGGGCTTGTATTGTATTTTCACATGTAAAAAGGCGTTTCTTACTGAATTTTAATTTTTACAGGCTATTTGTTACATGCTGTGACAGAATCAAATAATGACTAAAAAACCATGTAAAATATTCATTGTTCTGATAGTTGTCAATTTCAAATTTAAAAACAAACAAACAACCAAACATACATTAATCAAATATAGCATCTCATGCTTTCTTTAATTTAAGAAACTTTGTATTGATGATGCGATTGATCACCAATAAACATGACACAAAATGAACTACCCAAGTAACTACAGGCAATTGTTATCAAAAGATCCTTGAATATTTTGTGCCTAAGTGCTCTCAATAGTCAGTCTGGTTTTTTGTTGTGGATATTTTAGATATCACATGAAACTATATTAAAAAAAAAATAGGGATAGTAACAAAATTACCTTAGAAATCAAAAAGTAAAAGAAATCTTCTGGAAAGTAGATTTGTTCTGCAGAATTACACAGTCCTGTTCCCTTTCAAGAAGCATGAATGTAAAGGCACTGGAGAAATAAATGTAAAATAAATTTCACTTTTTAATTGGTCTCACTGCTAGCTAAAACAAGTAAAGCAGATGGGAAAATGTTGGCCTCTTTCAGGCTTTTATTCTGGGGCACTCTGTAATGTTTGCAAGTGTTTTGAACAAGACTTGGGGGTGCTGTTTGCCCTGTTCTGATACTCAGATGATCAGATCGCCTTAGGTTCCAAAAAAAAAAGCAAAGAGACGGGAGGAGAATGACAGCATATCAAGAGACATACTTTACTAATTCTTTGAAGGGAAACACATTAACATTGCATTTTATAGTGTTATCTGCTTTGTGTCCTTTAAAAAGAGTAATTCCTAATTGTGGAAATTAGGATTTCCTTTTACAAATTCCACTGCTTTTCAAAGACTGCTGTTTCCCAGGCTCTTCATGAAGCATTCCAACACAAGGATGAAAACTGACAGGCTCCACCTGTAGCTCTTTTCTGACCTTTAGTGACCATTTCTTCAGCATTTTCTGTGTTTAGTGGCAGATACATCCCTTCTTTCATGAGGAAAACGGAGGCCTTTAAAATATATACATTTAAGATTCAGAGTCTTCCGAGGAAGACTTGTCTGCTAAGATCAATATGGAAGTGCCTCTTTCCCATTAGTTTCTATAGGAGTTCTCTCTGAAAATCTCAGTGCTGTCAGGGGAAGTTACTCTGTGCTTATGTGTTGTATTGTGTTATGTTAATTTACAGGCACTGAAATGATTCTCACTTTTTAGTGCCCAATCAGAAACTTCCTAAGTGCCTACACAGTAATATGAATTCTCCAGCCTTTTTGATCATGAAAGCTATTTTTCATTTTTTCAAATCTCACAGCTTGAAAGGACAGCATTTTTAAAAAATTTACATATATATTTTCCCTATCTGCAAATGAGAGAATGGATTGTTTATTACTTACTAATGTAGTACTTACAAAGTTAGGAAGCACAAGGCTTAAGTATCTGAGATAGATACCTAGCCTGGCCTGTCTGCAAATATCCAATTTTATTCAAAAAGTCTTTTTACAGAAATACTGAGCATATGTTAATTGTTCAGTTGAAAATAAAGAGAGGGAAGTAATATTTAAAACACTGGCAATTTTATAGAACATATTATGGGATAGAACCTGGAACAATTAATATTAAAATATATATGTCTATATATACCTACACACATACATATATATAATTGTAAATAATGCATAATACATAATATTCCATTACACCATTTACCCCATGTCTAGTAAGAGATTAATGACTCTATTTCCCATTTTACTGAGTATTATAGGATGAAATTGGCCAGTAGGAAAAAATAACTGCAGCATTAACCTCTAACAGTTTTCTAAAGCATTAATAAAACAGGAAGGCTAATTACCCTGATATACTTTGTCCTATCAAAGACTGTAATAATACAGACTTCCCCAAGAGTTACAGAGTTTTGGATCTTCAGAGAAGATTAGTATCCCTATGCAATGAAATTCTTCTACAATGCTATTTCGCTATATTGTATAAATTGCTTCATAAATCAGGTTACTAAATAATACTTGGTGTTTCTAAATAAGCCCTCATCACGGCAGGAGTTTAAATATCTTTTAAAATACTATGCAAAAATCTTGCAGTGAAAAGAACTACTGCCTAAATATATTTGTGCAGAAAAGCATCACTTATAGCTACAAGCAAAACAAGGTGCTTCATCAATTATTTAATACACAATTTGCATATATAATTTGTAAAATAACCAGAAGAAAGCTTCTATTAAAATATGTAAAACAAGGTGTAATCTGATTGAATTATGGATGGTTAAAATGAATTGTTACCCAGCTAGGAAGCTGAAACTGCCATTAACTAATTTTCATATGCAATTATAGAATGTTACTGATTATTCAAAGTGAATGTTCATACTGTAGGCTAAATTGACATTCAATTCTGTTATTTTCAAAGTCAAAGACTTAAAAATAAGCAACTTGCATTTAGCAATTACAATTCTGTATAAATTAAATATTCATACCAAATTTAAATACAAACTTTAATACTTTTATATAGCTTCCTCAGCTTAAGTTTTGTGTACAGTTCTGTTAAAAATACAGATGTGGGCAGTAAATAGTTTGGCAAAATGAAGTCTCAGTAGATTCAAATAATGTATGTAAATTATGAAGGCGTTCAGAACTTGTGGATGGGTGAATTCAGATTTCTAGAACATAACAAAATATGAAAACAGTTTTAATTAAAGAGAGAAGTATGACACTATGCAGTGAAGGTGTGCTGCAGAATACAGACACCCTTACTGTCAAGTTCTTTGGAAGAGTCAGAGACACTAGTCACCTCCTGCAAGGAGAATTGTGTATGTATTGAGATCCTGATTTTCTAAATCCTTACTGTGGGAGAACATCTTCAGAATTTTTTTTTTTTGTTATTGGACTATTTCACTGTTTTCCTTTTTCAGAATTTGTTCTGTACATTATGAAACATAATGTACAGAACAAATGGAAAATAATTTCAGCTGTGTTGGCATGGTATCTCACTCTCTGTCATTAGACTGTCACACTGGAGTGTAACTATTCCTGCAGCTCTTCTGAGCAGAACTGCAAAGTGCCAGTGTCAAATATGTTTGGAACACGGAAGTTTTGTTAAGTGACGGATAATTTATCATCTTCAGAGCAGTTTGTGTCCACTACTCCTTCTTCGCTTGAAAAAGGGGAAGTAAACAATTTATACAACACTTAAACTATATATAAATTTTTTCAACAATGTGCATTTAGGAGCTTGAAATATTTTTTTAATGGGAACAAACACAACAAGAAGGAACTAAAATGGAAATAAATACATTGGTTTACTTTTGGGAGGAAAGGAGTAGTTGCTACGGGGAGGGGATTATTCAGCGTGGTATGTCCCCCCCATTGAAATCAATAGAACAAATTGCTCTTAAACAAACAAACAAGTTACTCAACTACTTGTTTTTGAAATACAAATGGAAAGAAAAATCCTGAAAAATCAAAAAATACCTGGCTAAGTTTTCTGTTTTATGTCAGCATACTTAAAAAAGAAGGAACTGCACATGTGGTGCTCTGGCTTGTATGTAAGCTTCTATCATACAAGCCATCTAAACTCTGCTAAGAGTGACAAGATCAATTTTTCATATATCAAAGTAATGTAGGCAATCAAAAATGTTTAATTCTGAAAAGTTTCAATCTATCAGGAAATAATTTCGTCTCAAAGTCCACATTGTTTCTGCTAATAAAAGCACTTGTTTGATTTCTGTCAGTCACAATATTTTCTGCTTCAGGCTTCTAACATGAAAGGAGTTCTCCTGCATAAGCAAAAGAGATGTGTCAAAAAAGTATGCGTATCTTCCCTAGTTTAATGCTTTTGAACGGAACTCTCATGCTCAATGCCTCTGCTAGAGGAGCTATAAAGTCAGTGAATTAACAAATTAAAAAGAGCAAAACACTATGGTTTCTCTAAGCCAGCATTTCTTGTGGCATATATTATTTTATTCAAGAAGCAACTTTTTATTGCCATATCAGCTTTTCATTCATGTTTTTGAAGTCAGATGGTAAACCTGATTTGTACTGATTCCTTTCTCAATTCTACCAGACCTGGTTTTCAGTGGTCTACAAATGCATTTGCAGTGCAGAACAGCAGAGGCTAAAATGAAAAGCACTTATGTAGAGATTAAAAATGTGGCATGAAGCAGTGCCACCTGCTTGTATATTACTCTGTTGTATCTATGAAATACACTAAAAATTGAATCCAAATTTTAGGGTAAGAAAGTTCAAAAGCACTTAAAATACAATAAATGATAGTAATTTCTGGTGTAGTCCTCAAGCAAAAGCGCTAATGTGTAAAATGGGCTTCGTTAAAACAGGATGAGACATTTTGGAGAGGCAGAGCTTGAATCCCACACCACTGTTGTAAAGAGCAAAACATGCCCTTAATTTCAGTCAGGTTTGCTATATATAATTTTTTTCCCTGTTTTTCAGTCTTTCACTTCTTATTCTGCCATTGCTTCTCGTCTTACTGTACATATTGCATCTTAGTTCTGTTTGGAGCACCCCATATGATGCTGTGTTTCATATTTGGGACCAAAACAATGTTGGTAACACATCAGAGTTGTGTCTGTCATTGAACAGTGCTTACGCAGTGTTCAGACTTTTTCTAGATATCTCACTGTCTTTCTTTTTTATACAATTTTTTTCCTTTCTTATGAAATTCTACTATTACTTTCAAACTTTCTGACTGTTGCCATTTAAATCCAGCTCTTGTTCCCTCTGTCTTTGAATCAGACAACTGAGTTCCCCTCTCAGGAAAGCCTGGTAGAAGAAGAGTAGATGATTGTGCAAGGAAAGATTAGCTCTCAGTTCAACACCTAAAATTGGATATTCATTGGTCACTAGAAGTGGAGAGTACTACAGGCATGCAACATTTCAAAGATTTGGGTTTTGTTAAATTTGACATGTATTTGGGATGTATTGCTTAAATATGTTTCTTTCAATCATCTTGAATTACAGTTTCATTAAAGTCTCCCATGTGGCCATTTTTAGTAGATTATGGGAGAGCAAAATGCACATCCTTGACACAAAGGTCACTTTTGCAACAAATACAAGTTTTGAAGGTTGTGCTAATACATTCCCATGGAAAAGGTGATTTTTTATTTTTTTTTTAGTGTGGAGAACTGGATTTTTCTTGTAGCTCTCTCAAAAGTGAATGAGATGAATAAACAAGAAATTAATTTAATAATATTAAAACAAGAATATATAAATTGAAGGCAGATGTATGAAAAAGAAAATTTAAGCCCCAACTGCCTCTGTGTGATAGTTATGTACAAGTGAAAGAAAAATTTTTAAAAAGAGATTTCTGAGCAACTTTAAAAAAATTGAAAACATCACCCCTGCCTATAATATTGCCTATAATATTTACCTGTTCTTTGTTCCTGTTTTACCATCCACACAAGTCCCTTCCCTAAAATACATATTTAGACATTACTACTTCAGTCTTTGGAGAAGTACTATACAACCTCACTGTAGATCTTCTGAAATATTCAGGATGAATACAATATTCAGAATGAGTGTCGCAGACATTTATCAGCTAAAGGCATGGGAATTCAAAATTAACCTTTTGATGGAACCAATAAAGCATATATATAGAATATAAGGAAAAAAACAAGGAGCGCTCATTTTCTTGCATATTTTTAAACAAAAGTAATACTTTTAAACAAAAGTAAAATTAAAAAAGGGTGAACCAACTGTGTCAGCACAGGATATTTTACTGCAGTAAGAAGTCTAGTGTTTGCATTTTTCCCCACTTACATGTAAATGTAAGAGCTTTCATATGTATATAATTTTCACACACATCTATACAAACATTTCTACAAGGTCCAAAGCCCCATCATTCTCCCTAGCAAACAGTCACTTTGCTTCTTTCAGTATGTGTTGGTGTAAGAGAACATGATAGTCTCTGTTTTGCCTTCTTTGCTGCTTGTTCTTATAGCTTCTTTCATTAGTGCAAACTCCTTGGAAGACTCTTTGAAATTCATTTTTTTTGGTAAAAGTTGCCTCCAGCCTTGCAATTCTGTTCTCTTTTTGAGTTTTTGCTGCCTCCTGCTGACTCTGTATGGAAGAGGCACTCATAAGCTTTCTGAATGATACTTACAAGTAACAGAGGGTATGGATAAGGAGAAAGCCTCTCTTTGCAAAGAAATTAATGTGGTAAATGTGGAGGAATCCATTCAGTGCCAGTAGCAGGGTGCACAGAGGCAACTTGAGCTGCAAGGTGAGCTCTGGGTGGCAGAGCCCAGAAACTGCTCACCCTTTCCAAGCAAAGGGCACAGGGACCTGTGGCCCAGCCAGGGGACCGGACACTCAAAGACACAGCAGGAACCGAGGACTCTGCTGGAAGAGCCCATAGCTTGGACTGTGAGCCTATAAAAGCCCTGGGGTTTTGCGTCCCTCCTAAGTGGCACCAGCTTGAGCTGTTATTCTGTTGTTGCACCACGATTAAGTTATTGTAAGGATCCAGTCTGAGACTCTGCTGTGGGAAACCTGGTGTGACTGTGTGAGAGTGGGATGTGCAGGGAATCAAATGGGAACCTGTCCGGTCACCGGAGCCGCCCACTGTGAAGGGGCTTTGGTCCCTGTGGTGAAAGTGTCTGGTGGTGGGAGTGTGACTGCCACAGTGTGACTCCTGGATGGCCAGACAGGAAAGTTTCCTTAACAATCAAAATGTAAAACCAGAAATTGCATCTAATTCAGACAACAATTACATGTAATTCAGATGACAAAACCTTTTGGATGAAAATTAGAGAGAAAGAGATGTTAAAGGGATGTGACACAGTTTGCTCTAACAGCAAGCTTATTAACACTTCATGCTTAAAATGCTGTTCTCTACCAACTAATAAAAAGAGCCCATCTGCTGCACACCAGGTAACTAAAGCTCAAAAAGAAAAATGCTTGGTAAAAGGAGAAGAGACAAATCGGCCCTGTGAGCTGGAATTGGATTATGGTTTTGGATTTCTCCAGTACTGCAGCAGCTATTTTGTATTCCTTATATACATTAAATAAAAGTACACCCATCCTATTCGTCTCCTTGCATTCCTTTGGCTTAGAGCATTTCTAAGATGACTATTCTTGTCTATCAGTAAAGATTTTAGTCCTCTTTCTCTTGACACATTTTAATAATAACATCATGATAATCATAGATATATTGGAAAAGTATAGTGATTTTCTCTCACAAAAAGTAGGAACAACAGCTCATTGAGCGGCATGTTATTGTTAAAACCTTATACTTTTAAAATAACTTATAACTCATTTCTCACAAAAATATATTTATATCACATTATAATAATGGTTTTGGCAAAAGTCCAAGCCTAGTCCCGATTTTCATAGTTGGGAATGTTTTCTCCACATCTGTCAGTAGTCCTGGCTAATGGGATACATAATCTGTGTTTCAGGAGACAATAGTTACTATTTTTTCTTTTATCTTTCATTTCTTTATTGACAGAATGAAAGGTTTGTTGAGGTAGTTGTGTGTTACTATGCAATTTAAACTGTTTGTTAAACAGTTACACATTATCTTGCTCTCCCTCAACAATCTGATAAAATTTTGTATTTCTTTTGTCTGTACATGAGCAGCTGAAAGCACTTTCATTGACAGCAACTCAGCTAGAATTCATGGATGCCTCCTGAGCCCCTGCTGTGCTTTCCCACCCCTTGCAAACAATGCCGCTGTGGGTAACAAATTCCCCTGGATTAGGGGAGTAGCAGGATTATCTTTAATGCTGCTGGGATGTCATCAAGTCTCTATAACAAGTAATACACAGAGTACTCAAAGGTAATTGTAGTTGTTAATATTTAAAAGCTGTAGAAATGGTCATATGCATAGTTTTAGCACATGGACTATGTGAATGCCTCTTCATGGCCACAGGGAAAAAAATAAAAACAAAAAAAATAAAAGACTAAAATATTGTTTACAGGAGAGTTAAAGGTCAATTCCTTTTCTGGTTTAAAGGGTCAATCTGCATAATAACAAAGAACAGAGACTTCTAAGAATATGTGGGAAAAAATTATTTTTAACATGGGAAAAAATAATTTCCACTGACATTATTCTGTCTATAATGATGGTTGATTAAATTGGTTGTGCTAAGGCTCTAACTTTGAAAAATAAACTAAACTAAAATTCAGTCTAAAGCATACATTCATTAGTGAAGATTACAGAGCACATGATAGGTGGACTTAGGCTGGAAAGCACTGAGTAGCCCTGTCACATTGTAATCAGCTAGATTTTAACTTATAGTTTCCAAATAAATTTGAATAAAACAAATATAATTTAGAGATACATCTTAGAAAATAATTATTAAAGTGTTTTAACTTGGGGCCTTTTAAAAAAAAGGGAAAAAAACCAAAAACCTTGTCAAAATCCATTTCACAGTATTTTAACTGGAAAAATAAACCCTCATAAAAGCTTAACTATAATGGCTTGAATGGTTTTATAGCTATTTAGAATTCCCCACAGACAAAGGGCTCCACACCATTACCTGTAACTGTCTAGCTGAGGAAAAGCAACAACTTTGAATCCAAAAGAAAGGGCTTTTGGGACCTCATGAAACAATGTACATGCAATATCAGTACAAAATATGTGTCCCTTGTTTCTCACAGTTCTACCCTTGTTGTCACAAAGCAGAGAAGAGCAGGCTCAGCTCTTCAGTACAATGGCAGTTGCATCAAAGATTCACAGCATGTTTACAACAGAGAAAAAAACACAGCCCCCCTCCCCCCCAAAAAAACCCAAAACCAAACTCATACCTGGGTAGAAACAATAAGTTAAAGATAAATTATCTGGCCGCAATAAGTCTTTTCTTAAATGCATATGTTTACATTGTTCACCACACAGAGCACTTCTGAGAAAAATGGCAAAAGAAAAGAAAACTATTAATTGAGAGGCTAAGACTAAAAACTGATGTTGTAGTTCACATGGTTAAGTTTTGACGCTTCCTTGGTGGAATCTCTGTTAGCTCTTGTCTTATAACAGAAAAAGGATGGCAAAATTTGTCGTGATACATGTACAACACCAGTTTCTACACCAAAGTTCTGTGAAAGCGGGGAAACTAAAGAGAGTGCTATTCTGTGATAGTTATGTAATGGATCCTTCTTTTAAATATATAAGGAGTAAAAATAATTACAAAGAAGACAGTAAAGATGCTTGATATTACAACCCTTTCACAGTATTTAAAAGAGCAAAGATGAATTCAGATCTCTCCTATTAATGTTGTTTTGGTAAAAAAGATCAGTTTGCCTAATGAAAACTTAACCATGTGGATCATAAGAATCGCAAAGGCTTCTGTGATGCTTATCTTTGGGTTGTAGAACCCAAATGATGATTGTGATGTGTTTGTACTACAGTTTGATTATTACTATGCATTAAACTAAAATTTTTCATTTTTGATTGTACTGTTTCTTGAAATATATGATATTACAGTGTAATATTTTAGGTTTTCTTACATAATTTGTTCTAGTTGCCATAAAGATATTTATTTAACAATATATTAGAGCTGAACAAAATATTTCAGTGTTGCTCGTCCTAAGACAATGCCCTAACCAGCAGGTTGGGGCCATTCAGTTCTAATTTTCTGACCTAGTGGTAAGGAATTTGGAAGTTGGTTCTTTACTTAAAAAAAAATACACCCTAATTTCAGAATTGTTAGAAGCCTACTAGCTACAGCAATCATGTAACAATCGTAATTGCAGGTATCTGATCAAGTCAGAGGAAGAAACTGAGTAATTTTTCTTCACCCCAAATAAGGAGCCTCCCTGTACAGGAACTAACAATATTACCTTCTGCCACATAATATGAATGTCAAACAAGCCTACTCCACTGTTTCTTGGTTTACTTTTTCTATACCAAAAGTTCACCTTAACAATTTTGGTTTGGTTTATAGAAAATTGAGAAAACAGAGCAGATCAATGTTAAGTTGCTATCCCAGAGTGTAATGGTTCAGCTTTGAAGTACAACATGAATAATTTCTGTAATAATAATTTCTGTGTCAGACAAAATATTTGTTACATTTTTTTTCAGAATTCTTTATCCCAGTAGTAGAAACAGTGGGGCTGCAAGTGCAGAATTCCTGATTTTCTATAGGGGCTGCTGTAAGGGTCATTCTTGCTTGAATAGTATCCCTGAAAACTCAATGATTCATCAAGTATCAGCCTTAGACAAAATTTTCACACTGTCACTGAATTATTGTGAAGAGACTTTTCAGAGCCTCAGGAAGTAGTTAGCATCTTGAAAAATTGGGAGATGCATCATGTTTGAATTGGAATGAGCAATGTCTGAGTCTGATTCCAGAACTGGGCTCCTCAAGTCTGCTTTAGGATTTATATGTGTATCATCTCTTTATTTTTTTTCTCCAAGTTAGCTGAAATGCCAGTTTTGATTCAGAAGCGTGGAGCTGAATTGTGAATGTAGCACTGTGCTATCAAACCTATAATGCTTTTGGGTCAAAACAAACATCCAGCTCACTTTATGCATTTGCATCATAGTAAATATCTCACCAAAAGTCTTTGCAGACATGATTTATTCAGTAATAAGACAAGTTATAAGCATTTTAGAACAAACTCAGGGCAGTAAAATTCAGGGAAAAATCTTTTTTATCTTCTTTGAGAAAATTCTAGGCAAATTTATTAAGGTGCAAATGTCTCTGTTGTAATCCAAATCCAGTTGTTCATGACACATACCATTAATTACTGTACTTGTAATTTATCCATTTTCATATTTTTAAACCAATTGCATATTTTACCATGTACATGCATCAAAACTAAGCCTAAATGTAAACCTAGGAAAATCAAAGTTCAAATTTTCTTTACAGTATCTGACTTAAAATTTCTTTTGTTGGAACTCTCCTTTATCCTGTTAAAAGGCTCACACTGGGAGCACAACGATATAAATACATAAATATACAATGGTTATACCATGAATTTTTCAGCATCCTCTTGCGATAACCCTGTTACCTTGTTCTGTTTGCTGCAATCTGGTAACAAATACTGGTGGGAAACATAAGCTCACTCTTTGTGCTGATCAAAGATGACTCATTATAAAACCCCTGTAACCAAACCTGGTGTGATTTCCTGGTCATAGCCCTGCCTGTCAGGATGAAGATTAACCTCTGTAAGAAACAACTATATATACCACAAGCTTTTTTCAATACCTGAGAAAGGGAAACTGGTTTTAAATCTTGCATATGTGATAAGAATACATTATTACACAAAGCTAACCAAAACCTAACTTTTTTTTTTTTCCTTTTTTTTTACATTCTCTGAACAAGCATAAAATGAAATGGATCCAGAGGTTAATTATGAGTTGCTCTGTATTTCTTCCTGGCTATAAACTTGTAAAGGCACTCTAATAGAGTTTCAAGAACATGATATACTTAATTTCATCACATGGATTACTTCAAACTGTTTTGAAGGAGATGTAGGTTTTTCTGTTGAAGTTTGAATTTATTCATTTTTTTGGCAGCTTATAAATGTTTTTCCCTTGGTCTTATCTCATGCAAAGCTTAACAAGAAAGTGATTTAAAACCATTATTATGATCTGTGGAGTGCTGGTTTGGGCTTTTATTTTGTTTGTTTGTTTTTGTGGGGTTTTTTTCTTTTTGTTCGGTTTGGGTTTTTTCTGTAGGTTTTTTGGTTTTTGTTTGGTTTTTTTTTTGTGGAACAGTGTTTGCTGGGTTTTGTTTGTTTGCTTGTTTTCCTTTACCTATTCCTCTTACAAGGCTCAGACAAGAATTTATTTTGCATCTCTGTCCCCTGTTCTGCGCATGTATGACTTTGGGAACCAGGTTCATATTTCATTTTGTGTGTCTGTACTAGATGTGGAATAATTCCTCATTATACCGTCTCAGACATCTCTTTTTTCACAGGAGTTTCTCATATTGTCATATTCTTTTTCTTTTTCAGCATCATCTAAGGTAGCCAGGGGAAAGCTTCCTTTGTAAGATGAACTATATGGGCTCTACTAGCTTGAATGGTAGTTATTCATCTCATTACAGCTATTTAAAATACTCATTCAGGAATTCCTCTTAACTGTGTGAGATTCATGGACTTCTCTTCCTGTATTTTAGACACTTGCTCTCCACTTGGCTTTCAGATATTTTTGCACTTGGAAGTTATCCAGTAGGTTTGTTCTTAAATTCCTCTTTTAAGATACACTCAAAGGTCATTACCTTTTTCTTTCTCTTATTCTCTCTTGCTTCTGTGAAAGTAATCTGCAGTCCTTGAAGCAGCAGTCCTAGTTTTGTGATGGTCAGTCTGAGGTTTTGTCCTGGTCTACCTGTCCCAGAACTGCATGGCTAGGGTTAAATAAGATATTATCTTGTTTCACACCGACTGACATCACTGCATCAGTTTTTTAATAACAACATATGTGAAGATGTTTCATCTATTCCTGTGATCTCTTTTGTCTGTGAGTTTTGTTCATGCCAATATGGATCATACAGTTTAATGTTGTCGTAGTCCTGTGCATCAGTCCTAAACAATTCTAGTCCCTCAGAAAAGAAGGTAGAAATGTGGAATTAAAATTTACTATTTTTTAAAATTCTTACATTTCTGCTGTTATGTCTTCTTTAGCATTTCAGTATTTCCTTTTTGCCTATGCCAAAACAGTGAGGGCTTGCTGCCCTGCAAGTGAAGTGAGACAACAGCAATAACAATGCAAACATAAGCAAGGACTGCCCCGAAAAGGAGTCAGGATGCTGGATGGCAAGCCTGTATCAGGGTAAGGGCCAGGGCCAGTGGTCAGGATCAGAGGCAGTCCAGCCACCAAGTGACAAGGCCTCAGTGCAGAAGCAGATTTGATGCCAAGCCAAGGGAGCCAATCAAAGTCAGCACTGGGAGTTCCAAGACACAACAGGCACACTGGCTGCAACCCAGCAGGGATGAGAACAGTGGTACAGTTACAGTTTAATAACACTTCCCAAGGAAGACGAGAGAGGACCTCAATTCTGCCTTTCTTCACAGATGACACAGTCTTGGATTCAGCCAGCTCCTCTCCAGCTTAGCCAGCCAAACTCCTTCAAGGGCAATGCTCTTGCAGCTATCTAGGTGCCATGGAGTGTTGCCTCATTTGCCTTAGCTGTGTGAAATTTTGTGAATGGCCAGACATTATGCTGATCTCCTTTAATAACCAGCTTACCCACCTAGTAGATGAGAGAAAGGCTGTGGATATAGCCTACGTGGACTTCAGTAAAGCTTTCAATACATTCTGCCATGGAGAAGCTGGCAGTCCATGGCTTTGCGGGTGCACTCTTCACTGGGTTAAAAACTGGCTGGATGGCAGGGCCTGGAGAGTGGTGGTGACTGAAGCTACAACCAGTCACAAGTGGTTTTCCCAGGGCTCAGTACTGAGGCCAGTCCTGTTTAATATCTTTATTGATGATCTGGATGAGAGGATCAAGGGCTTTGCAGACAATACCATATTGGGCTGGAGTGTTGATTGAGGGATCTGAACAGACTGGACCGATGGTCTGAGGACAACTGCCTGAGGTTCAACAAAGGTAAGTGCTGAGTCCTGCACTTGGGTCACAACAACCCGTGCAGTGCTACAGGCTGGGGACAGAGTGGCTGGGAAGCTGCCTGGCAGAAAAGGACCTGGGGGTGCTGGTCCTCAGCCAGCTGAACATGAGCCAGAGCGTGCCCAGCTGGCCCAGAAGGTCAACGGCATCCTGGCCTGTATCAGCAGTAGTGGAGCGTGTCCCGAGAAGGGCAACAAGGCTGGTGAAGTGTCCAGAGAATGAGTCATATGAGTAGCAGCTGAGGGGACTGGGGTTATTTAGCCTGGATAGAAAAGGAGGCCCAGGAGAGCCCTTATGGCTCTCTACAATGCCTAAAAGGAGGCTGGAGCCAGGTGGGGGTCAGCCTCTTCTCCCAGGCAACCAGCGACAGGACAAGAGGAAATGGTCTCAAGCTGTGCCAGGGGAGGTTCAGGCTGGACATCAGGAGGAACTTCTTCACTGAAAGAGAGTTTAGGTATCAGAATGGGCTTCCTAGGGAGGCAGTGAAGTCACCATCCCTGGAAGTATTCAACAAATTACTGTATATGACATTTAGAGCTATGGCTTAGTTGACAAGGTGGTGTTCAGTCAAAGGTTCAACCTGATGATCCTGGAGACCCTTCCCAATCTTGATGATCCTATGATTCAGTGAAATGAACCTGAAGTAGCACCCAGCTGAACCTAGTATTTTTGCCTACTCCACTTTTGCTTTCTTCTATTCACAAAGATATATATGTAGGGTTCCTTTTCTTCTTTCTTTGGGTTTTTTTCCCCCCATCTTTTCTCTGAAGAAGCTTTGCACATACCTTGGGAAACCATTGCTTTAAAAACACTGAGAAAATCAAAGTATGAGAAAGTCAAGAAAAAATCCTGTTCAGCGTATATGAGAAAAGTAGAAGAAAAAGAGTATACTGCCTAAAAAGTCACTGTTTAAAACAGCACATTATGAGTTTCAAAGAACGATAGTTGTACATTACAATGGAGTCTTCTAATATTTTCAGTGCCTTCTATTTGCTTAGTGAATGAAGAGTGATTGAACACAGTTATCAAAAGTCATGAAGGAACAATTTATAATTCTTTATCTTAATTTACTAAAAGCTTATATAGCTGCAAAGTATCCTTTGTCCAACAATGGTAAAGAAAATTACTTTTTCTTCTCTTCCTCACTGGGTTTATTTAGAAGTTTCTCTAGGTGTTTGACAAATTAAAAATTATCTTCTTTAATGAAAATGTTAAATTTCATTAGTTTTAAATCTGCAGAATATCAAATAAAAGACACTGAGTCTTAATGGGATTTTTTTTCTCCTCTATGTAATGTACCTTCTTTTACTCCTGTCAAATGTTAGGCCTTCAGATACCTTTACAAGTTAGAAAAATTCAAGAACACTGTAGTAAAAGACATTTTCTGTACCTGATAGCAACATTTTAAACACAGAGAGCTCTGGAGAGAAAGTTCTATTTTTTGTGTTCTCTCTCTCTCTCCAAATATGATATATAATTTTCATTTATATATGCTATTTATAATGATATATACATATTCTAGCATGTATATTGTATACTTTACAGAAAATGTATGTTATAAAATTATAAAATATTTTTCTGTTTGAATCAAGCTTTAGTCAAACATATGGTGATTCCTAGCTTTTGTTCTTGGCAATTTTAATACTATAGGCCATAATGCAATACTACTCCAGACTTCAGGATGCAGTGTCGTTGAAGAATTATGCTGGTATCTAGCACAGTCAAACCATTTTATTGAAAGGCAAGCTGTGAGAAGATCTATGTACTTTGATAGGTTATCTCTCAACTGTGTTCAGTCATTGAAAATGCTGAGTTTATTTTATTTGAAAAATGGCTTTCCTCCATCTGCAACCATGAAAAGTTTTGATCTATGTAAAGAGTGTGTAGTGTCAAGAGATGATTATTTGTTGGGGAAAATCACTTTACCTTTTCCTATCATGAAGAGACAGTTTATGAAGGGATTTCTTCAACAGCCAGTGAATGAATAGGGTCAATAATCTGACATTGCCTGATAACACAAAGATCTCTGGTATTTTTCAACCTCCTGCATTTTCTTTGTAGTTTTTGATACTGCATCTGTCTTTAGTCAATAATATTTCTCCTTTGCCTTTGAGTACCACATTTTGTTATAGAAAAATGTGTAACAGTGCTATAATTTCAAAATTACATTGAATAATTTTGCTCAGTGGGAGGTTTAGTGCATTTCTATGGAGCAGAACTGTTTCTGTTGTATATTTGCAATTAATGAAGAGAAACCAAAATAAAATGAGACCAGTGTGGGTAATAAAAGCTCTCCTACCTGTGTACTAACTCACTAAGATTGCTGTTCTGAAATACATGTTCTAGAGGTGCTGAATTAAAAAGGAGACAATTCTGTAACTGAGGATCGTTGTAGAACACTGAGGGAAGGTCACAGTGTTCTCCTTTTACATGGTCATTGCTACTTGCCACTAAAGATAGTGATGTGAAACTGTGAGAAGCAGCAATACTTTTCAATCCAAAACAGTAAGGTCAAAACAGAGGAAAAGTATTCTCAGATGATGAGCTATTAGACTAATTTTCTGCTTGCCTTTGATGACCCAATTTTAAGCTTTTTCATTTTTGAAAGAACTGGGATAGAATATTCTTCCACCTAATGCTGGCTTTGGTTTCTGGTTTGAAAATGAGTCAGAGGCAGGGTTTTACAACCTTCTACTTTCTTAACAAGTAAATGATGCCAGTATGTAAAATATTTGGGTAGTATGTTTCTTAGTGAGATGATAACTAACATGGGACAGAATGGCTTTGCTTCTGCCTTTCCTTTTGCCCAGGTTATTGACAGAGAATAAGATGAGAAGAACATGGTTTTTTCTGCTTAATGTCAGAAAAAAACATGGAACAAATAATACCATTCTGCTAAATAATAACAAAAATAATAATAATTTCTGCTTTGAAATAGGAGTCTGTTTAGAGTTCTTAACAATGGAAATAATGTCTTTCATTTCAGGTTGGTTAGAAATGAATCCTAATTCAAGTTAAATTCAAGCAAAAATCAGATTGCCCCTTTTTACATATACTGCCCCTTTCCAAGGAATAAAACATACGTTCATGGGGGCTTTATTACAGCTTAGTTTACTTGTCGCATAGGATGGAGAAAAATGTATCAAAAAGTCATGCAGGGTCAGCTGATTTAGAATAAAACTGGATATACTCCATGTATTATTAACATGCTTAGTATTTTAATTCAACAAGTGTTTATTCAGGTCTGTAATCAACCATTATATATCCAGAACAACAAATAGCAGAAAAAATCAGAAAGAAGAAAAGCAAACATAGCTTAAAATATCAATTAAAAGATAGCTAATCCATCAGTACACTCTCCTTACATCACACTTGCCATTTATTCATGGTTAGGTAGATGAAAACCCATTCTAAATCCAGTTTCCCTAGGTGATGTAAAAGGTCATGAGATCATAGTATGCTACAGAGCATTGTCAGGATTTTTGATACACATAACTTCACTGGGTGGATTTTAGAAACTCCTGATCATTTCCAAAACCACTCCTACTCATGGAGAAAGCTCAGAAATATCTGAAAGCTGAAATCTAAACTCATCCAGCTACCACTGAAACCAGAGGCAAACAGGCCGCTGTCCAAGATAATAAGCTTGAGCTGAATACCCTTGCTTGAATTTTTCTGGACTAAGTACCATGCTTTTGTGTGAATTCTTTATTTGAGAGAAGAAAACACTTGTTGACTTATCTTATATGTAGTAGGAAAAAAATTGTTCACGGACTTCCTAAATTTTGAAGATGAGGTGTAGAATTTAGTTATGCGTACTAAGCTCCTGGCTTTGTAAATTAGTATATTTTTTTTAATTCTTTTTTTACACTTATTGTAGGAATCAGATTGTAAAATAGAAAGGAATTAAAACTATACATACTAAAAATGTTAGGTTGTTGTTTTTGGTTTTTTAACAATTCTTCCATGCATTTTTGAGAACATCATTAATAACACCTTGCCATTTTAGATTGGAAGCTTGAAGCCTTAATTATTAATAGAGATAGCAAATTGTTCAGATATGCTAAAAGCATTGATGGGATCAGATGATGATTCTTCTTGTGTCCAGATTACCATGCCACTCCTCAAGGCAGGACAAATTTGTGTTTTATTCTTTTCACTTTCCTCTTTGCCTTACACCATACATAAAAGCTTACCAAAAAGCTATAGATTGACCCCAGCTGGCAACCAAGGCCCACATAGCCACTCAGTCACTTGCCCCTCAGGGGTGGGGGAAATAATTTAATGAGTAAATGGGTTGAGATAGAGACAATAAAAGCAAAAGCTGTGCATGCAAGAAAACAAACAAACAAAAAAAAATAATTCACCACTTCCCATGGGCAGGCAGGTGTTCAGATACCTCCAGGGAACCAGGGCTCCATCATGCAGAACGGTGACTTTGGAAGACAAACGCCATCACACATCAGCCTTCCTTCTTTTCCCCGAGATCTTTATGCTGAGCATGACACCATATGCTGTGGGATACCCCTTGGGTCAGTTGAGGTCAGCTGTCCTGGCTGTGTCCCCTTCTGACTTCTTGTGTATCCCCAGCTCACTGATGTGGTGCTGTGGGGAAAAAAAGCCCTTCGTTCTGTGTAAGCACTGCTCAGCAATAACAAAACACCTGTATTCTTACTGCGGTTTCCAGCACAAATCCTAAACATAGCCCTTTACTACCTGTTATGAAGAAGAATAACTCTATCCGAGACAAAACCAGCACAGAAGTAAAAGGAAAAGACTACTGAGTGTATTTCTTTATATACAATGTCTGGAGCAGCAGCATAAAATTTATATTTATGGAGTACAAAAGTGGTTATAAGATAAGACAAATTGAATATTGTTGAATATTAAGACACGCAAATTTATAACAGACTATTAGACATTAATACTTCATGGTTATGGATAATTTAGTTTTCAGACATGACATAGTTTTTTTTTTCTTGTTGATCAAATAGGAAGGAAAAGCCATAAAGACACTTATGTCAGAATTCTCTTAACATCAATCTTCAATATTTTATCTCCTTTACTATTTTACCAAAAGTTGAATTTATTTTGCTTGTTAAAGGGATATATATATTTTTAAATGTTCATTCTAGATTTATGAAACCTACTTCAATAAAAATCTGGGTTGGATTTTTTTTTTCTATTGGACATTTACATTGTTGTAGAGCTTTATTTTGTTTGATTGTATTTTATACATATAAAATACTTAATATTTGAGGTTTTTTCTTTGCATCCTGTCAAAAACAGGTTTTTGATCAAAAATTTGTGGAGTTAATACATTCTCTTTTCACAAATATATTTTTTTTAATTTCATGTGCTTAAGGAATATGTTTACTTGATCTGTCTTCACATTTTTTCCTGATCATTAAAAATTACCATTTCCACAGTGAAATACTGCTAAATAATAATAGCATATGTAAAGTATGCTTATTTGAAAATCAAAGACTTGAGTGTATCTTATGAAAAAAAAAAAAAATCTGTGTTTGTTTAAAACAACATATTTTTTATGGTAACCATGGCAGCACAGTGAGAGTGGCAGAACTTTTCCTAAAAGTTGTGGAAAATACTTCTGTAAGTAGATAAGAACTGAATCATTACTGTCATCCATAGACCTTGATTTCTTTTAAAATTATAACTTGTTCACCAAATCCGTTCAATAGGCTCAGGTACAAGTATACTGAAAACAGCTTCAGGTGGTGGGGCCTAGAAACTAATTTTTGAGCTTGAATTACACAGTCAGTCGAGGGAACAGCCTGATGAAAAAAAGGCCATTCCACATTCATGCTCTGCGTAGGATGTTTGTTTGTTAGGATTTATATGATACTTCAATGCTACACCCTGAATGTAAAAGTCCTGTACACCATGATACACTTCTTCCTTGCCTACCTGAGGAGAGGAAGTGAGAGTCAGAAAAGAGCTGTAAATAGCTTTCAGAAAACACAAAGTAAACTTCTTTTTTCTCTTTCTGTTCCTATTTCCCAATTTTATTGGTCTGTATATTTTAGTACTCATGGGATGAAGAGCCCGAGTCTATTCAGTTGTGGGAGTTCTCAAGTGGTACCTTAAAAGCTGTTGCCAATACCTCCAGAAGCAAATTATATTGAGCCAGGGTTCAGTGTAGATGCAATCAGCCAGCTGGACCACCCTTTGTTTTCCCTTCAGTGATTTTAGATTAATAATATCAACAGTCCTTTATTTTAGAAAATATCAAATGGAAATTAGTGTGCTTTTATTTTAAGATATTCTTAAGGTATTTAAGATATTTTTAAGGTATTCAAATATGTGTATGCAGCTGTATTTTTGCATTCAAAACATTCCAAAATACTAAGATAATTTAAAAACTAAAAGAAACAATTTAAGATTTCATTTCTGATGTCTAGATTTGGAAAACAGTAATTTTACATGTGAATTAATGAATAATAAGTACATTGATGTTTGCCTAGCTGTCAGTTAAAGCCACTGATAAAAAAGATTAATTATTAACAGCAAGAATTTTTTAACCTCTTCACACACCAATTTGGTTTAATAATAAATCATAGAATTGTAGAATCACATAATGGTTAGGGTTGGAAAGGGCCTTAAGCACCATCTGGTTCTAACCCACCTGCCATGCACATAGAACCTTGCTCTAGACCAGGCTGCTCAAAACCCCATCCAACCTGGCCTTGAATGCTTCGGTGTCTCCCAATGTTTGTTAACCTATGTGATGAAAACTGAAAAGGAAGGAAAATCTTAAGGAATTACTAGTTGCAGGTGGGAGGAGGGAATTGTCCCCTTAAGTACTTAAGACGTGGAATGAGAATATAGATAATTTCGTACAAAAGCCAAAACCCCCATCTTGATGGTGTCTGTTGTTGTTTTTGTTTTGATGTATTTTGTTTTCTTTTCCTCTTCAAGCAATGAAATGTGGTTCTGTCTTGATGCTAGCTCATTTTAGCTAGGATTTGTTCAGTTAGGAATATTGTTATCCTGAAGCTTTTTACAGAGAGGGAGAAATAGTAATTTCTATAGCACATGCATATGGTTGCTGCAACTTCCTAAACAAGTCTCTTCTTTACATACCTACATATGGGGGGGAGGGGTTCGTGCAAATTCAACTGGCCATCTGTACAAAACAGAAGCAGAGTTCTTGACCAGCACTATCTCAGTTATGTGCCATCACTCCTCTTTACATAAACCTTTTCTCATACACCGTCCCCGAGGTGCCCCTACCCCAGCCGCGGGTTCAGCCGCACCTGCCCTGGGTGCTTGGATCCGGCTGGAAGCGGCTGTGTCCGGCTGTGGCATCCCGGCCTCCTCTCACAGAGCGCCCCGCAGCCGGAGCCCGGGCATGGGAACTCCATACGGTTCATAATCTTGGGCAATAAACTGGCGCAGGTAGTTGGGCTAGCAAACAGAAGGTTGAGCTCTGGGTGGGAGCCCGAGTCAGGAAGCTGTGAACTGCCAACCTTTGGGATAACAGAGGGCATGAATGTGGGTGGTGCCAGCCCGGTGAATGGACACTGAGAGAGACCGCAGGAGCGGGAACTGCCGAACCTTTTGAATAACAAAGGAGATAAAGACCGGTGACTGCCAGGGAGGTGGATGCACACAGAGAGGGAGTCAGGAGCCGAAGACTCAGGAGAAGAGCGAGACTCGCTTGGTGAGACTGCGAGGGTGTAAAAACCTCGGGGTGTCTTGGTTGGGATTGTCCTGGGAAGCACCAGTTTGAGCTGTTCCAGTGTAAGTGCACTGTAAATAAATGGCTTTATGGAACGAGACATCCGAGATTCTGCTGCGGGAGACTCGCGGTGGAACCGGTGAGGAAACCTGGTGTGACTGTGAGAGTGGGGTGTGCAGGGAGGCAGACGGGGACTCGTCGGGTCACTGGAGCCCCCCACTGTGAAGGGGCTTCGGTCCGTGTGGTGAAAGTGTCCGGTGGTGGGAGTGTGACCACCAGAGAGTCTCGCAAGTGCTTAGACTGGGTAGTTGCCTTAATACTAACTCAATTGACCGTTATGTTTTTCTTTCTTTTATTCATGCCATGTTTCGTTTCTCATTTTACTCGGACTGCTGTATGTACTGATTTTACATGGTAAAATCATACAGTTGTTCATTGTATGCTTAAGCAAGAAAGTTTTCCCTTTAACTGGTGTATCCTTAAGGGGACAAAGGCAACCAGCATAAAACTTTACATTTCATTTTGCATGGAGAGCTGTGGGCAGTCGTGTGTGTTTTGAAGTGAAATTCAGGACCTAGTCATTTTTATGCAAGAAAGAGGCAGAAGATTACATCCCCTCACAGGCTTCTGGATATAGTCCAGAGACCTGAAATGATTGTGAAGTGCTGCTGTTTCATTTCTGCTGCTTCTCCACTGCTGTTCACCCACCATGCCAGCGTTTCAGAGCAAATAGGTAAAACAACAAAGGACAAATCTTAATTTTTCTGCAAGAATTAAAAACCAACAACCTCCCTCAACAACAACAAAAACACTAAAAAAAACCCACCCCAAAACTCCCAGACAAACCCAAACAAAAAACCAATAAACCATCCACAAACCACAAACCCAACCAACCAGCAAACCCTTCTATTGGAAAAGAGGAAGACACCTTCAGCAGTTAATTATGGTTACTTCATGTTCTAAATAGGTTAAGTAAGCTTGTGAACTACTTTCACCTGTTGACAGGGGCCCATAAAGACCATACAGAACCATCATGGGATGGTCTTCAAAGTTCATTTTCTTTCCATTATGATGTCTGAATAATTTCAGAAGCATTAACCAATCTGCTGCTGGTGTTTACTGCCACAACTGCTGCCACTGGTGTACCAATACTCTTCTCAGCTATGGGACAACTTAGAAAAATACATCAATCCCAGTTACAGTGGGCCTGTTTTTTTTCAAAGACAATATTCAGTAAGTATTCACTAGTGAATACTTCTAGAAGAATACAATTCATCCTTTATACCATATGAGTAAAGACATTCAGGACATAAAATCTGCCTCTTAATTATTGACAGTGTTTCTTGAATCTCTGATAAATAGAGACTCATAGAATGATAGAGTGGTTTGGGTTGGAAGGGACATTTATGGTCATCTAGTCCAACCTCCCTGCAATAGGCAGGGATATGTTCAACTATAACAGGTTGATCAGAGCCCCAGCCAGCCTGACACTGAAAGTTTCCAGGGATGGGGCATCTGCCACCTCTACCTGCAACCTGTCCTAATGTTTCACCACCCTCATAACAGCATCTTTACATCTAGTCTGAAATTAACTGCATTTCAATTTAAAGGGGTTTAAATGCATTGCCATGGAGATCTGGAATGTTGCAGTGTGTTGCTTTCTATGGGTCAGTTCAATTTGAGCAGTGGTTATTTCACCTGCCTGACATTTTTATATTCAGAGATATCAAACAAGATAGCCCACTGTCAAGTGTTTTTGTTTATTAGTGTGGGGGCCACTGTCCTACAAATACTAACACAGTAATAAAATAAGATTGCTACAATCACAACCTAACTAGATTTTACCTGTTTCTTTTCTCAAAGTGATGGAATTGGCTTTTCACATCAGTAGCCTGCATTTGATTCATATTTCTGTTTAACAGCTGTAGGCTGTCATGGGTGAAATGAGACTTTTCAGCCTCAGAAGGAGGAGCAAGTATTTGTCTTTAAACTGATCTCAAAATGAAACTGTAATTTTTAAGAAACTCTGGGAGTGGCAACAAGGTTACAGAATATCTGCTTCAAGTTATCTAAGGAAAAACATAATAACTTTTGATTACACTTTTGTGCTGAGGTAGCTTCAAAAGGTTCTTGGGCAGTATTTGATAATTTCTTTCAGTTAATTACCATGAGTTCTGTTTTACACAGATGCAAAGCTGAAGTCCCCTAATAGCAGCTAGAAATGTGATGCTGATAAAATGTACCTTGAATTGGTTTAAAGACACAAGGAGGATTGTTCCATCAGGTTGGAAGACCTTGGAAAATCTAACACAGATTCTGAAGGACTGTTCAATTTTTTTTAAAAAGTTAACTGAATGTCTGGTTGCTTCATTGATACCATCATATTACATGCAAAACCTGATTATATTACTTGATCAATAAAGCAATATTTTACATGTGATTTTAAAAAACAACAAAGAACCACCCAAGAGAGCAGATCATTGGCACTGTATACTTTCACTCATGCATACAAACTGCTGTATCTTTGAATTCATTGGGGAAACAAACTTTAAACAATAAAATCCCAGGTTTTTTTTGTAGTGAGTCTGTCAACACTGTAAGCAGCTCTAAGGAAGGCATGATGATTTTTAAAGGGTGACCAGTGCTCAAAGTCTCAAAAAATGAACTCTGTTTTTCTTCTATTTTTGGATTGTGGCCAAAATGATTGTTTATTTAAAGCTTGTCTTGGTTTACTTGCACTGTGAGGATGAGAACATATTTGAGGAATCAGTATAGCCTCTTTGCCCTTTTCCTTCGGGAAGTAACAGGTTGACATGAATAAGTCACTGACTCCGTGTAAGAAAGAGGGAAAGAAATTATCAGTTTGGCATTTCACCTAAATAAACAGACCCGCCAGAATGATTGAGGTTACATATTCAAGAGAGAAGTGCCTATCTGACACATAGATGCCATAGAAAATTGTGATGAATTGCCTAGAGTTTTTTTTTAATTATTATTGTCATAGTGAGAAGAGTAGGAGGAAATACGTTGCAGCTCACATCCATCCTGTTAATGTCAATGAAGAGGAGAAAAGAGCCAAGCTGAAAATGTTTTAAATGCTTTTGCTGTATATTTTAGAGGTATCCACAGTCTGAGATATTTATACAGCTGCATATCATTGTGTACAAAAGAAAAGCTTTTTTTTAACTTAGTTTCTCTATAACTCTAGACAGTGCCTTTACAGATTTAACAAAAATGTTGGAGTGTGTGTTTTTATTTGGTGAAATGTTTTTCTCTGAGATGGTTTCCGTATCTGTTATAGTGGTTTTCTCAATTTGAATATTTAGTTATGGCAGTTATAGATAGACAATTCATGGCACAAGACATTCTAGTTTTATTTCAAGCACTATCCAAGTACCTTTGTGTAAAAAAAAAAAACCAAAAGCAATCAGGTCAAGTTTAATTCTGTCTTTTGAAATAGTGTTGTACAATATCCATTCTGCAGATTCATGATATTTAAGTATCTATTTAGGTCATCTTAATAGCTAGTGAGTGGAAACTTTCAAGTGAGTAATACAAACAGTTGTGCTTATTTTTTTCAGTCTAGTCTGGTTAAAATGTTAAGTGTGGGAAATGTTAAAATGTCAAGTCTGTGAAAAATGTTAAAAAACATATTAAGAGAAAAAATAGTACTGAATTTTCTGGTATGGTCCTTCATATACAAATTTCCATGTATTTCGTAGTGCTTACACACAATGTCACCATCATTTTCACTGAGTAGAAGCCTGAAAAGTGCATACAGTAATATAACTATAATTTAAAAAAAGAAAACCATGGTCTAAATCCTGTGTCTGGAATTAGATGTTTTATACTAAATTGCCTTATACTAAGTTGTCAGAAAATGCTTCATTGTACTAAGGATTCACAATTCTGGAGTCCCTTCTGGAATGGGACACTCAAAAGGGAGTGGAGATAAGTACTCTGCCTTTGTAGGCCGATCAGTAGAAGGAGCAGTCTCACTTCTGGACAGATGTACTTTGCACAATGCAAGGAAGAAAAAGTGCTACCTGAAGTAAATGAAGTGCTCACAGAAATAAATGGCCGTGATCCATGTCCATTTTGGATTTAGCTTTGTAAATACTACTTTAAACAGGAAGATATTATTTAGTATTTAGAAGATAAAATGATCACTGAAGAAGCTACCTACTATGGGAATGTATTAAATATTAAATTTGGCGTTCTTGAGAACTGTAATTCGTACCCAGGTTCTGGTGTATTGGCAGACAGATTGCTTATCGATTTAACTTAGACAACTTTAAATGCAATAAAGGAAAGTTTAGATGGAATATACTTGCTTTATTTCTTGGAAGGATGGTGCATCCCTCACAATCATTGTAACTAGACATTCGGTATTTATTCTAGCCAGTAAAGTACAGTTCTTAGAATGTCAGCACTGCAATTTGATCACAAAATTTACCCCAGAAACTCAATTTATTATATACATGTAATTATTTGATTTCTAACCAAGTACACAGTCTCTTATTGTAAAAAACAACTACTGAAACTTTTTAGCTGACATATTAAGCATAGAAATTAGACCTTTAAAATTACCAGCTTTGTTTTATTGAATTTTGTGTCTTTGGAATGCCTCATCTCTTTCACTTGAACCATGAGATAAACACTTCAATCTCCTACTGGTTCCTTTTATTAATTAGAGTAGGATTATTATTTTGATTGAGGCAGAGCAAATGACAGATCTTCTATTGATCTTGCTCCATGTAATCTATAAATATAATCAGTAGAAATACTGAAATGTTAATAATGATCATGCTGTTTAAGATATAGACTAGAATTCAGTTTTGCTATCACAGTAAACATGTTTGCCTTCACATTACCTGTGTATCACCATGATCATACCTAGTAAACCTGCTACCTACCAATTTAAAGAACTTCTCTAATTTTTTTTTCTGTTGGTATCTGAACATTTCCCTCAGCAGGTACCCAAAAAGAAAAGCAACTCCTACTTCTTTATTTTTGCCGTAATCTGAGTCATTGGCAGTTTTCCCTTCTAATCTTGTCCATCCGAACTGTTAGAAGTGCAATATATTTGTAAGCTTCCAAATGTTTAAATTTCAACAAGAAGGGGAGGGAGAGAACTAACCCCACTGATATACCAATGGTTTTATGACATTGGCATTATACAGAAAACTAAAGAAGTTAAATTAACACCTCTAAAGAAAATCAGCACCAGCTGGTGCATTTCTTATTTTGTGATAATTTATCTTCTTGGTGATGTGCTAGAATTATTCTGTGTATCTGTTCTAACTGTGAGAGAAAGACAGAGAGTGCAATTCTCAGTCCTGTTAAGAGGACTGTTGAGAGATACCACTTCTTGGCATGTACAAAACTGTACCTTTTCAAGAGGGGAAAGTAGGCAGAAAGGGAAGACCCCTCACAATTTAAATGGTTTGAGCTTTCGAGAGCAGCTCAACAGGAAACTTCAGGAATTGTTCTGGTCACACGATTCCATGTTCTGCCTAGGTTTCACTTAAGAGGTGTCCTAAATGTCTTGCTCAAAGTAACATTAAAAATCACAGAAAGGCAAGAGAACAGATTTTTTATGTGCTAGTTTATCTTGTTTTCTATATAAACAGCACCTTGGTAGACTATGCCATAGTTAGCAGTTATTTTTTGATCTTAATCTCTTTCTCAAGGTCAAAGCCTATTTGGTTAAATCTGCAAATCCTGCACAGTGGACTGATCTCCCTTTTTCTCTCTATCTCAATTAAAGGGAAAATTCTTAAGGTTATATTGACAAAAGAGATTGTCAATGCATTATGCCCATGGATAAGTGTTTTGTTACCTCTTGTTGTTTGTTATACAGTGCTAAACATTGTACTCTGAAAGCCAACCAAAAATTTAGTATCACCAGACAAAAAAAAAAAGCAGGTAATTCATTGTTTGACAAATACATATCAAACAGTTAATTAAAGAAATGAGAATTTTATTTAAAGACACTTGTTTTAACCTTATATATATATATATATATATATATATTATAGTCCCCTTCAGCTCTATGGAAGAAATGGCAGTGCTCAGTAAGATGCTAGATTGCTTTTTTAAAGGAAAAGAAAAAGACATCCTTGTGAATCAATAAACTGTGTTATAAAGTGGTAGTATATTTACAAGTAAATAACATTGTACGGCGAGTTTATAACCTGTTGCTGGTGAAAAATGGAATTTTCCAAACTTACAAGCTGCTGAGACAATACAACATGTTGGGTTTATTTCTTTTGGAAAGAATGTGTCTGGATATCCCATAAAATTGTTCTTTACTACTGACTCTTCATCAGCTCTGTCATTTCAAAGTAAATTACTGCCTCTCCTACAATTCTGAATGAAGTGGCATTGCAAAGACCAACAACTGTTCATGCTGAGCTATATGTTTAAGCCTTACACATAGTTTATTGTGTGATCTGCGAAGGAAAAATGTATAGTGGTAATTTCATTTTCTTGTCAAGGTTTTGCTTTCTCTTCCTGTCATGTGGTGTGAAAAATAAATGTTAGTGTATTTATTTTTTTAAACAGGCTTTTAAAATCATTTGGCTGTCAGATAAAATTGTGTACCCATGATGATTAGTGATATTTTATCTTTTGACTTCACTGACATAATGGTTTTCATTTTCCTTGTGTTTGATTATTATGTTATACTAAGTAAAATATTTTTTCATGACTGGACAGAAATACTTTGCAGTCAAAATTTAGTTTTACAATTGTTGCAAAAGTATTATTACCTGCAGCAAGTAATGAAATGACACTGAGTTCAAAGTATAGTGTAAAAACAAATTATTAGGGAGTTCATAATATTCTTATGTTAGTGTCTTTATTGTTATAAGGACATAATAGGTTTGATGACTTCAGATGAGTGCTAAATAGTTTTACTGTAAGTAGACCACGAAGATGGTACTATAATACAGTTATCTTGTGATGTGGGACAGTTTCTTTCTCTGTCTTCCCCTCTTGACCTTGAGTAATATAAAGACATTATATAGATAATTATTTAAGTATCAGGACTGATGAAGGGACAATATTTTTAAATTGGTATCTTCCATAAATCAGAAATTAAAGTGAAAGGATAGAAATGGGTTTTCAAATTTTCAGTCATGGATTAGTGCAGCTCGGACAAGTCTTAATGAGTGATTTTGCAGTCCTAAGGTATACTTACCATGGTGAGAATTTCTTAACTAAGCGTGAACATAATGCAAACTTGTTCCATTTGGTGGAACTGTATTGAATCATTGGTGATTGAATGTCACTCACTGGAAAATTTTAGCTTTTTAGAGTCATCAGGAGTTTTCTTGCACTTCAGTTGGCAATAGTAGGGTTGTGTGTAACCCATCAGTTGAAGGAGCTCAGACACAGGCTTTCAGCCTGGTCAGCCTGCTTTGTTGCAAGCTCAGTTTCTGTTCCTGGGGTCCGAATTTAACAACTGTGAAAATTTGGCATTTGCAGTTATCAAAGAGGTCTCTACTTTTCATGATGCAGCTTTATCTTTCATGAGCTGAACAGTATCTTCAGGAGGTTTACATAACTTCCTGTGCACTGTGAGAGAGTGCAACCAGCACACACACACACACACACACACACACACACACACACACAGGCATACACACACAAACTGTGTGTGGTGAATGTATCTGATTCTGAGCTGTAGCTTTTGTGTGACTTCTAGGAATTTCATGGTAGAAATGGGGAAAATAGAATATATTCTGGTTCCTAATGTATTCTATTTCATACAAAAAAACTGTTTAAATTAGAACTTACTGCTAAAACTAAAGCTGATCCTTTCACCTCAAACTTTTAAGTGGTATTTTAATCAAGCTAAAATTAGTCTGTTTAATTGCACCAAAAAGGTAAATATTTGGCAATTTTCCCTCACAATTCCCAAACATGTAATTTCTTAGCTATGTGGAAATACATTCCTTGAAGTTGCTGTACTTTTGCCTGGCCAGATTTTGGTCACGACAGGGAGAGGGGGGAGGAAGGGGGTTAGTGGCTACAGGGCTGGCTTCTGAGAGCAGCTTCCCCCATGTCCAGTAGAGCCAATGCCAGCTTGGCTCCAGGACAGACCCGCTTCTGGCTGAGGCTGAGCCAATCAGAGATGGTCATAACACTTCTGGGATAATGTATTTAAGAACTGAAAAAAAAAGCTTTTGGGAAGATGCAGTTGTTCTCAGAGAAGAGTAAGAATATGAGAGAGGAACAATGGTGCAGACACCAAGGTCAGTGAATAAGGAGGGGGAGGATGTGCTCCAGGTGCTGGAACTGAGGTGCCCCTGCAGCCCGTGGTGAAGACCATGGTGAATCAGCTCATGAAGGCCAGCGGGGAAAAATATAAAATCAAAAGTTATGAGAGAGCAGGCTCTTCAAGACTTCAAGAAAAGTTGGACTAGTAAGATCCCAGGCTGGCTGAAGCTGTGCATCGGCTGAGCCTTAAGTTGCTTTGTTAAGCTTGAAGGAATCAGAATAAAACAAAGGGAGAAAAAGACTTTATTCTTTCTTTTTTTTTTCTTTCTTTTTTTTTTTTTTTTCTTTAACTGCTTTTTTACTCCCTAAGAATGGACAAAACTATTATTGGATTTATACTAGGGAAATTTATTTTCAGGTCTTGTGATCATGGTGTCATGGTTTATGTATCATGATTTAGGAACAGCACTCCCTAATTTAGTGATCCCCCTGCCACTGAAGCTCCAAACCAGACACAGCTCACCCTCCCCTCCACCAGTGAGAGACACAAAAGGCAGAGATTATAGGTTGACATAAAAACAATTTACTGGGAACAGCAATGAGGTAAGAAAACGAACAGTAACTGCAAGTATACCAATAACAAAAGTATAAAAATGAGAGTAATTTATATGCAAAAGTACTCACTGACCGACCCGACCCCGAGACAATGAACAAGGGTGCACAGATCCTCCGCACCCACACTTTTTTGCTTTCTATCCATAAACCACGCCCACTTTTTTTTCTCCGAAGTGAGAATGCCCCTGGCCCGGACCTGCGGTATGGAGTAACAACCTAGGCACAACCACACAGCTCCTGGCCCCCTCCCATCACGGATACTGCAAAAAAATTAACTCTAGCCAAAAACCAGGACACTAAGGAATAACAAGGAGAAGTTGGACACACCAGTTATTTTGATTATAACGAGTAAAAGGCTATTGGTAGAAATCCCCAGCTGCTGGAAAAAGGAGTGGCATAAATACGTTGGTTAATTACAGGGATCCTGTATTTGAACCATGTGAACAGCTGCAGTCCAGTAGGATGATGATTCCCAATGTTTGAAGGTGCTAGAGCTTATTTTAAAAAAAAAGCTAAAAAATTTAATTTTAGCATGGGACAGTTAGAGAGGTTTTTAATGGTTTCTGTTGCAGAAATTAGTAATTTTTTAATCTGATGTTTTGAAGCAAGGGGGATGGTTAAAATACTCTTTTAGTGAGAAGCACTGGAGAATTTCAGTTTTAAATGAAATCTAGCAGCTGGCCCTGGCTTTCTGAACTACACGAACAATACTTTGTAAGATTTGTTAATCATTTTGAGGAAACACAATGCCATCTGTAAGAGTGTTCTCTAGGCAGGTTTTCGATAGTGGCTTCTCCTTGTGTGACTGCCCAGAATGGCCTGATGAGCCCATGCCATCTGGTGTTAACATGACCATATTTTCCTATTCAACAGTATTCCAATACTTTAGTCGATTCGTATGTAAATTAGGGAAAAAAGAGTTTGAAGTAGCTTCTTGTAAGCAGTTATGTGGTTGAACTTCAAAACTTTCCTTACCTGTCCTTCCTTGTTTGTCTCTTTCTTCTTTTCCATTTCTCTGGGTTTCAGTAGTCTATAATTTCTACATTATGAGCGTAATGTGGGTTTATTTCTGTTGTTTGTAACAGATCATTGATATGCTATTTCTGTTGAAGGAGTTGCATAAAGGGTGTGATGGACTCATTCTACTGAAAGTAATTTTCTAGTCTTCTAAAAGCCAGGATGAAATTGTATGGAAGAATATTCTGTAACATTCTTTGTACTGTTGAAATACATATTTTTTGTCTTGGTATTTTAATTGCAGCTGTATTTTCTATTCAAACCTGTATTTTCTATCACATCTGTGATCTTACTTATAAGGCAGTATCTGTATACTTTTGTATACCCATATAAGCAGTGCACTTCTATGTCATTATTAGGGTTCCAACTTAATACTTTTCATTTATGTCATTCTACAAAAGACATATCCAGGGGAAAAAAAGAGAGTTTAATCCAGTTTGTGTCCTCTAATTAATGAATAAATGATCACTTTTTTTTTTTAGTGTAGTCAAATTCATGTAGAACAAAATTATTAAAATAACCGAGTGTGACTTTATGTGTATTTTTGTGTAAATCAAACTGGTTTGCCCTTTTCTGACTGTGTCATAGTTTTAAAAATAAAATCTTCTACAGACGATTTGGTGTAGGCAAAGGCATTGTTTATAAGCAAGTTTAACCATGATGCCAGCATGCTGTTCTTTGCTGTAAGACACTGTATTGAAATTAAGAAAAGCTCATGTGCTGCTAAGTGCAACACATAAGAAGTCTCCTAGTAAAAGTCTTTGCAAAGGAAAAGAAAGGTCTCCTGCGGTATATGTATAATATGTATTATATATATGTATAAGATCATTAAAATTAATCAAAAGTTCATTATTTTATTTTGATCTGAGGTAAATCAAAAACTTTGGAGCTTGAAAGTATCCTCAGGATGGGGTAACTGACATTTTAGAGCAAATGCAGTGAAACTTATGGTGGAAAAATTTCATTCAGCTAATTCTGCCTGTGAATATTTTTGTGGATTAAAGTTGTGCTCTATAATCTTTGTTTTCTTCCATTAATTCCAACTTTCTGAATTCAAAAAGCTGCGGTATATTCAGTTCTTTTATACAATGATAAAATACACATTTTCCCCAAATATTGTTAAGACATCAAATATCTACATAATTTTTTCTTTTTCAGTGATGACAGTATTCTTTGCTATGTAAAACAAGTAATTTCTAGTACACTTGATAAAGAATAATTGAAATGTTTTGGTTTCATTTCTGAAGTGTATTTATTTAATGACCAAAATTATGTTAGATATTTATGTTAGATATGTAGAACTATTGGATACTTTACAACATGAAACCTTTAAAAAATTAAAATGTAAATAAATGTAAATCTAAGGATCTTAATGAATAATCAAATTGACTCCATTACATTGATTAGTGCATCTAATACCTTGTTTAATTGAAATAGTGTTAATGCAGTTCTGTGTGACTTCTTGACTGGAAAGAGGTTAATATTTGCATATGTAAGCTTTTATTTTCATCATAATAGGGAGGCAAATTACTCATTCATTGCAGCCTTGTTCAGTTTACAAACTTCATAGAATTATAGAATGATTTGGGATGGAAGGGATTTTAGAGATCATCCAGTTCCAGCCCTCCCCACCATGGGCAGGGATGCCTTCCACAAGGTCAGGTTGCTCAAAATGCCATCCAGCCTGGCCAGAAGACTTCAAGGGATGTGGCATCCACAGCTTCTCTGGGCAACCTTTTCCAGTGCCTCAACGTCCTCTGAGTAGAGAGTTTCTTCCTGCCATCTAGTCTAAATCTCTTGTCTTTTATTATAAAAGTGTTTCCCCTCGTCTTATCTCTATCTGCTTGGCTAAAATATTGTTCTCCCACTTTTTTACAAGCATTCTTTAGGCACTGGAATGCCACAGTGAGGTCTCCAAGGAGCCTGCCTTCCCCAGGCTGAAAAACCTTTGCTCTCAGGCTGTCATTGTAGGAGGAGTGCTCCAGTCTGCTGACTATCTTTGTGACCCTCCTCTGGGCCACAACTTGTCACTCTGCTCTAGAAAATCTGCCATCTCTCACAATGTCTTTGCACAGGAAATTTTGTCTAGCATCCAGGGAGTATTGTCAAGGCCTTCTTGAAGGCCATTCTTGTAATTTTTGGTTTAATTTGTAAAGTATTCAGAAAAAATTGAAGAAATGAGGGTTCCTGGGTTATGTATTTTTATTTTAAGGCTGGTGTTACCACTAGGAGAATGAGTAAATGTCTAAAGAGACTGGCATAACTTGTTAAATTTAAAGTTGTGGGTATTGGAACCTGAAGCATGAGCACCCAATATTTTTTAATAATGTAATGGCTACTGAAGAAAGCTATGCAGTATAACACATCTCTGCATAATATTTTGCTTTGAAGTTCAGGCCTTGAAAGTATTCCATCACATAATTTACATGAGCATGAGTAGATCATTAATGTATTTTCATATTCCAAATGCGTCTAAAGCAGGTCAGAATGTTTGGAGTAGAACTGATATTATAACAAGGGAGAGCTCATGTTGCTTGTCTTGTTGCATGAAACATCTGTTGCACCAGCCCTTCCTCCTGGCTAATATTACTCCTTGATTAAATACTTCCCATATGCTGAGCTAAATTAAGATGTAAATGTATCTGCTGATTGTTTATTATTATTATTACAATATTTTAAAGTCTCATCTCTATTTATAGTTACTGCCAGTCTTTCTTCTTTACTATTGTGTTAGAGTCAGGGCATGTGAAACATCTTAAAGGAATTCTGATTTTCCTGTGTCATATACCATGTAAAACAAAACAGATGAACTCCAAAGCTGTGGAAACTGTAGTCTTTATGACACCAACTGAGAAAATGGAAGAAATGTTGTGGGTTCCTGTGGAGAAATGGCTCGAAGAGCAAGGCAGCCATGGAATGCTAGAGTCTGTGTCTCTGCAGATTTTGCCCCTGCAGAGCACAGACAGGGCATTGTGCGAGCAGAAGGCAGAATTTTGGAGATAACTGCAAGGACGATGTCCTTGATTGTCTGGAAAGTACCGAGGCCTATGAAAGAAGGATTGTAGTCAAGGAAGATGTCCTTGGTGGCTTGGAAAGTACCGAGGCCTAGGAAAGAGGGATTGTAGTCAAGAGAATAGAAAAAACCAGATCNGATGAGGTTCCCCGCAGCATTGGTGACGGTGTGGATTTTACAATAAGTGACATTCTGCAACAGGTTCCTTCTCAATCAGTAAAGAAAGAATAGATTTAATTTTTATCAAATAGGAATTCAAATCACTAGTCTTAGCCATAGAGGTTGTGTGTAGGATGTAAATCTGTCCATCATGTTAGTGAATTCACGGCTTCTCTTCCATTATTGCTGCAGAAAGGCCTAAGAATATGTAAGTTGTGCAGTGTATAATAGCCTGACATGTTGAGAAGTTCTGGAGTTAAATTGTATCCACTGAGAGTGCTCTGTCTATACTAGAAACGTGTCTGGTGGTTGAAGCGTCTTTGATGTTCTTAAACCTGCTGTTAGAAAAAGAAGAGAAAAAAAACCCCAAGCCTGTCTAGAATATTTCCTCACTGTTCTCCCTGCCCTGTGACTTCAAATACTTTTTCTGATGTTAGTCTCATGGAATACACACCATTTCCTCTAGCAGATGGTTCCTTGAAGAACTGGGATACAGTACGAGGAACTGTCTATGTAAAGTAATGTCTTACTTTGATAGTAGCCAAGATTATATACTTTTAAACTTATTTTTAAAACAGAGGGTATACTGAGAATGTACTAAGAGTTTATTGAGAGAGGCTGGTGTTATTTTGACTGGTCCTATATTTATTTGTCATAAATGCTGGTTTATAAATGTTTAGTTTATGATTTGCATTGCAGAGGAACATTATTAGTGCTTTAAGATAAATCCTACTAATTAGTGCATAGCTTTGCCAAAGTTTTTGCATAATTGATATTTATTTCTAAGTTTTGCAAGCTTTAAAGTGGAATATTACTTTCCAATTTCATGAAGACACCATTGTTTTGAATTTTTAAATTGTAAAATGAAAATTGAAATGGTAGTTAAAATACACTCAGTCTGTGAATGAGCTTTAAATGTAAAGACAAGCAATTCAAGTTTGATATCATAAAGAAGGAAAAAATCAGAAGAAAGATGTAAAAAGCATGAAACACTTTGTAACACCGTAGGTAAAAGAAACTTTATACAGTGCAGAAAGAGTACAAACTAGACATCGGTCTTTCAAGAGCATACAAAAGTCTTTTTCTTCAAAGTTAAACCAGTGAAAGACTTGGCATGTGGCCGGATGAATAGTAAATGATGTGTCCAAGAAATACTTACAGAGACTGGAAGGTTTAATATATTCTGAAAGTGAGATACTCGAATCAAAGATGATACTTTTTCATCTTCCGTTATGGATCTCAGTAGCAATGGATAATGCTTCATAGCAGTGGATAAAGTGGAAAACTGGCAGGATTGAAACGGAGGAAGATAAAGGTCTTTGACAGGAATTTGTTTAGGTGCCTTTTCATCTATTTTCAGCTGTATAAGTGTTGGAACTAAAATAAAACTCAGTACCTAATTTTTGGGTAATTCCAAAATACTGGCAGATAAGGGTTTAATTATACTAACATGTAAAAGTATGTACATATATGAGCTGAAGTCCCTGGTGTCTCTGAACCACTAGAGGCAGTAAACTGTTACACTAATTTGAGAGATTTGTTCCTTTTTTTTCCCATCTGGAAAGATAAAATCAGGCAGGTTTGTTTTACAGGGAATTGGATTTATTTTGTCATGACAGAATGTCATGCAAACACCATCTGTTAAAAGTACACTTGACAGTTCATTGGGGAAAATAGAAGCTAAAACCTGGGCCATGTTTAACAAGGCCTGTAGACACCCAGGAAGATGTGTCGAGTTCCAGACATATGATACCTGTCTTATTTAAAGAGACGGTATTTCTCTGGGTAAGCAACAGCTGAACCACCCTGCACTGACGTTGGTGTGAGTGTGTTGACTAAGTAAAGTAGTGGCTGAGAAGAAAATTCTGCAAAGGTTGTCCTCGATCTGGGGAGGTCAGTTCATTCTGTGCTATGACTGTGGTTTCACTCAGCGCTTACTGATGTCCCGAAGTCCTTAGGCATTTTGGATGTATGTATATCTGTAAAAGGAGGGAGCTTCACTGCAGTGTTTGCCCTTATAAGGTGGTAGCAGAGGCAGCATTCCCACCTTGTATTACAGTTGTTACCACAAGGTTCAAGTTTAGTAAATTTAGTTAGTCAAATAACCATGTGAATCATATTGCTTATGTTTGTGTTTCGGTGATTCAGTAGTCCAAACTGAACCTCATGTCCACTATCATAGCTACAGTTCTCTGCTAAAATTAGTAAATATTTGATTTTTTTCCTTTTTTTCTGAAAAATGTAATAAATGTTAGTAGGAAGAGAATTTGTTTTAATAAACATCAGTATACAAGCAGACTGCTTTTCTAGCAAGACCAAGTTTTCACTACAACTGCATTTCAGTGATGACTCTTTTCAACAAACTACAAGATTAAACTTTCAGAATAAAATACATGAATACTAGCTAACATAAACTTGTTCTGAAAACTTTTATTCACACACACAGAAATCTTTATAAGTCTATGTAATATTAGTGAAATTAGCGAGACTGTGCTCTTGGTGTAGAGAGTTTTCAAGATGGTGAATTCCAGGTGCTATACATGGACAAGAGTCCAGATGGACTGAATTTTTACTCTTGTTTGTCTTTTGTATTTAGAAGGATTTTTTTTTTTAAAGTAAGATATCGTATTTTTAGTTGTGTCTTCAAAGAAATTTCTGGCATTATCATAATCTTCATGTAATTTAAATAAAAGGTATGCAGTACAGTAAATAGTGTTAAAAATATGTGGAGAAGGAGGTGATTCCTGTGTTCTTAAAATATTCTATATGGGAAAAAAAAAAGGCAAATTTTGAAATATACTGTAATCACTGCAGCTTCTCTGCTTGTCTACAGAAGAACCTATGCTCAGATTAAGAACTTTGGTCCTTAATAGTACATTGTCTTAGTTGTATTTGTGTAGTGCTGTAATGCAGTTTTTTCATTCTTTAAATCTCTTGTAAATCTTTGGATTTCTATATAAATGAATTATCCTTGAAGCTGCCAGATCAGACATGAAGATTTATAGTTCTTAACCTCAGATTGTATGTATCCTACTTGTCACCACTCCTTTTGCTGCTGTATTAAATTTGAAAGTATATCACTGTGTGGGAAAACCAGCGGCTTTTTACATCTAATCTCTCATCACCTTTCAGCTGTAATGCTGTCATCTGTAATCCACTCAGACTTGTATAATTTGTTTTGTGCAGCTAAAATATTCCAATTAACTTTTTTTTCTTAAATTCAGGAAGAATGCTTTATCCTTTCCTTAAAGATTTCCCAAAAATCTTTTAAGATGCAAAATATGATCCACTAATTTCTACTAGTTTTGTTCTTTTGTGGAGGAAACAGAGAGAATAGAGACATGAAATTTTAGTGGGTTGGCCCCGGCTGGATGCCAGGCACCCACCAAAGCCTCTCCAATCACCCTCTTGTGCAAGTGGACAGGGGAGAGAAAGTGCAACCAAGAGTTCATGAGTTGAGATAAGGACTGGGAGAGATCACTTGCCAGATACTGTCAAGGGCAAAACAGACTGGAATTAGAGATACTGAATTTATTATGAACAAAATCAGGGCAGGATAATGAGAAATAAAGTAAGACCTTATAAACATCTTCCCCTACCCTTCCCTCCTTCCTAGCTCTACCTTCCCCTAGTGGTGCAGGGAGATGGGAATGGGGGTTCTGGTCAGTTCATCACAGGTTGTTTCTGCTGCTGCTCAGGGATAAAGGCCTTCCCCTGCTCCGGTGTGGGGTCTCTCCCACGGGAGATAATTCTCCATGGACTTCTCCAGTGTGAGTCCATCTCATGGGCAACAGTCCTCCTCAAACTGCTGCAGTGTGGGTTACTCTTCCATGGGATGCTGTCCTTCGAGGACAGGCTGCTCTAGTGTGGGTCCTCACAGGGTCACCAGTCCTACCAGCAAACCTGCTCCAGCATGTGCTGCTCTCCCATGGATCTGCAGGACCCTGCATCTGCATCTCTGTGGTCCTCCATGGCCTGCAGGGGCACAGCTGCCTCACCATGGGCTGCACCAGGGGCGGCAGGGGAATCTCAGCTCTGGTGCCTGGAGCATCTCCTTACCCTTCTTTCTCCACTGACCTTGGTGTCTGCAGAGCTGTTCCTCTCACATATTACCTCACCCTTCTCTGACTGCACTTAAAATTACTCAATAACCTTTTTCCTCTTCTTATATCTGTAATCCCATAGGTGTTGCCACCATTTCTAATTGGCCCAGCCTTGGCCAGCGGTGGGTCCATCTTTGGAGCCGCCAGGAATTGGCTCTGGTGGACATGGAAGAAGCTTCTGGCTGCTTCTCACAGAAGCCACCCCTGTAGACCCCCCCCTCCCCACTCCACTACCAAAACCTGACCATGCAAGCCCAATACAGTCTTTATGACAGTTCTTTTTTTCAGCTGGACACACCATATGTGTGTCTGTGCAGGATAGAAAGCACATGTGTGTTCAGGTTTTCTGTATATTCAGTGTTCTGCTTTATGTCTTTTGTTTATGATTAATTACTTTTAATTGCACATATTCCTTAATTACCCTTTTAGAAATGTAGAAGGAAAAAAAGGAAAACGATGTTCAGATTTGTTTCAGTTTTGAAAGGACCATAAGTTTAGCTATTTCTATACATAGTATCATTTAAATATCTGACAGTCTGAAGGGACAAAGAATGGAAGACAAAAGGAATAGAACTGTATAGGATACCTTATCTTTCTATTCTTAGCTGAAAACCAAAAATGGAGATTTGAGCCTCATTTGCACAAGCACATATTCAGCTGGCTACAAATGCATTGTTCCAGGGGGTATTCTGTATATTTTTAAGGTTAACGTTATCTTCAGTCAAGGCTGTGATTGGTCAGATGTTGCATTCAATGATCTTGGAGGTCTTTTCCAAGCTAAATGATTCTGGGATTCATAAAAATATTCCTGTTCTGCAGTTTCACAGTATCACAGTTGGGTTCTTGGCTTTTGTTTATTTAAAGTCTTACTATGGCCAGATTTTATTATGATTTTGTTTTCTTATACTGTCTTAATCTTGCAGTGGTGTGTTGTGAATATTTCAGAAGGTGACTTCATGAAATGTTGTTTTTCCTGTCTAAGGAAAACTGTGGGTCCTAGTATAGCCTTAAAAAAAAAAAAAATTACTGACTGTGGGAAATAAATCATATATTTTCCCACAGAAGCAAAACATCTGTTATCATAACCAAAGAAAAAAAAAATACACCAAATTAGTCAATTATGTGTGGATTCAAGAAAAAAATGGTAAAATATGGTTGCATTCAGGCTGTGGAAATTCATGTACAGGAAAAGGGAAGTATCTTCTTTAGAGCTGCATGTCTAAATATGTTTTATTCCTTTACTTTGCAGTGACCCAGGGTGGGGATGCAATTGCATCTGATACATGTCCTGATCCTGGAATTCCTGAAAATGGGAAAAGGGTGGGCTCTGACTTCAGGTAGGTACATTTAGTTTTCTATATGACCAAGAAGAATGTATTTCCTGTTACATCTATACAGAGCCTGTAACTGTAGATATGTATAATTTCTCTAGTTTTAAATTTATTGATTCTTTGTCAAAACAGATTTATTCAATTGCATATCTTGAATTGTTTTTCCTTGTTTCTTTTTTAAATCAATGCATTTAAAACAGGAGTTTTAGAGCATAATAATCTCATCAATGTAGAAAAAGCAGAACTCTGGACAGCCTAGAAGAACAAGAAGCAGCAGAGAGTATTATCTGTTTTCCCACTGTGTAAAAGCTGTTAAAAAGCTTGGGAAACATGGCAAATTCAGTGTCTGAGGCTGTGATGAATGCTATCTCCTGTTTTTTCTTATTTTCACCTTTTGTTATATTAAGAAAAGAAGACAAGGTCAAATGGACCCCTATGGAGAAAGGAGGAAGTTTGCTCTTTCCTTGTTAAGGAAAAAGGCAGAGACTTGAAGGTGCAGCAGAGAGGAGGGTCAAAGGAAGATGGGAGCCTCCAGCTCATGCAGAGATTTCTAAATTGCTCAGCAGGGAATGAACAGTCAGATCGAAGAGAAAGGAGCAATTCATAGGAATTAGAAGGAATTGTGCAAAATTCTGCAACTCTAGAAAGCACATTAATAAAACTTGTCTCCTGAATCAAGTCTCTTCCAAGCTAGGTCATAACTGAGAGGAAAAACAAATTAAAAATCTTTTCTATTTCTGACATACAGTTTTTGGATTTTTCTCTGTCTATCCTCAAAGGAGTTTGAGAAATCATAAGCAGCTCCAACATTAAGAGATTCAGTTATATCCAAAGTCATGATTTCATTAGTGACAGGGCAGTAGTTTAATGTGTTTTAAAAAATAATAAAGGGAAATAAGCTTTCAATAAATAGGCTAGAGAGGCAAGTTGTCTAAATGTTTGCTAATGTCCTCTTCTATGTGTTCTGATCCAACTTGTGAAGCACAGCTGCTGCAAATGAAATTCTATGATACAAAAATACGGAATGTATTTGCTGTCCAAAGGGCTGCCATTTTAGGAAAATAAATGCAATTTCTATCTAGGTCTTTATTAATGTTTGATGTATTGCAGAGAGAAACATCAGGCAGTGGAAGACGAGGTAAAAATGGGATGCTAAAATATAACTCTTTCCCAGGATGTATTAAAGTGCCTGTGTGTATTCATCCAAAGAATACCTTTATACTTCCACTAATATTCTGGGGAGTATTTTACTTTCCTGCTTGTGCAGGCATACCTCAGTATCCCCCCCGCCCAGCTTCAGTCTCTCCCCATAATGCCATAAATTATACAGAACTTGCCTCTTCTGAATTCCTCTAAATAAAATACTTAGTTGAAACAATTAGGGCAGTGTCGAGGATCACTTTGTTATCAGTGGAGAGAGAAAAGCATCTCTGGAAAGAGTTAACAGTGACAGGACTAGAGGCAATGGAAATAGGGTGGGACATGGTAAGTTAGTCCTAGTTTCAGGATTTAAAAAAAAAAAAAATCCAGTCATGTTTTTACTATGAGGATAGTAAAACAATAAAATTTGTGAAAGAGTTTGTAGAATCTCCATTCAGGGAGACATTCAGAACTCAGTTGAGCAGGGCTCTGAGCCCTCTTTTCTAACTGGGCTTGTTTCAAATGGACTAGATGATATCTTCTTCCAATATAATTTATTCTGTGAATCTGTAAATCTCATACAGCTCTTATGTGTTCATGATGCGATGTTGGCCAGAGACCATCTAGTTGTGGTCCAAATCAGTGGATAACGAACAATTGTTAAGAAACAGCAGCAGGTTTAAGAGCACTGATAAACTCTAAAAGGGTATGAAAGAGAAGTACTTCTTTTCACCTCTAAACTGTAGTCTGTAAATTGAAAGAGAAAGGTAACTAAAATAGTTCTGGTGAAACAGGTTCAAAGATTTAAAACATGTGAACCCAAACATGGAAGAGCTCAACAACAAATTTCCCAGCAATGCATAAAAATACCAAGAGGGAAAGCCCAAAAGAACCTTAAAGCTCAAAGTATATTTTAAGATATCTGAGGAAATGTACCATCAAAGAACTTTGCAAAACATAGATAACTGTATTTTGAACACAGTCTCTTATGAATGAATGTGGATTAAAGGTATCTTAAATCCCTGGAGCTTACTTATGAGCTTTGCTTATTCTTACTAAGCTAACAGAAAGGCTGTTTCTCTCCCTCCTTTATCCCATCCAGCCTTTCATAATATTTCCATTTCGCCAAGCGTGTATTACTGTTCATGGGTGTTAGAGAGATTTAGAGACCACACCAATTGGTCTTGGTTTCCAATCGAGTAAATTTTATTGATTACAGCAAGCAAAGCAATAGGCACTACAGTGCTGGGCGACAGGGGAATCACCGTCCCGCCAACTGCCGCGAACTCCCCCGCTTCCGAGTCTTCTTTTATGGTGTTTTTTCTTGCTTTGGTAGTTCTTCTGCGCATGCTCTGACCTTTGTTACTGGGCAGACGTATTTTCAGGAGTCCTTGAGTAAGCTGCCGGGAGTCTTTAAGTAAATTATGTGCCGCCAGAAATCCTTGAGTGATTTATGTGCTGCTAGAAATCCTTGAGTGAGCTATGTGCTGTCTTTGCAGTTTCTGAAAAAGACTACACACTAATACAAGCTTGTAATACAGCTATATTTGCGGGTCGAACCCAACAGTCTTTATCTTGATTACATAGATTAATGAACAAACATCCTTTATCACAATCGGGATAAAAGAATGCATAAGGTGTTCAACAAGCAACATTGTATAACATAAGATAAATAAAACATGTTGTATAATTTGATCTCGTTAATTGTGTGCATGTTTTGGGCCTCCAGTTCTGAACATTAGTTGAGAGAAATGATAACAGTTTGTTTTCCTCTAAAACATTATTCATTATCTGAAAACTCGTTATGCAACAGCAACTGTTTTTCATGGACTTTAAAGTTTGTTAATATCTATTTAGAACACAGCTATCTTAAAATTAGCTGTCTAAATCTAGATTGAGATTTAAATAGAGAATTTGGCTGGAATTTAGTTATTGTTTCTCTGAAATGACAAATCAAACTCTTCCATAGGAGAAGGGGAAATAATATTTGCTGCTGCTTGCATTTCTCCAATGTAATAAAAGTATTCTGGAGAGTGAAAAAAGGCAATGTTTGTTTTTTTTTCTTTTCTGAGAGGCAAGTATAAACACCAGAAGGAGCTATTGTTCTTGTCAGGTGAATGACAACTGTGAATATTAATATGAACTAAAACATGTGAAAATGCACATTATTCAAAATCTTTTCCGGTCTACTGAAAGACATGTTATGAGCAGGATTGATGGAAAGGCAGAGGGTTTATTTTCAAGACAGTCTGAGACCCAACTGATTCAGTGATGACATGTTCTTTGAAAAGGGATTCATCGTTTTCAGCATAAGAATGGCGTTCATTCTAATAAAGCAAACAAAAAGGTATTGAAATCTTAACCTTTTCATTGTGGCCTCCTGCCATGCTTCTACTGTGTTCATCTCAGGAACTAGGGAGATGATTTTCAGTGACTTTAAAACAATCCAATGGATATTTGGATTCATTTTGGGGGAGAAATGGCAAGTCAGACTGGGATAGAGTAATGATAACATAATACAATTTTGAGGTCAATATCATGTTTTATTTTTATGTGAGATTACAAACCAGTGCATTGTTTAACTGAAATCTGAAATGGATTTAAACAATACTGCTTTAGCTTTCCTTAAATATTGTATGGTATGTGTGGTAATGTGAAAATGCAGCCATCTTCCACAATTTCACCAACACTTTTAAAACAAATAGCTTTTAAATTTCCAAAACAGGTTTTGAAAATTAAATTACATGTTTTATGTTAGTATTTCCTTTTTTTTTTCCTTTTAAAAAAAAAAATCCCAAAAAACCCCAACCAATTAAAAACATTCATTGTTAATTAGTGGATATTAAATGAACCAATCACAGAACATACTTTAATTCTCAATTTGCCTTTATCACTACTAGATAGGTAACTGCTTATGTTTTTTTCCCTGTTTCCTTAGAAAAAGAACTTCAGAGATCTTAATTCTAAAAAATAGGAGAAAATCCAATTAAAAATATGTCGCATATTAAAAATTAAAAATTTAATGGCACTAAAATGTAAGATTGATGAGTAATATTTTCTTTACCAATAAGAGAAGCTAATTGTTTATTAATTTGAGGTACTTATTGGGAATAATGATTGATCTGTTTCTGAGGGTTTTAAGAATATTCTGAAGATTATGGTCAGTATAAAGTAAACACAATTTTAGAAACTTACATTACTCTTCAAGAATTTCATGCATTTTGCATGAATTATGGAAGAAAAGGGTCAATATTTTCCCTGCCTTTGTGAGTTTTCATATTTAACAGCTCAAGACAAAGTGATAGGAAAAGCAGTTTTTAAAGCTTTCCTAGATTTGAAACATCACACTGAAATTATAAAATTAACAAAAAAAAAATCTCCTTTTAAAGTTTCTTGAAAGAATGAAAAGAACTATAGGAACACATTATACTAATAAACAATATAGTTAGTTTTGTGAGATCTTCTGAAAAACGAAGCAAATACTTGTTCAAGAAGGGTGGGAATGATCTGGGTGATAGTGAAGGGTGTTGTATGTGTTTCTCCACAGCACAATTTTAAGCACTGAGCCTTCTGACTGCCATATAGCAATCCCCTGGTGTTTAGGACTCAATAACTTAGAGAGACTAAACTGAAAAATCTGCTTTATTTGGTTCACTTGGTTCACTATATGGGATTATCAAAAACAGATTTAGAAGTGCAAGAAAACAAACAACAGTACCAGTTAATTATGATGGGGAACAAAGAATGTCACAAATAGTAAATGAAATCAGATATGTAAATACTGTTCAGGAATATTCTCTTGTGATATAGGCCATAACTGTATACAGTTTTTTTTAATCTTCGTAACGATTGGTCATCATAAATGATTCCAAAGGGACGCATTTCAGTGTTATGAGTGCAACTCTCAAATTTCAGTCCTTTAAAATCTATCATTTACAGTAGTGTTAACAGGAAATTTCAACAAGGTCAGGAATATTTAATGAATTGTTGCCATTGACTGAAATTATTATTTCCTGGTTGTGTGTTGACAGATTACCATATGTAATTACTTTTTTCTCTCATTTGAGAGAATATAGCAATGTTGAAATTGTTCAGTAAGTTCTGTTGCCTGAAAGACTTGTGATCATGTATTTTCTTTAAAAAAATATGTATCTGTGCATTCATTGAACTCATACTTTAAAAGAAGAAACACAGTATCACAATTGTTTTGTGTTCCTGGCCTTACTTCCTTAAAAGGTGGACAAAATAAATAGTAGACCTGTTCCCTAGAGTATAAGTTGTTTTTTATGAATATAATATTGATAGAGTAGATACTTTTGCACCTTAATTTCTTTGTTTGGATCTTGAAATATTGTCACTTGTCAATATTTACCTTTGTTTGAGGATGTTGATACTAAAATATATTTTAATTCCTTCATTCTTCCCCCCCATTTTTCTCCTAGGGTGGGTGCAAGTGTACAGTTTTCCTGTGAAGACAATTATGTGCTGCAAGGTTCTAAAAGCATCACTTGTCAGAGAGTGACAGATACACTGGCTGCCTGGAGTGACCACAGGCCAATTTGCAGAGGTAACTGCTATTCTCTGGAATTTTTCATGAAGTTTGGAAGGGTTATTTGTAGTTTTTGCTGCAATGAAACTTGAAACTAAGCAAACTAAAAAAGGGAACTATATCTCACGTGTATGTGTATATGATTATAAATATACAAGTACTTTTACGTAGCTTGAAGCATACAATCAAATGTGTAGGAAGAGTATCAATTTACGGAGCGAATTTCCTTTAAATAGTTTTAATTTCAGTTAATCCTCCTTTTATCATTATAAACTTACTTTAAATAGAATTAATTAGTTAGGTCTGTGTTAGATTTTTCTAAATTAATTCCTAAATAGGAGCTGCCAAAATCAGAACTGAGGTGTATAGGAAAAATAAACAATGCATCTCTAGATACAGAACTTTTATTTTTATCTCAGTAGAAAAGTTATTTCATGTTGCCTATTTGGATTGTATATGTCAATGAGAGTCTTGATCCTTAAAATGGGCTTGCATTATATTCTCCTAAAACCAGACAACCCAGCCAGGAAAAACAGGGCAAACCCCCGCCATTAATTGGAAAAGAAAAAAGAAATTATACAAACTGTTGGATACTTTTGTTGTCATTTTGAGGTCGATCAAAGTGATACTTCTTGTTCACACAAAATCTTACACCCGAATGCCAGTTACAAATTATAGGGCAGCAAATTATATTTGTTTAAGAAACACTGGTGGATTTGTAACACCTGAAGTTAAACTTTTGCTTCTTCTAGAATGAGCTAAAATATAATCTCACTTCTATAAAACTCATATACTTCTTTAAAAAGTTTTTGTTACCTAGTTATTTCAAAATTCCAATTTTTTTCTCCTGCTGCCGGATTAGATTTTTTCAACCTGTATAAACATATGTGTGCTGTGCTTCTGAATGGTGTATAATTCTTGGTCAGTATTATGATATGCATGTTTGTGGGGAGTGAAAGATGTAGGTTTTATTTGCAGTCTGCATTACTCTCAAATCCTTTACTGACCTTCAAGATACCAATATTCATGGTGCTCATATGAGCACCAATAATTTAATAATAAAATACACGATACAAAGAAGTGTTTATTGCATTTTCTAAATTATCGTCAGCTAAAGTGGAAAAGCTGATAAACTGCACACAACTACTGTGGGCTTAATGACGTCAAGTGTACAAGATTTACTGAAGAAGATGATGCTTGCACTTACTCTAGAATGGTGATTAACAAAGCTCAGAATTTAGGAAGCTGATGAATAGTCACAGGAACCATCATACTGTTGGCAAATTCGTGACCTTACTTGGAAGGGCACAGCAGTGGCTGGGGTCCCAGGGGCAGCAGGGTCTGCCCGTGGTAGTGGTACCGCTCCAGGCACACCCCACCAACCCACCTGGGTCACAGGCAGGGAATGCTGGGAAGCTGCAGAAACTGCCCCCGGAAACTGCTCGGTGCTCTGGTTTCCTTGGAATCCACACAAAAGCCTTACAACGATCCATCCCTGTTTTCTGTAGGCAGTATACAAGGCTGTCTAACATTCTTTGTAATGTTTTGCAATGACTGTATTTCCTAAACACACCTCTGGGCTGAGCTTCAGTTGTACCTCTTGCTTGGCCTCACCCCCTATATACTGCCCCCACCTTTGCCTTTTCTTCGAAGTTCAAATAGGAGAGAGATAAGAGTAACAGCTTGACTGAAAAATCCCTCTGAAATGGAAGTGTTTCTTACAGTATTTCTTCTTTGTGGATAGCTGGAGAAGGAACAAACTGGTTTTTTAATGCTACAGTGTTGCACCTCTGGAATAGTTTCTGCTGTAGCAGACCTTAGGCAGGAGGAATTGAAAATAAACTAATAAATGTTAATTGCCTTCTAGTTATGGTGCTCAAGGTATAGTTTTCTACCAGTTACTAGAAAGAAAATGTCCTGTATTTCATACCCCACAAACCTGCCCTTGTTATTCTTTAAAAGAAAAGAATACAGATTGCTTAGTACAGCAGTAATATGCCAAGCTTTCTGTATAGCTAGAAGGCAGCATACGGTGGCATACTTAAATGTGATTAGTTGTTTTGTGACACTTAGGGACCTGGTTTAGTGATGGACTGCTCAGTGGCAGGTTAACCCTTACACTCAGTGAACCTTGAGGTCTTTTCCAATGTAAATGATTCTATGATTCTTTGACTATTTTTTTCCATGCTAAGTACAGATGCCTTGTTAATTAATAACTGTTAAGTGATGCTTTTGTAGAATTTCCTGTGTGGATGAGGGGTTTTTTAAGCGTCTACTGGGATTGTTACAGAAGATTACCACGTGATGTATCTGAGGCTTGAGTTAAATTAGGGTGGCTATTAAGACAGTTTTGGTCATAAACATGGAATCATAGAATGATTAGGGTTGGAAGGACCTTAAAGATCATTTATTTCCAGTCTCCCTGCATGCATAGACATTTTCACAGAAAACGGAGTCCTAGTTGAATTAATCTTCTCATAGAGTTATAACGAGTTCTCAAAGTCTAGTCTCTAACAAAGCAACAGGTAGTATATTGTGATGGAAGGATAGAAAATCTGATAGACATTTTCCTCTAGTAACTTTTTACCTATTTGTACTAGTCACACCTCTATTCATGGAGAAAATCAGGCTTCCTTCCAGCAGTTTGTGAAATAAAGAATTGCTCCTATTATTTCATGCTTCAGAATGGAGGCAGCCACAGAGAAAGATGAAAACTAAAATTTTCCAAAGTACTAAAGTATGTTGGATATTTTATTTCAATATTCAGAAAAAGAATGACCAAAGTTTTAAAGAATCTAGTAATTCCTCTCGTCTGTATCTAGATTTGTATCTAAATACTTAGAAATTGTATGATCTAGACTCTGCTCAGTATGTTGACAAAGTGCTGTATTACCATAAATGTAATAGTAACATTTTGAGTTTTCCGAGTTCTAGAACTCCCTTTGTGTCACTGGAAATTATGCATCTAAATATTTTTTAAATGCTTCCAGATATTGAAATGCTTTGAGAAATTTGAATATTTTTGTAAAATCTATCCTTAATGCTCCTTAGAAGATAACTGAATTTGTTAATGTAATAATGTAATGTATTTTCAAGATGTTGACTCTCTGGATTTGCTGAATGTGACAGAGAGATTATGATGGTTTCACAATTCAATCTGTGCTTTACCAAAGTCAGACTACATACGGCCTGGAATAATTTTATACTTTCTTGTTTCCAATTATATTTCTTATGGTGTAAGGAGCTGAGGCACCACAGAAGGTCATGTTTAGGTTAAGGAAATACCATTGTATAAATATTGTGATACATGTGTTTCTTTCTCCAAATCATGAGGAATTCATGAAGGGGAGCACATTCTGGCCCTTCTTACGTTCCTCGGTAGAAGGCTCCCTCCATCCATTTGGAAAGGGTAAATCCAAAAAGAATATTGATATGACAATTTTGAGAATTTAATTTACATAAAATAAGAATAAAGTATTGTAAATATTGGGCTGATTACTTGAAAAGTGCTAGTTTCTTCTTCTGTAGGTAAATTTTCAGGAGTTTTTTTGTCTGGCTGAAATATCTTTAAGGGCAGATTGTTATGGAATATATCAGCATAGTAATACTTTAATGGCAAGTTGTTGCTAATGCTGTGGCAACTTTATAATATTTATTGTAAACAGAGCATCCAATCCAAAGCAATCTGATTTGTTGGTTATCATTTTAGCTAGAACATGTGGTTCTAATTTACGTGGACCAAGTGGCATTATCACATCACCAAATTACCCAGTTCAGTATGAAGACAATGCACACTGCGTGTGGGTCATTACAACAACTGATCCTGAAAAGGTATGCTTTTTCTCTTTGTCTCAAGTGATTTGTCTTAAAAATATTTCATATATATTTGCACATATGCATGAGCAGATGCAAGTCTGTATGTTCATTTAAACACAAAAATACACTGGGCACTAGGGGGAAAAAAGTAATATATATGGAAATATCCACTCAGCGTAATAGGTCTAATTTAAAGTTTTCAAGTTTTAAATACATTTTCGAATGAAATACAAAACATCATAGTCAAAATTCCACATTGCTTAATAAGTTAATAGTGATTTTTTTCAAGTTGTGTCTTGATACTTATTCACTGTTGAATCTTAACATAAGAGTTCTTGGCCTAAAAACTGGACATTACATGTAAGTATTTTGACAGATGTTGTTAGTTGTTTTACTGCCTTTGCATTCTCTTTTCAATCCACTGTTTTCCAATAATGATTCTTAATTCACAACTACAAATTAGTCATCTAATTATGCATAAGATAGTGGTCATAATGAAATACTTCTACTGTTTCCTGTAAAATCAGTATAAAGGACAGAGACCGCCTACCTGTAGGGAAAAAAAAAAGTTAAAGAAGTATTTTACTTATATTGTACTTCTATGTAATGAAATGCTGAGTAAATTAATTAATTATGTTGAAGAATTTACTATCTATTTGTGCTTTGTTAATTACAAAACATGTATTTCTTGTGCAGCTTTTTAGAAGACTATATTCTTGACTTGTTTAAAGTAGTTAAGGAAAAAATGTTTATCTCACCATAAATATGTGAAAACATTTCACTGCAGAAAAGATAAATTTGCTGCATGCTTTCATAGCATATTGTTGTGATGTAAATGTTACTTAAAATAGTTCAGTTTGCTTTTTCTTAAAGAGGATTCAAGGTGCCTCAGTAAAGATATGTATTCAGGAAAAATAGGCAAAAGTACAAAACTATCACATTGAGAAAGATTTTACTGTAGTGGGACTTCTCTCTAAACATAAAGGGCTGTTTTGCAGTTCCAGACTGAACTGTTATATTTTCTTTAGAATAGCCATTAGAAGTAAATATTTTTCCTGAAATGATCTTTGACTTTAAAGTCATTGCATTTTATAGAAATTATTAAATCACTTTTCATTCTTAAATATAGAAAAGCATTTAAATTATGGAAAATGTCTGAAAATCTACTCCAATTTATATTCAGTAATATGTTGTCTTGGCAATTTTGCAAAACACAGTATATTTTTATAAGACAAAAAAATTAAATATGCATACAAAAAAAAAGTGAAATTACTACTAATAGAGGAGAGTATTGGCATCTTAATGCTTTCTTTATTCAGTTCTTTTTTTTTTCCTTGACTTTTCAAGAATTTAATTAAGGAGTTTTTTTCATATATATAATAAAATGAAGGTGGCAATCTCCTTACAAGAAAGTTTAACCATAATAATAGAAAAAGTGGTACTGACTATGCTATTAAACTGTCCAGTGTATATTTTCTATGGAGACCCAGACCTACCTATGAAAAACAGTAAACCTCCATCTACTACAATAGTACACAAGTTCTCTTCATTTTATACAATATATCTTTCTCAGTGAATTTAGAATTTTAGTAGTGCAGACCTTAATGAGATGGGTGTGTATTAATTTATTATTCTGTTCACCGGACTTGAAAAGGCACTCATAAGTAGCGTTCTGTGGGCAGATTGCTAGTTCATCAGACACAAGAATACAGAGGAGGAATTTCACACCCAAACAGATAAATTATGTTGTGTTCAAAGTTAAGAGGTCTGAATACAAAACTTGGAGCTTTCACCCAGAAGAGAAATCCACACTTGTTACGTCCTCCTGTTGGAGTGTAAAGAGACATGCTAACAGACACTGATAAACACAGCATGAGGAAAACAGGTGCAACTTTAAAGTCTTTCAGTTCTGCACAGGATGGCCAGTATTGAATTCAAGTTGTCTTTTTATTGATCGTGGATTTGTCTAGCAGTCCAACCAAGAAATTTTCTTAATTTCATTTCTCTTGGGAAGACTGTATTGGCTTTAGGACCATAACAACTGTAAATGTGAAATCTTAAAATTGAACTTATTTAAGGCTTACAGTATTGTTAAGTTGCTTTCACATAAAGTCTGCATCATCTTACCAGGATTGGGATTTCCATCCCCAACCGTTAACACATACCCTTTCAGTTAATAGAAGTTATGAAAGAAAATCCTTTACAGACTATGACTGAAATGGAACCCTACTTCTCTTTAAAGAAAAATATCTTGCCAGCATTTTGAAATCTATGAACTTTAAAAAAATCAATTGCCAAAATAATTTTCAAGTTTCCAAAACAATTAAATTATTTTAAGGTATGCTGAAAGTTTTGCAGATTTTCACCCTTGACTTTTCTTGGAGTTATGAATGACAGAAGTCTTGAAAATTGAACTGTGTATTGAAGGTTTGATTTTAAGATTACATTGAGGAGTCTACTCTTTTGATTGGCAGATTTGAAAATATTTATCAGAATGTTTAGGGTTCTGTTGATTTTCTTTTCCAAGGAGGCAGACAGTTCATGACATGTGTTACTCTGTATTTTAAATTTCTTTTGACTTACACTAAAAGTGAATTTGTGGTCTTTCATCAATTTAGTTTGCACATGGAATTTTACACGATAAGACATGTTAAGAATGTTATGTTTTAACATAACATTCAGTGCAGTTTGAGGAGGATGATACAGTTAAAGAGGTTTCCTTGGAGGTTTCCTTCCAAAAAAATCCCCAAAACCCCAAACCAAACAAAAATCCAAAACCTTAAAAAAAAAAACCCAACAAAAAAAGAAAACATAATAAGCTGCAGTATTTTAAAGAATAAATTAAAATATAATAAATAAATGGACACATTTTTCAATTTTGCATTCTGGTGCTGGTGTAGGGGCAGATTTTTAATGCCAACTCAAAAGGAAGATAAATTTCAGCATCCTATAGGGACAGTAGCATATTTCCAGGTCTTAGCCAACCATATCAAGATCATTTTTAGTTAAATGTTTTTCTAACATTTATTTGCCTCTTTCTGAGAAACACATCAATCTAAATTTGCTTCTTCTCCTGTACAAAGGTATTCCTGCTTATTTTGAAGAGTTGATTTTCTTCCCTAACCATTTTGTTTCCTCTGCATCCCACTATTGTAGCTTTTGATCAGCATCCTACTGAGTCATTTATTAGCCTTTTAGTACTTGCAAATACAACTTTATGGTGCTCTTCTGACTCTGTGTCAAGTACATGTAATTCTTGACAACTCTTCATTGTTTTAGTTCTTTTGTTATGCAGTTCTGCAACTTTCTAGAATCAGTTACTTGGAACTCTTTTGAGGTCTTCCTGATCTTTTCTATTTACCTCTTTCTTACTTGGTATAATTTCTTTAGTATGTACTAAGGATGCCTCTACCCCTTGCTGTTTCAATTCCTTCTCCAGACTGTGCATACTTACTGCCTGGGATTTCCTGCTGCTTTCAGTTTTAGGGTAACATTGCAAGGGCTCTTTTTTTCAGCGCCAGTGTCTATTGGAGGGCAAGATTTGTTGCATTACTGCATTATTGTTTCGGCAATGATACTTAATTTGCCCAATATTTTCCTGGCTGATTGCTGACTGCAATATAGTAGATGTGCCATAGGCTGCAATATTGCTGCGTTTAATGACCTGGTAAATAAAGACTGTGCCCCAATTACAGGACTTTTTTTTTTTTTTCTGAAGGACATACTTTCTGCATGTTACAAAGCATAGATATATTAAGTATTTGTTTGAGCCTAGCAATTTGCTTCTTTTTTACAAAGTAAAAGTTATTCAGTGCAATTGCTGCAATAGAAGACACTGGAAGTAAATATAGAGAGAGTGGGAAATTTCACATACAGTTTTGTGGGTCTGAGCTCTCAGATTTTTGTATGAAGTTGGATTAAGCCTCAGTATTTTGGTATAAAAATATGCTGGTATAAAATGGTATTTCTGATATATTGCCCTTCAAATCACATAGTTGGGGAACTTCAGGACAAAATTTTTACTCTGGAAAGCTTTCCCCAGTTCACATCTAGGGAATCCACATACTGTTAATGTTGATTTTGAGATAATTGATTTTAAGATAATTCATTCTTGTAATATGCTCTAAAAGAGCAGTCTTAATAATTAGCATATGATAATATGTGATAATATGCAGGGGTTTTGAGTGAGATTACCTTGCTGATCCATGGATTGGTTCAAAATTTTGTGGTAGGTCAGACATGATCCATTAGTGACAATGATGTTCCATTTCAGTAGCTTATGCATATATAATTCTTCGCAATGAATTCAGAACCTGCATTTGGTCCAATTAGGTAGCTTTAATATTAGAGTGGGATTTTTGAAAATGTGACCATAAATAGCTTGTTTGTTCAAAATTTCATTATAGACAAGGCTTCTGTCCCTCCAAATAAATGGCTGATCAGATCATCCTGCCACACATAATAGGAGGTTTAACATTTACAGAACCTGCAGTCAAACTATACTTTGGCCGGAAAGAAAGCCCTTGTGAAGCACCAGATAGGTCATCCCTAAGATGTTACTGTACCCTTACCGTAACATTAATTTTTATCTGTAGAATTTATCCTCTCTCACTCTACCTCAGCATTTTGAGATTCAGATATCTTGAGAGTCAAAATTATGTAGATCTAAGAACTACTTTCACTAAATTTTTATGTATTCATGACAATGTACAGGCTCATGCGAGTGAATTACTCAATTATGATTTCACATTTCTTAGGACTGATTTAATAGAGTCAAGGAAAGTCATTGTGAACTTAGGATTGCCTCATTTGTACATCCTGTGCCATCTAGATCATGCAGATACAGTAAGATCTTTCTGAAAGTGTGATTTCCTGTGGCAGGTGGAAAATTAAAGCAATTTTTATTCTCTTTTCTCCTTCATACAGTGTTAAATCTGAATTTTGTGTCATATGTGAATGTGCATGTTTAAATTTAAACTTTTTTATTTTTCATTTTATTTCAACAGCATCTTTGATTTTAGTGGGCTATGACATCATTGACAAGAATTCACAGGGTTTAAAATTGGAATTATTAAGGTCCTAGTAATGAAATAAGCAAACATTGGTTAGGTCCCCTCTTGTCTTGAAATAGCCTTGTGTATTTATTTAGTTTTTTCATCAATGAGGATTACAATTTTGGCACACAGAATATGACTAAAACATTTACATGAGAAAACTCTTATGGCAGTATAAGGATGATATTTTAAACTTTCAATGTCTTAAAATCTTGTACAAGACTTCCAGAGTAGCCTTGGTTATTTAAGTCTTAAATAGATTTCAAAAACAAATGAAAGAGTCTGTATATTTTAGTATAATATGCAAAATGTAGTTATAAACCTACTGTAAAAATCGTGTTACATATAACTGACTCACTATAGTATATGGCAATCTTCAATTTGAATTCAAATACATAAGTTGTAAGACAGAGCTCTATATACATACAACTCTTATAAAAATACATATATTGTGCAAAAGTAAGCACAGTTTATTTTTTTAATGATACATATGATGTTTTCTCTCTTTCGTGTATACTTATTGGAACATTAAGATTTTTATTAACAATGCGGATATCCTACCTTTGAAAACATCATGTGAGTGAGATGGAGGGCTGGAACAAAAGACACCATTTCAACACTGATGCCATTTAGAATGAAGTTTTATTTGCACATATGAGTGCTACATGTCTGAACTCCAATTATACTTGGTGTACATCTGTCAAATGGTCAGCAGAATCAGCTCAGTGCTTCCCCTCCTCCTGTAACAGTCCACTAGAGGCTGATCACCTAAAGTGACACTGGGCTTTGTTTGCTCTTACTGGATCAGAACCAAAAGGGGTTTAGGCATTAAAAATTTCAGCCTGTAAGGTTTAGTACATACATGGTGGTGTGGAAGAAAGTATGCTACTTTAGATGAAGATATGCTGTGCAGATTGAATGGGAAGGGTCCCATAATATCCATATATTGAATGAAATTGCCTCACTTTGGAGTGGGGTTATACCAGATTTAACTAAAAATGTTGAAGAAAATGTCTTCTACATGAATATGTCTATTTCTGAGGCTGAGACTTGTGGTGAAACTGATAAATTCAAATCAAGAACACTTTCTATATTGAGTTTAGATGTCTCATTTGAGCAATAATTACAAGATATTTTGGTTCTTGCTTTCTTTAAACTGGAGGTAGTAATGGGAGAGGAATGCATAGGATTAATACTCATCTCAGGATGAAACCATCCAAGCACACATTTCCTGCTACACAGGAACATAATGTATTTCCTTGTTGGCAAGAAAAGTTAACTGAAGGAGCAATCTTAAGGCTTCTAGTGTATTTCCTGTGGTATTTGCTTTATTTTTTTCAGGTGATTTCTAATGTTAAGTGCCAAAAAACACCAAACACTTAAATTTTTCCCTCATAAGGCCATTGCCACAAATACAGGCTGGCAGTTATTATTTCTTATTACTTACCTTCCCTCTGATCTTCCTTCCATGCTGTTTTTGATCAAAGGAGACCAACTACTGAGCCTTATCTGTCTTCAGTATCTCATATTTGCTTTCGGGGTATCAGCTAGATTCACACTACTGAGATTTAGCTGTAGGGTGTGAATTTTATGAGACTCATATGGATCTAAGTATGATATAGTGAGTTGGAAATGGCAATTTAGAGGGAAAAAAAACCAACTAGTAAGACTTCTGGAAAGAAATAATGGAAGAATACACATGAAAGAATGGAAAAGCCAAAAAAGGAGACTTAGCAGTATATTTGCTCTGATATGGTCTTTGATTTTACAATAAGTCTGTGATTCAGATTGACAGTTGGAATGTTTTAGATGATAGTGCGATGCTCAAGACAACCAAAAGATTGAGTGCCCAAAAAAAGTGTCAACAAAAAACCAAGAAACAAACCAAAAATTGAAACCTTCAAAGTGATCAAAATTATTTTGTTAAATACAAAAGGGTATGCCATTAAAAAAGTTTTAATGCTTCTGTTTCTTCATGTTCTAATACCAGATCGAGGATCCTTTCCAAAGAGAGCAAAATGTAATATTTTCACTGTGATATGTTTTTTCTGTATCTGCTTGGGTCAGAATTATATAAATCCATTATTGTGACTCTTTGGTTGAATACTTACTGCAGCAGAAGTACATTGCCTTTCTCATAGATACACTTTTCCAGATTGCATATCTGAAAAATTCTTCATTATATTACCATACATCTTGCAAAACAAAACCAGACTATTCTTCTTTGGTGTTTTTTGTTTTATAGTTAAAACAATCCCCTACTCAAAAAATACACCCCACCCCCCAAAAAAACTGTTTAAAACACATGCCTTTTTGTTTTCCAATTGACAGAGATAGTATTTCAAGATTAAAAAGCAGGAAAACAAAACCATAAAAAGTAATCTACAACAACTTCACTTTCATCATTGGCATTTATTGTTATCCAGTCACTGCCATATATACATACTTCACATGTTGCTGAGAGTTGGATTGTTGTCTCCAGCTTTTTCTTAGAGAAATTTATTGGCTGCCCATGCACTTAGAATTCCTCCATCATTTCCTTCCTCCTCTGTGATTTGTCCTTTCACGTTGGTCTGCCTCAGTTTCTTCTTGTTTTCATGTCCATCAATATATTTTTTTCTGGTTTAGCTTTAATCTTTTCTTCCTTTTCATTTGATATACTTTCAGAAAGCAAAAGACATATACAAAATTCAAATGTAGGATCCCAATGATTTTCATCATTCAGATGGAACTTAAAAACTGGTAAAAGTATGGGCAGCTGAAGTGTTAACTTTTGTTTTTAACCAGAAGAAAGCAGTAAGTTTTTATTCATATTTTCTTAATGTAATTACAATACTATTCAGCATAAAAATATACCACTTGGTGTCCAGTTGGTGTTGTGACACATTATTCCATGAAAAGAGAAAAAAATTCTACACTCAATTTCTTCATAGTAAAAGGGATTTACACAACTTTATTAGACAGAGAACAATTAGTCTTTCTGAGCCACAGCTGAATGTCCATTAAATATACCTAAATACAAGACACTTTCTTTCTTGCCACGTGGTGTAGAATTCAAATCAATGTATTTATTACTCCTGCACTTATATACACATGCAGATAAACACTGGAATGTTTTACTTGCACAATACAGATATGTAAATAGAGCAACATAAAATCATTATTATTCTGTCATTTAATTCAGGGGTTTTTTTCTGATAGGAAGTACTTCTTGCAGCATGCATCAAATAAGAACATTGTGGCGCTGCGTTAAAAAAATCCTACAATTAAATCTCCGCATAGTTTTCTTATCTTGTTTCTTCTACAAGTTATTTGTAATACCCTTGCTAAGAACTATTAGGTTTATTCAATATTTCATTGTCATATTTATAAAAATATCAAGGTTTATGGGTAGAACTTTTTCCTGGAGTGTCTGCAGCTATTGAGAGTACACCATACCTGAAAAAGGTCCTTGAATTTTTTGCTTATATTCATTTTTCCTTTTTTTCCTGTTTATCTTTTTCTTAATTTTTCAAGTATTCTGCATAAAATATCTTTGTGCACACCCTGTGCAGCCTGATGGAGTTGCTAATGAGGATGCCATAAACCCACGTTTGCTGCACAAGGAGACAAGTGGTGCAGAACATTTTAGGCTCCTACAGTTCTGTGTTACCTCACAGAGCACGTTCATTTGTGTTGCCTTGGAACATGAGTGGTCAGTGTTCTTGGTATAAGTTTCTTGCCATTTGTCTTCTCTTGTAGATCTTTTCTTGGATACTTTTTCTACTGGGAAAATGTCAGCTGATAACTTATAGGTGAATAATAGGAAAATCTGAGAAATTCACAGAGTGCAGAGTGAAGTGTGTATATATATATATATAAGAAAAAATAGCTTATTCTAAAAATTATTAGTATTTTCTGAAAATTATTACTGTCCCTTTCCTTTTGCTTTAGCAATACTATAGATTTGGTGTTGGTATCACAGTAAATAGAAAACTCCAAGTACTTACATAATAAATTTGTGTCAGGACTTCACTTTATTAGCTCCCTTTGGTGTATTACTAAACAGCAGCCTCATATTATTAAGTAAAGAACTGTTGTGGAGAATAATAAATGGAGGACCAAATCATCACATGTATCGTAAGATGTGCAAATTGCAAATTTCAGGAAGATGGTGTTAAAGGGGAAGGGTAGATATAATTCTATTTATTGGAATTTTTACTTAATCTTGGAAATACGACAGGGTTTGCAGTAAGTTATTATAGAATGAAAAGGTTTTCAAAGTGTCATGTGGTAAATTAGACCCACTGTAGCTGATTTGATGGCTGAGATAGCATGGGAAAAGCAACCTCCAAGGGTGCCTCCATAATTTAATGTGTTTAAGTGCACTGCCTAATTAATTTTATTTCCTTAAGGTTTTTCTATCTTCAAAGTAAACATCTCAAAGGGTATTGTAGCCCATTTAAGACAAAATTTTCCTCCTGGCTTTCATTAAGTAAAGAAAAGCTGGAATGTTCAATGCTCAATGTGAGAGGTGCACAGTGTACTTCTCATATACGTAAAAATTTTTATATATATCTACTTCCAATATAAAAGGGATGTGATACTTAACAAATAATGTTTTAAAATTGTGAAAAATGTGAAGTAAAAATTTTAGGTGGATCTGTTTAGAAAACACAGAATGGCACACAAATGTATGCTACTTTGAAGTAAACACAGACAAAAACTTTAGTCATGAAGTGTGATCTCAGCAAGAATCAAGGCAGGCATTAATACACCTGTTGTATATTGTGAAAGGATTAGTGTAGCTAGCATGGTGATTTGTCAGCTACTTGATCCAAGAAAGATGTGGATAGACATCCACGTTAGAAAAAAATGTTCAAAAGAAAACAGTGGTTCAACACTTGATGCATTTTATTCCTTTATTAAGTTATAAAAATAGTTAAGAAGCACCACCATAGTCAAACCCAAGATCCTGGTCCTGATCCTATCCTCAGCTTCAATTCTGCTTTAGTATTTGAACATGGATTTGATCTACAGTACAGGTAGCAGACTCCTTATACAACCTTTTAAACACAACTTTCAATTTAGCCGGTAATATCTAAAACCCCTTGCGTTTCATGAGCCTTAGGGTCTATATCAGTCTAACTTTCTTAATAGTTAATCGTTGCAATAGTATGCAGAACAAAAGTTTAACTACCGTTTTAAAACATGCCCCTATATGTTTCTAAAAATATCACCCATAAAGTTAAAAGTGAGACTGATCTACAGGTGCTTAGTGCTAATTTATAGTACTAGAAAATGACAAGTGCTTGTTTATGACATCTTTTGTCATTACTCTGTCTCTATGCAGAATTTGTCTTTGCAATAATGTCCAGTGTTTTTAGCAGGAAGTAACTTGTTTCAGGATTTTTTTCTCAGTCCTTATATTTTCCAGTATTGTTATAAGGTAGAACTTGCAGTGAAAATGCTGAGTTCGGTTACTGGTCTCATCTCTGTATCCCGGGAAAGAATGGCTTAGACAGAGCTTGTCAGGTTGGCCAGCCCTTTTTCATGCAGTAATCATCTCAACATTTTACTGTTCATTTATTTAATAGCTAACTGTTATCACTGTTTCGGGCTCATTGGAAAGGTAACAAGAGAAGAGCTTGCAGCATAATTCAGGTGTTCTGTAAAGAGACTAGAGAAGAGTGCTGCCTAGAGGGCAGGGAACCTTGCAGTTTTCTGTGCTGTCACATTGCCTTCATGGTGGATTTGAGCGGTATAAATCAGAGTTCCTGAAACAGTGTTTAATCACAACGTTACAGGAAGAACAGTTTCACAAAGCCAGAGGAGAGTACATTCATATCATAAATGCTAATAAAGCAGAAGACATAATGTTACGGCAGGTTTGCTTCCTATTCTTGCTCAGATTTTGGACTTTTTATTTTCCCCCCAGATAAATATGTGTTGCATATACTTTTTTTTTTTTTTTTAAGAGATTTATGCCTTAAATGAAATGGTTTGTCCCTCTGTATATTTTTTTTTTGATTGTAGGTATTGCTATTTTAGTTTCCTGTTTCTAGCAGAAAGATATTTTTACAGAATCACAGAATCATTGAATATTCTAAGTTGGGAGAGAACCACGAAGATCCAACTCCTGGCCCTGTACAGTACCATCCCCATGCCCAAGAGCATTGTCCAAATGCTTCTTGAACTCTGTCAGGCTTGGTGCTGTGCACTCTGTCCAACAACTTGCTGAGGAGACTGTTCCAGTGCCCAACCACCCTCTGGGTGAAGAACCTTTCTCTGATATCCAACCTAAACCTCCCCTGGCACAACTTCAGGCCATTGCCTCGGGTCCTGTCACTGGGCACCACAGAGAAGAGATCAGTGCCTGCCCTTCCTCTTCCCCTCACAAGAAGCTGTAACTGCACTGAGGTCTCCCCTCAGTCTCCTCCAGGCAGAGCAGCCCAAGTGCCCTTAGCCACTCCTCACGCGGCTTTCTCTCGAGGCCCTTCACCATCTGTGTGGCCCTCATTTGGACACTCTAATAGCTTCATATCTTTTTTATATTGTGGTGTCCGAAACTGCACACAGTATTTAAGGTGAGGCCACATCAGTACAGAGCAGAGTAGAATAACTGGGCAGCAGAATCTCCCAAATTCTTACAAATTCTTACATGTGGATTTCATACATTAGAAGTCTTACATGTGGATTTCATACATTAGAAGTGGTCTGAGTCAGAATAAACTGGTGACATTGCAAAAGTTATGCCTTCACATACATCAGGAGGAACTTAGTCCAGTTCTCTGTGGAAAGAAGAGAATATTGATCAGCTCTTGGAAATCATGTAACAATAAAACTAATTAAAAAAAAAAATAGCAAATATCAATAGGAAATCTTAGTGTGATTCTATACTAATTATGTTTCTTGTTTTCTGCCCGTTTATTGTTTGAAGAGAAAACTGGTTGTTGTTTTCATGATATTTGGTTAAATGAAAGGTAGTGATATTTGCCATATGGCTGAATTTCAGTAAATTCATAAGTAAAACCCAAACTGTGTTCAAAAATACTCTTAACACTTACTGGCAATTTTTTTTTTTTCCAATGTTGCTTGTGTTTCAAGGAGAAATGTACTGTTTCCACGTGAGTGTATACTGGTATTTAGTGTTTGTTTTGTACATTAATACAATTTGGCAAGTCATCCTAATTATTCAAAGAATTGTGGAATTTTTTAGGTTGGAAAAGATCTTTAAGATTCTTGAGTCCACCTGTTAACCCAGCACTGCCAAGACTACCCCTAAATCATGTCTCTAGGCACCACATCTACACATCTTTATATGCCTCCAGGAATGCTAACTCAACAGTATCTCTGGGCAGCCTGTTCAAATGTTTGACCACCCTTTCAGTGAAGAAGTTTTTCCTGATATTCAATCTAAATCTCACCTGGCACAATTTGAGGCCATTTCTTCTTGTCCTATTGATTGTTACCTGGGAGATCACTCCACACCTGGCTACAGTCTCCTTTCAGGTAGTTGTAGAGAGTGATAAGGTCTCCTCTGAGCCTCATTTTATCCAGACTAAACAACTCCAGCTCCCTCAGCCATTCCTCATTAGACATTGATGCATTTAATGACAAATAATAACCTTTGTGCATGACAACATTTCTTAAAATTTACTGCGGGTTTCTTATCTTGGAAAGGTATACATTAATGGAGTAATCTAAAATGCTGTATGAAATTTCACATCTGATCAAATTATCATCACAAAAAATATGACTTTGTTGAGATAAAACAATTCCACTAATCAATCTCAATTTGTTAAAGATTGTAGACTGGATTACCTCTTTTTTAGTAATTGGAGTTCTATTTTCTTTCATTTCCATTTAATGGAATCTTCCATCTAATGGATTTAAAGGATAAACAAGATCTATTTTTTAAAAACATTTTTGAGTGGTTTTTATTAATTATAATGGTATCATGTAGCCTAAAGCTCATGTATTTCCCAGATTATTTTAATAGTCCCTGGGTGATCATGTTCACAGAATTTAATCAGTGTTTAAATTATGAAAACAATATACAGATTTGTTCTTTAGAGACTCAATGGGGCCATCGTCTTCTTGATTACCAGCTGTAAATTTTTTAGGGGTTAATGTATCTGCATGAAGCTGTTCACATGTTTGTGCTCTCAAAGGCCTTCTCTTTGCGCCTTTCATCTTGTCTTAGAGCTATAGTAACACCTCTATTATATTAAAGGAAGCAGATTAGAATTAAGAGCTGCTTAGTAATTCCACTGATGCACATAGGAGGGAACCACTGGACAAGTTCCAGCCGTAGGAAGGGGGTGTGGTGAAGCTTCTTTTCCAGGACATGGAAAGGCATTTCATTTCTTTCAATTGTCTTGCTGAGAAAAGGGAAAATGGAGCCTAAATCATCACTGGCAGTTTACTGTGTAAAACTTAAAATCAGAATGGGGGTCATCATGCCTTTTGAGCTTCTCATGCCTTTCAGAAAAAGGAAGCACCTATTAGGATGTTCATCCCTTTCCTTTCAAGATAGCAGGTAAGGAGACAGATTTCACAGCATGTATTTTCTCCTCATCCCCATCAGTGGTAACTTTGCTCATTACAACAAAAGGAATTATTTTTAACCTAGTGAAGGGCTTAGTAATTTAAATAAGTTGTCACTGGAACTTAATTTACTTACTGGTATTTCTAAAACATGTATAAGCAAAGACCTGTGCACCATGGTAAAGCATTCAGGACTGAAGTGAAGCATAAACAGAGGCTTCAGTGCAAGAATGAGATGTAGGTCACACTAGATGCTATGAAAGTTTAAAATAGAGACCAGCTCATTAGAGAAACTATTTTTTTTTTTCCTGAGGAGGAAAACATCTTAGGAGGAGCTCATTCATCACTAAGCAGTTCTCCTTTTGAATTTGATATTGAAATGAGTGGAAGACAAGGACAGATCATGTAAACTGGGAAGTTTGAAGCTGTAGAAATAAGAAATTTTCATTTTCTCTGGAGTCCAAGACACTGATTTGTCTTTTATGGCTGTTCTGTTTTGCAAGGCGCAAGACCTCTGTTTTCATGGAGTTCAGAGACTGTGATGCAGAGTTTTGTTCAGGCAGATTTTAGCCTCTCTGCAGAAGTCATTCTTCTGAGCAGCATTCTCCATAGTTATTTATTAGCATAAGTACCCGGCTGCAAAGTACAAGTGAAAAAGATTTAAAAATCTAATTTATGTCTTCAATTAAAATCCAGAAGTTTCTAGAAGCCAAATGTAGTGATTTCAAATAAAGATGAAAAACACGTTGTCTATTTAACACCTTTCATTAATTCACATGTAGATCTTGCAGAAACTTGCATCTAGAGAGCATGAGAAGTATCTTGGTGGGAAAAAGAAAGAGAGATAGGACAAGATCCAAGTATTGCCTCCAGTTGTCCTAAGAGAATAAATTAGGCTTTGTTTACCTAAGCATTAGTAGTACAGTGCACCACAGGCAGCTTTATACTGCAAAACAATTAGTGCTAAGGGCATGAGGTTCACACTGTGTATATTTCAGTTTTTACTGTGGACTAGTTCTCCTTTAGGCTGAATGACTGTTACTGGCTTGAGAACACCTTCCAACTTACTTTTATGTAAAAAGAGATTAACTTGTCTGCTTTGAGACTGCTCTGTGATGCAAATCAAAGCACACTAAGAGCATATGACTGGAGATTGTTTCAGAAGTGCACCCCTGATCAAAGCCTTGATGTGAATGTATTTTTAATCTCCTGGTACAACCATCATAACATGCAGAAAAGGCTGACATTTGCAGACACTTTTTACATGCAGGATTTGATTGGGTCAATGGACAAACAAATGAAGGCTCAGAAATGTCCTTTTAAGATTTTATATTATCTTCATGAAATTCATATACAAATCCCACACAACAAAGTAGTTTCAGAATCTGCTTTACTCAGAACATTGCCTGTTATGAATATATTCTTGCTATCTCCTTGTTGTTTGTTGGTTCATTTTGTTCTTTTTTTCCAAGGCAAAGAAGACTCTACTTAGGTAGAGTATGCACACTGGCAGGGCATGTGTGTGTCATGTTTAAATTCAGTCTTTCACACAATTAACATAATTCTTAGTCCTGTTTTGTGTTTTCAGACTGTCAAGTTAGCCTTCTGAATGATCATTCTTTTTAATTGTAGCTTAGATATTTTGAAATATTTTATATCTACAGTGTTTTTCTCTGTAATTAGGTGATTTTAAAGAGACTTACAGGTAGATTTTATTTGCCTTACAGTATCTTTCAGTGAAAGGTATTGCATGCATGCTATGACATATGTGCAAGTCTATGTGTAGAAAATGAAATGCTTACAAATTGTTTTTTTCTATGTTAACCAGTTATTAAGTCTGTAGAATTAGTAGCCTTTCTGCTTGGACGTTATCTAAAGTGAAAATATGTGTTCATTTTTTCATCAAACAACTATAACCAGGGAAAGCTACACAGTAACTCAATTTGTCCTGCAGCAGACACTTCAGTGCCAGTCTGATGAATAACTCTTTTATCTATATTTAAAATAGTGAGAGATCAATTGTCTAAAGCACCTTTAGACACAAATGAGTAAAGATCTACATTCAGGTGTTTTGGAGCACATTTCAGTTACTGCACCAGAGGCTTCTTATACCTTAAGTAATCCTCCCTGGCCTCCAGCTTCTGCTTCAGTAAATTGTGGACCTCTCCCAGATTCTGTATCTCCAGGCAATGTGAGGATTTTACCTTACACTTTCAAAATACACTAGCTAACTATTTAGATTTATACTGAATTCCATCCCTAGTACTGATTTCTGCAACAAATTTCCATTTACTTTGAACATTTTATTTTTTTTTCCTTCTAAAAATTGGATTAAAAAGTTTGTATTACAGATCTTTTGGGCATGTCTCCTATCTGTGAAATTCTTTGAGTCTGAACAATATCCATACATCTACAACTACAAGAAGATTCAGAAGGACAATCCAGGGAACTATGGACCTGTCAGCCTGACCTTGGTACCAGGGAAGGTCATGGAGCTGATCATCTTGAGTGCCATGGCAGATACAGAACAACCAAAGACTTATGAAAGGCAGGTCCTGCTTAACCAGCCTGTTCTCCTTTCATGACAAGGTGACCTGCATAGTAGATGAGGGAAAGACTGTGGGTGTTGTTTATCCAGACTTCAGCAAAGCCTTTGACACCATCTTCCACAGCATTCTTCTGGAGAAACTCATTGCTTATGGCTTGGATGGGTGTGCTCTTCACTGGGAGAAAAACTAGCTGGATGGCTGGGCCCAGAGAGTGGTGGTCAATGGAACTAAATCCAGCTGGTGACCATTAGCATTTCCTGGGACTCAGTATTGGGGATGGTCCTGTTTAATGTCTTTATCAATGGTCTGGATGAGGGGATTGAGTGCACCTGCAGTCAGTTTGCAGATGACACCAAGATGGGCAAGAGTGTTGGTCTGCTGTGGGTTGGAAGGAGCTACAGAAGGATCTGGAAAGGCTGGATTTATGGGCTAAGGTCAACTGTATGAGGTACAAGGTGAAGTGCTAGGTTCTGCCCTTGGGTCACAACACCCCATGCAGCATTACAGGCTGGGGACAGGGTGACTGGAAAACTGCCTGGAAGCAAAAGTTCTGGTTTGCAGTGGCTGAACATGAGCCAGTGTGTGCCCATATGGCTCAGAAGAGCAATGGCATCCTGGCCTCTATCGGCACTAGTGTGGCCAGCAGGCCCAGGGCAGTCAGTGATTGTCCCCCTGCTGAGGCCATATCTTGAGTCCTGTGTCCAGTTCTGGGTCACTCACTTCAAGGAGGACATTGAGGGGCTCGAGTGTGTCCAGAGAAGGCCAGTGAAACTGTTGAAGGGTCTGGAGCACAAGTCCTTTGAGGAGCAGCTGAGGGAGTTGGGGTGTTCAGTGTGGAGAAGATCTCATTGCTCTCCCACTACCTGAAACAAAGTTGTAGCAAGATGGTGTCAGTCTCTTTTGCCGTGTCTGAAGGGAAAGGACAAGAGGAAATCACCTGAAGTTGTACTAAGGAATGGTCAGCTTAGATATTAAAAAAAAGCCCAAACATTCACTTCAAGAGTGGTTAGGCATTAGAATAAGCTGTCCAGGAAGGTGGTGGAGTCACTGTCTGGAAGTTTTCAAAAGGTGCCTGGATGTGGCACTTGGGAATGTGGTTTATGTTAGTTGGACTAGATGATCTTGAGAAGCACTTGTGTGGTCATTTTTACTTGGTTACGCCTTTCCTTTTGTCACTTTATGAGCCCTGTGAATGTGCCAGCTGTATCTGTCTCTGGATTGCTGTTTCAAAGATACTCACTGAAGAATTCTTTTATAAAATTTTATGACCACTTAAGCTTTGAAACATTCTGTAATGCACCTATGTTGGTAAGAGACTATGTTTTTAGCATAATTACTTTCAATCCATGTTTTTTAATTAGACAAATCAAAATCCAATTCCTGAATTGGATTTACAATAACATGGTAAAATAATGAGTGAGGTGGCATTTTTATTACAGTGCTAGTTTTATGGTAATTTAGTACAATCACTTGAAATATAATAAGCGTATACCTATGCCTTGTACCTATGCTGAGCCAGGGAATGGACCAGATTATTTCCAGAGGTCACTTGCAAACTAAATAATTCTCTGATTAACCAAAGTGATTTCAGCATTGGGTATATTTTATGTGTTCATACATACATTTTGCAAATTTCTCAAGTACTAGACATTCATTTTTACTCCTACCAACATAAGAATTATCAAGCTTATGTTTGTGGCATTTTAGGTATAGCATAACGGAATGTTTATAGACATTTTTAAAGAACAGGCAGCTTTTCATTTAAGCCCTGCACAATGATAATTATAATTCTTGATGGTATGTGATTATATGAACAGAATTTTGAAAATGGAGGGCCAAAACAAATTTTTTTTTACAAGTTTTAAGAAAGTTTTACCATAAAAATATGGCATTATGCAAGAATTGTACTTCTTACTTGTAAAAATCTCACTAAGCTGGGTTTATAACTAGTATTTGGACTTAATTGTGTCTGGCCTTTTCCTTGTTCAAACAGTTAAGAAATGAGTACTGTAAAATCAAGAATATCTTTAGGATACTAAATGGGTATTTTTATTCTAGAAAGCCGTTACAGTAATTTGATTTATTTTATCTTCCCAAACCCAAAGAATGATAAAGTCAGGCTGTTTCAAAAATTGTATTACAGCTTTAATAGACATGAGTGATATTTAGAGATACAGTTTGAATATTTTAATATTGTCTTCAACTTTTATTTTGTCACTTTTGGACAGCTTCATCATATGGGGATCAAAGATTTGTGTGGTGGTTTTGGCCCTTCTAGTGTTGCTCCAACATATTGTTTTATCATGAATAACTAAATGTCAGTTAGAAACATAATTCATTAATTTCATCTTCAAGAAATACCCTGCCTTCTTATGCTACTGGAATAAGACATTTAGACAAATTCTATAATGTTAAAGATACAGGCATAGCTGTCAACCATTAGGGCAGTGATATATTACTACTACTGCTGCTACTACTGATGACTATTATTTGCTTTACTGAGCTCTGTGTATGTTAGGATCTAAAAACTTTCAAAATTATACAGATCAGGTTTTTACTTTTTTTCCCTCATTTCTCTGCATGCATTGGAATTCAGAGAACCTGTAGCTGGTTTCATAAATTAGTGTTCTAAATTGAAAAGTCCTGAGGAAGTCTTCCTCAGAGATGTAAGCTGAATCCCAGTGTCTCAACAGGAGGCAGAAAAGTGATTGGTCTATAGGTGGCTTGTAATTCACAGAAATCTTCTATTGGCAGTTATTGACTGGGGTGGTTTGAATTAGATTCAATGAAACAGGGAGACAGAAAAAAGGTAATGGGAATTATTGAAATTTGGAATACTATTCTTTCTGACAAAAGTACAGATCTTTTTGGTGCAGTGTAAAAATGCTAATATCATAGTCCAAAGGTCCCCGATGAGCCATAATAGGCAGAATTAATCTCCATGACGCATTTTCTGAGACTTGTACATGCTCATATTTGCCTTTGGTTCACATTTTTAAATTATCTTTGCAATCACATAATGAAAAATATTTTTAATAAAAAGAGAGAAGTGCTATTCTGTACAGAAATAGAGACAGAAAATCCACAACAAATGTTTTGATTGTAGCACTTTTGAATAGTCTTTTATAACAGTGGACAGTTTGTAGTAATAGAAACAAAATTTATATATGCTTGCACTACAATTTTCTAGATATTAAAGAATATGTTGGAAAATTAAGAAATATTTTATGCTATCATTTCACATGTTTTTGTCTGTGATATATTTCTGTAATGTATTTTCCTTAGGAAAAAAATGTTTAATTTAAATAAAACTTCCTGACTATTAATATCAGAAAGACAAAATTGGTCTTATTGCAGCTGCCAGATTGTCTCCAGATTCAAATATATTTTCATACAAAGTAACATGCAAAACACCTAAAGAATTAATATGCCAGTAAAAAATTTATTGAAATCATTAGAATATATCTTGCTCTCTAAACCCATCTATAACCTTTTTATGGAGGCACAGTATATCCAGAGATGTAATTCAAGTATTTTTTTATTTAGCTAATAAAAATGTCTACCAAATAGACACTGATAGTGATAAAGAGATAATAAAATAGGTTGTAAAAGACACTATAGATCCATATTTAGAATTAATAACATTAGGGTAGTCTCAAATGTTTTTTTTTTTTTTAGAATTTGTATCTACATTTGTAATTCATAAAGAACCCTTTTTTTTTCTTTTAAAAAGTGATTAAAGGGCAGGAATATAAGCAGAATAAATCTTTATTATGTCACATCTGCATTTTGAAATATTTCCTGAATAAAATATTACATTTAAAAATACTATTTCCTGTGATAGAAAAGCAAATGTTGAACTTTGAATTGGCATCAGACATATTTTATTTCATTTCACTCAGTCTTACTGGCAGTTTATGTCTCTTAACAATGGGGAAATGAAAGCTGCACAGTAAGGTCTTGGCCATGTTATTGGCAGGTATTAAGTTCTTTTAAACGCAAACTAACTCTCGGTTAAAGCAAATGATAGTGGAAATCAAACAGAAAGAGCAGGAGTTGTGGTACCAAACAAAAAATAACTTGACTAACAATTTTCTCTATTTTTACTCTTTATTTTTTTATGAGTGCCTTTTTAGTGAGTATCAGTGTGTAAAGTTATTTGCTCTTACCAATGAGATATACATGTTTTAATTTCTTTATTCTTTCTTTTTTTCAGATTTTAGAGAGATACTTTTTTAGAGGATACATATTTATCAGAACTCAGTTGTGCTTGGTAGAAAACAGGCACCTGTTCTGTTTTCTTCTATAAGTGAGAAACTTGACTCAATTTTGTTTTAAGACTGACCAGCTTTAAACATAGTTGCTTTTGTCTGCCTCCAGTTTTATTTTGTATTTTAAGAAAGGATAGAGTTTCATTTGTGCAGAAATCATTGCCAAAGATTTCATATTAGTGTCTTAGTTTTTCACCTTTCTTATTCAGCATATTGGACATTGCCATTAAGGCAGCAGTTTATCGAAGTTCTGCAGAGCAGAACAACTGACATGTGGGAAAAAAAAATTCTCAAGGCTGCTTTGTGCTTAGTTTCCTGGTGACCCATGGCACAAAAAAAAAAAATCTCCTTATGTGCCGGATTTCAACTTTACATGACACTTGTACATTTCCTGAAATCTACACTTGTGAACACATATCTACTAGCCAAGCTATTCAAGAACTGAAGATAACAAAAGTCCTTCCAAAATAAGTTTTACAGATGTATCATTTTAGTCCAAATGCATTGTATTGTTGACATTACAGCCATGCTACTTTGTCATATTCAGAAACACAAACAGAATGCTTATGTGATTCACACTTTTCCTTCACTTGTTTCTGAAACTAAATTGCATCAACTATAAATATTTTTAAAAGGAAATAGTTTCTAGTTGGTTGATATCTTTCTTGAAGATTCAGGTCAAATTGACACAGCTTTGCAGTTGAGGTCTCATAAATGTTGATTAAAGAGAAAAAATGTCTCTCCATCTGTTGCAGACAGATGTATGCTCTTTTAAGATGTCTGAGTTTTTCAGAGAGGTGACTGATGATTTGTGTTCAGCTAGTGCTCTGTTATGACATCCAGATCCTCTTCTAGAGAGCTGTTACCTGACTAGCTGTCACTCATTCTGTAACTGAGCAGTACATTACACCTTTCAAAATGTAATGTCCTATTTAATGACACATTTCTTTTGCTTTTTTTTTTTTTTTTTTTTCCGGTAAGGCAATCTTTCCAGTTCTTCAAGATCACTTTGCTTTCTAAACCTGTCTACAGTATACTCGCTTTCCTTCTCAGTGTAGAAACTTAAATATTAACATACAGTTAAAAAAATTTTAAAATCTCTATGCATCCTTAAAATCTGAAGTTAAAAACACTTAACTCCAAATAGAATTAAAAAAATCCTACGAACAGTCATTAAATAATTATGGGGGTTTTTTCTGAAGAATCAGCAGTTAAGTAATCAGTTATTTGATATCTAACTCATCAAGAAGTTGGACCACTTCAGATCTAATAGCTATTATGACTGAAACCATAAGGGTGCATTATCTCCAGCTAGACTTAAAACACAAAGTAATGATGTTTTAATAATTTAAACATTTTAGCTAGTATCTTCTTAACCAAACTGCATTTCACATGTAGCTGTGTTCACAAATACAGCTTACAGTACTGGCATTGCCAGTGTACATGCGGTAATGCCAATCATTTTGTTTCATGAACAATGTACAAGTGGGAGGTGGAGGGAAGAGAAAAAGGAAGAAATCTGAAGATCTGATAAAACAGATAGCGAAAAGAAGTATTTTAGAAATTTTTTTTTTTTTATAATAGTTGTTTGGCACATGATACAAGTATATTTTAAATGCCTAAAGGCTTTACAAATTAGAAATAAGTAGACTAATTATTAAAAATACTCATTATTAAAAGGAATAAAGGAAAAGCAGTGATAAGCCTTTCAATAAGTGCCAAGGAAATATACACAAATTAAATCCAAAGATACTAAGTAATTTTGGAATTTGATTTTAATATGATAAATTTTTTTCTTGATTTGTATTTACAACATCTGGAAAAACAGGAGCAGAAGTGTATTAGAATAATTCGGCTATTCTGATTGATGGCAGTTAATAATATTTGATCAGAAGTTTTATTATCTGCTTATCATGAATGCCAAATTTGCCAAATGGTATACATTCTAGAAGCAGGTTTTTTTAGTACAAATAGAGGCAGGTGTGGTAGTTTTCATTATAAAGCATTAAGTCACAAGTTAAACAAAAATATAAATTTTTCCTTTTCCTCCATTTATTTATTTCAAATTTTCATGCATTTTTAAATCCAAATAATAACTTCTACAGATGAGTCAAGGATCATGACTATGGAATGAGTTTATATGTCTGTGTGTATTTATGCAAATAAAAGAAAAATTTAAGTTGTGCATACTGTAAGTGGGGAAATTAATATTTCCAGTTAGTACATTTCTAAATGGAAAAATCAGATACTGAAAGTTAGTTTCTGTTTCCAAATGATTTCAGGTATGCCATATCTAGCCACAATGATTCTGATTAAAAGTCCTCTTTTTCTCAAAACGCAATAGGTCATGTCATGATAGTTATGTTTGTGCAATTCCACTGTTTCATATACATTTAAGCTATATGATTATAAAGAACAAAAACATATTTACATCTTATTTGGATTAAGCTTTCTTAAAGGTACACTTAGCTGTGTCTTTGTTAAGACACAGAAAAGAGGAAAAACAGTTTTGTGACTAAATGACAAACAGATTTTGGAGACAAAAGCCAGTTTACAGCTTCTCACATCAGATTAAAGAATGAACTTTGTAGCTGTGTTTCAAATATGTAGACAGCAGGGGGTTTACTGTAAGGATGGTAGCAAGATGTTAGAAGTATTGGTATTTGTAGAATATTGTAAGCTTGTTCTGCTCTAGAAATGCAAGGAGTCATCACCATTAATCATAGTACTATGGTAATGAAAGTAAAGGTTAAGCCATATATGTTAGAGAAATACAGTAAAATGTAATTTTCTAAGGCTGTATCTACTGTTATTTTTAGGACTCCTGATTGCAAAATGGTAACTCAGAAAAAAATAAAAAAATCTTGCTCACTGACAAAGAAGAAACACACAGTAGGTTTAAGTAAAGGCAAAGAGTGTTAGTATAGTAGAGATCTTAACAGCTAAATTCAAGAAAAAATATTAGTATACATCTAATTATTAGAGAAAAAGAATAGTGCATTCAGAAGTCTCAGTATTTACCATATATATATATTTTATGTGTATTAGATGCTGGTTTTTTCTCTGTTACTCTGAGAGCCAGTTTTATCAGCTCCAGGTCTACATTTCTTGGCCTGTGGTAAGTGGTTTTATAGCTGTGGGGTATAGCTATTGCAGAAGTCATAAACATCTCATTCTAAAGGAATAACAGCTTGCTATAGCCATACAGTTATGGTGGTACTTGGCAAAGATAAAATTAATCTAGCCATAGCGACCTGGCCAATAAGAGAAATCACTGTCATAGAAATGAAGTAAAATGAAGCTGCAACTCCCCACAAGTTCAGACAGGGAAAACCTAGCAACCACCAATCCTGAGGTCTTGAAAGTTTGCTACAAATGTTGTGACTTGTTACTAGGAATGGCAATACTGCATTACAGGGCCATCTGGTCAGGAGATATTCGGGAACCAGGGTAGAGCAGTGAAGTCTTTTGTAATGGAGAGTTACTCTTGGAGACTGCCTGGGCATTCTAGTGGTGGTTGGGTGTATTGAGACTTATATGCAGGTGCATTTTAAATTATTGTGCATATAAGAAAACATCCACAGTACAAATAAATAAATAAATAACTGATTTAATGATACTTGCTTCTCTCACAGCATATATTAAATGGCTGCAAAGTTTCGTATGTCTGAGCTAAAGGATGACAGTAAATATTTATTTCTCAGAAAGGAGTCTATGTAAAATATTTTGGTATGATCACTACATTGTAAAAAATGAATAAGCCCCCAAATCTAATGAAGTTTTTATACATATTTGACTGTATGCATTATTTGACCGTGTGTTAGTGTATACAGATCATGTGGGATTTTTTATTTGTATAGGTAGGCAAAACTATTGTGTTTGGTGATAATGATTAGTTACGTTCTGAAGTCCAAAATTGCTTTCTGCTATGTATGTCTGAAGATCTGTTGAATTTAATAATACACTTTGAGCGTCCATATCTCAAGTGAGCACTGAGAAGGTTGGCCCAAGGGAACATAGATCTCAGTGAGAATGAGCAGGTGTGTGTTTTTCAAGGTTTTATCATTTATACACAAAATCCGATTACATGTCTGCAATGGGTTTGGTTCCTGCCTGCTTTATATCTTTTAATCTACAGTTGCACATTTTAACAGGTCTCCAATCATCTGTGCCTTGAATGGCTGGCATGCATTTAACCATGTTTCTATGTCAGCTTGTCTGAGTGTCAGTCTCTTCCAGGATGCAGATCATCTGTATTTTGCATCAACAGGTGATGCATACTGAGCAGAGCAGGAAACTGCCATTCCTCTTGCTGCACTCCATGTCGAATTTCAGTCATAAAAAACTGGTGAGATGTTGAAATAATTAAAAGAAGGTGTGAAGCTGTAATCAAATATCCTTTCATCATCTCATTAAATTCTGAAAGAAAAACTTGCAGATCCCACTGAATCAACCTCAGGCAGATGGGTTTGCTTTCTAGTTTTGTTACAGGCCAACGTGATTGCTTAAATTGTCTAAATTTTTTTCAGCAACTGGGAAGGAAAAGACAAAAAATTAATTATTGAAATTTTGCATAGTGTCACACATCATGGCACAAAACTTGGATACTATAGGATTGCATGACTTACAGGTTTCAAATGGCTGTGACTGATTTCTTTATTTGTTTGGATTTTTAAATGTATTGGGGTACATCTGAGTTCATAAGTTCTGCTCTTAATTTGGTTTTGTAAAGTTTTGTGATTTCATGTAACTGAAGTTATAATAAAACTCTTTGTAAGGAGTATAAAACATTTTGTGACAGGAAAATAAATAATAGATTATTCGTAATTGAGAGCATGCAAATGAAACATCAGAAGATCTAAACCTCTTTTGGCTTGCTCTTTATCCCTTTGTTTCATAGAATGTTTCAACTATTTTTGTAGAAAGAAGGTTTATATGGTGGAGACAACCCTTTGCTTCACATATTGAAGCAATTTGGTTTAATTTGTACTTAAAATACATATTTAATGAGGAAAGAAAGCATAGCTATATAAAATCCACATTCGTTTTACAGTTCTAATTTTCAAAATCATAATCACTAAGATTGTTTCACTGTAAAACAACTTGTGCAACCTGATCTAATATTAAACAATTATCTTCTTCCAAAGATTATTACAGAGCCTCTCCCCTTCCATATTTTTCTTTAAAGGTGCATAGGCAATTGTGCCTGGAGTCTTAAATACAGTTCTTTTATTAATTTCCATTCATGGCAGAATTGGATGTTTCACATCATAGAGCTTTTATTATTCCTTTAGTCATTTAAGAGTGTCCTTCCCTCAGGAGGGGAAGTGGGGAGGGCGATGTGAGCTCTTCTGCCTGGGATTCAAGGATAGGACTTGTGGGAATTATTCAAAGATGTGCCAGGGCAGGTTTAACCTGGACACCAGGAAGTATTTCTTTACCAAGAGGGTGGTCAAACAGTGGAACAGGCTTCCTAGAGTGATCCTAGAGTATGTCCCAAGCCTGTCAATGTTTAGGAGGGTTTGAAGAATTCCCTTAATAATATAAGTTAACTTTGAGTCGGTCCTGAAATGGTCAGGCAGCTGGACAAGATGATTATTGTAGGTATTTTTCTACTGAACTATTCTATTCTATTCTATTCTATTCTATTCTATTCTATTCTATTCTATTCTATTCTATTCTATTCTATTCTATTCTATTCTATTCTATTCTACCTTTTTCTGTTCTGCCTAATTCTTCCTAATCTACACTATCCTATTTTACCCCATTTTACTCCTATCCTATTCTACCCCTATCCTAAGCTTATCCTATCCTACCCTATGCCTAATACTAAAGTCCGTATTACATGTATTGCTATAAATGCTTGTTTTAAGGCAAAAAGGTCCCCAATATGTTATTAAGCATAGAAGATGTCAAATAACATTTTTTCCATTTTAAATTTTGTTTTATCTTGATAAAATTATATTTTTCATTTTCATTTCTGGTTTTAAAGACTTAATACTGTTTCTTCAAATATTAAAAAGTTGTTTTAACCTTCAGGGATATTTTGTGATTTGCTTTTGTTCTAAAATTCTAGGACATAGTTTTATCGTATTTTTTCAAGACCTTTAATACAATACTGTTATTGTTGCTCAAAATAGATCAGTTTTGTGAAGACTAAACCTGAACATGATTTATCAAAATGCTTCCCCCAGCCCCCTAAACCACATTGCAAAGTCTCATTCTTCATCTCTTTGAGATAAAATTATATAATGGCAGTGTCAGAATTTATGCTAAATATAATAAATGCGTGCAGTGCTTATACTTTGTTATAGAAACAAAAGAAGAAATTGCAGGAACGTCAGAACACTGGGGTTTTACTAGCTAAAATATGAAAAAGGGAAACATAACTCCACCTAAGGCTTTTTAGTTTGCAAGTTTCATTGACATGCAAGTCAAATTTGAACTGTTCTTATATCTTAAAAGCTGCTTTACTTGGTCACTGGCCTAGCTTGTCTGAAGTATGGTTTACATTGTATTACATTTTCTGGCCAATATATCTTCATGTTTCTATGTCAATAAGAATTTCAACAAGAAATAAGCACACAGCTTTGGAAGCAAACTAATATTTAAAACTGGTCCAAAAGGGCTTGAAATGCATATTTGAAGATATTCTTCCTCTTTTTCCTACTACTTTGACAGCACATTTTGCTATTGAGTTTTTTTTTTTTCCCTGCAGTTAATTATTTATATGTTCTACACTGATTTAAAAGTAAGTCATATAATACTGCAGAGGGAAAGTTGCACCTATCCTTAACTACTATTCTCTTTACATTTTAATGGTGTTTTTACATAATCTCCTCGTTGAATATTCATTACAGATGATGTTTTAGCAAACTGACAGAAGCTTTTCTGTTTACCATTTATAATTTGAATTAGACCCAAATAATGACTTCTGCCCAAATGCATTCTTATGGGGCACTATTACCCGCATATTTGAGCAGATTGTCATATGGTTTTGATGCCAATGACCAGAGATCATCTTCACTGATTCTGGTATATTTTTTATCCGGTCAAGAACAATATTGGTCAAAAACACCTCTACTCAAGTTCTTACAGATGCAAAGAGATAAAATCAAGGTAGACTATATAAGAATCTGGCCTGCAATAATTAAAGAAAATCATATTTACCACTTTCACTTAATACATATAAACCTCATGACACAAGACAAAAATAAATACATTCATTATCACTGAGATGCAAGGGATATTTTCAACATAAGTATGGGATTTGAGAGTAAGTACATTCAGGTGTGGGAGATTAGATTTTAAATGTGAGGCAGGTAGACTTTTATTACCAAAAAGATTAAATATGTAATTAAGTTTTGTGTTCTGCTTTTTATTTTTGGAAATGTAAATAATGAGAAACGTTGCGGAACAAGGTTGAAAATGTATGTGCTGTCATTACTATCTTTATTTTTATGGCTTTCGGTAGAAAGGATTTTGTTTTCCCACCATGATCACTAATAAGATACTAATATTTATTACAGCTGAATGCAAATATCTTATAAGTGATTTTATTAGAAGTAATTTTAATGTTTCAATTCTCCTGTGTAGTTGTGGTGGGTTGATCTTGTCTGGCTGTCAGGTGCCCACCAAGCTGCTTTCTTGCTCCGCTTCCTTATCAGGACAGGGGAGAAAATAAAATGAAAAAGCTCAGGGGTCAAGGTAAAGGCAGGGAGATTGCTCACCAATTAGGCAAAATAGACTCAACTTGGGGGAAGATTAATTTATAGACAATTAGACTAGGATGGTGAGAAACAACAATAAAAACTTTTTCTCAAGCCTAACTCTTCTACACCCTTCCTGGCTGAATGGTGAAGGAGTGTGAGGAATGTGGGCTGCAGTCAATTTGTTAACAGCTTCTCTCTGCCGCTCCTTCTTCACGCTTGTTCCCTGCTCTATTGCAGGGTCCTTGTTTTGGGATAGCGGTCATTCCTAAACTACTTGAATGTGGGTCCTTCCTACGGGCTTCAGTTTATGGCTCCTTTCCTTGGATTTTTTTCATGTAAAAATGTAATTGTAAATTACAAAGCTTAGTGTCACATTCTAAGATTGTTCGTACTTCCTAGACTGCAGGTTGAATTGAATTTTGGTTTACATTATTTACAAAAATAACAACAATACAGGGAAGTTTTCAGAAAATAATTAGGTTTTCATTTCAAAAGTACACTTGGGCTAACAAGACATGTAGTTAGATCTTTTAAAAATACAGTAGGAAGAAAAGCTTTGGAGAAGATGCAGCTTTCAAAGTTAGTTTAAGTTAATCTGTTAATATGAATGCCAAAATTTCATGATTCATAAATCCTTGTTATTCATAATGTAAATGCAGGGAGAAGTTATTTGCATCTTTTTATTCAGAATGAAGTTAACGGCAATATATTTAAACTTTGTAGTGTATAACATTATCTAAAAACTGTCCAGATTTATCCAAAAACTTGGTGTCCTGACAATGCAACGTCCATGTAATATTGCTGCACTTTTTTTACAGGGCTATACATTCAGCCATTTATAGTATACATTCACATAATATTTGCTTTTTTAAAAAAATTATGTATAAATGTATATATAAGCAGTTTGTATGTTGTAACATTTTAATCAAGAGGCTTTCTATATGCAGCACATTTTTTCCTTATTACACCACACACTTCAGTACACCAAAGATACAGTTCATTTGTGCATCCTCAAGCATCTGTTACTGTATGAGATGCTCAGGTAGTCAAGGTGGCAAGCAAGGCTAATGTGTGTGACACAGGAAAATCCATGTCCTTCTGGAGAGGCGGTTAGAAGTCAGGCAAGATGCAAAGACATCTTATGTGGCATAAAATAGCTGAGTGTGGACATCTGAATTTAGCCCAAAGAAACCCCATATGCTGACACACTGCTTAGTTTTCCTCTAAAAATTCATTTCCATCAATACAACCTTTCATTAGCACAGTAACATACCTGCTTTATCACAGTTTCTAGCTTGGCTCGCTGTGGCTCAGACCTTTGTTCTAAACAGCCTTAAACAGTAGCTGAACTCTAAGATTGTATACATTTCTAGCCAATTAATTTCAGTGTCACATTTTATTTTTCTGAGGCATTTCCTTGTACTTCTGGAGACCTTCCAGTATTCACTTCAATTGCCTTTTTGCACCAGAGTGTGATGGCAAGATCTGTCACCCTTCTAAAGGAAATAGTTTGTGCTCTTGGAACTATAATACTGTAATAACAAGAAACCAGCAAGTTCAAGTACTCTACTTCTCAAAGAAAACAGGTGTTTATGGACCTTTCTGCTACTATTGATAGATGGTTAGTACTAAAGGAAATTATCTTTAAAATAAGTTTCATAGTGTTAGAATGCATGAAATAAAGGATTTACCCAATATGTTCAACCAAAAAAATAATGTTGGACTTAGAACTACTTGATTTGGTTGTAAGGACATGGATTTCCCATGGTTAATTTTTTGTTTAAGGTCACAAATGCAAATCTGCTTTGTTGTTTTGTTGCTTTTATCTACTGGATATTCCACTGGCCCATGTCATTACCAAGGTGTTTGAATTCCCTCAGTGAATATTGTACAATGATTTTTGAGTTGGGACACGCAGGATTAATTAGGTTTATTTTTTATTTAATTTTCTGAAATTTGAATATTTGTCATATTTGATTCATGTTTTACATGAAGTTTAAGTAAGAATTAAAGTGTCAGAAAACTCTGGAGGAATTATGCTCATAAATGTTAAATGAGAAATTTACAAGGACTACACAATAATAGAGCTGAGATTTAGTACTTCAGATTTCCACATAGGGCTCTGTCTAGAGAATAGTTTGTATATAGATGGATGTGCATCTTTGATACTTAAACACTTCTTCATGTACCCCTTTATTTCCTGTGCTCTATCAAGCTTCCTACGCACTTTGAATTAATTAGTAAGATTAACTTACACTTTAAAGAATTTAGGAAGTAAGAGAACAGCCAAATGGGGTAAAATAGATATGTTCTCCTGCTTAAAATTCTGGAGAAAAAAAATTGATGTGCTCATTAAATAAGTGATACTCTCAGTCTTTATTTAAGTCAGAGTTCTTGTCTGGTGATTCATATGTTCTTGGTTTATGTGTAATTTGTTTTTAACAAATGCTAGCTGGAGCTTTTCGTTTTCAAATTCAAAGAACAGTATTTTCAGACCTTGTTTCAAACAACAAATCTAAAAGTATTTCTTTAAAATGTTTGAAAAAGATTTCCAAAGATATAATAAGCACAGTTCGAATTGTTTTTCATGAATGGCAAGTAAATACAGTAATAGATGCATTTTTTTTACTTCTTTTCCATTGTTCAGTTAAAAAAAAGGCATAGTGTTTCTTTAAAGCTTGTATTTCCATATTTGTTTCCTACTGACAGTTGGAGCAGCAGCAGGAGCAAAAATGAAAGCCATATATTTGGCATTTTCCTTTGGCAGAAAATGAGAAATAGATCATCCTACTATATCAGAGAGTTGTCTAAAATTGCCCAAAACTGATAGATTTCCAACTTTTAGTGTGAACATATGAATAATTATCTCCTCTTGTGAGTCTGCTTTTTATTGTTTTAATCTTATCTTTCAAACCTAAATCAAGTTGATTGATAATTCATTAAAAATATGGCATGCATAAATATGAAACATTCATTGAGCTTTAGTGTTTGATTTAAAATTTAAATTTTAATGTTGTATACTATTCTGTGTACTTGGAAATGACAACATATTTGTATACATATCAAACAAACTGAAAAGAGAAGAAGGAAAATGTTTCAATGGTTAAGATGGTTAAGTGAAATTCGACATGATGTTTAGGCACTATAGCTGAAGATTAAAATCTAACTTGACAACAAGCTGCTTCTCTAAATGAGTAACAGATTGTGGCAGCTCTGTTAACTCTGAAATCATCATTATGGGATTTTTTTTTTTTTTATTACTCTGTCTACAGAAGAAACAAAACTATGTTTAATAATGTCCTCATTCCCTTACTGTGGATGTATTTAAATTCCCTAAATACATGATTACTTATAAATCTATTCTACATGATTAGTTATAGATCTATTTTACATAATCAACAACTCCCACTAAAAATAGCACTCTATAGTATCAAGAATTCTATTATTCTCATTTTGTAATTAATTATCTATTTTTTATAATTTTAGCTTCCAGCCACTCTGTGTCAGTTCTTTTTATCTATATGCACCATCAGAAAGTTCTTCCTTTTTGGTGTACTCTAGGATAGTGTCAAATCACTTGTTAACTTTTACTCTATACACAAAATAAACTGATCTTTCTTAAGATTGGTCTTATAGTTTTCTTCTAAAGAGCTCAAATTATTTGGCCTTAATTAACTTGCTGAGGATGGGCTGTGTTGGATATAGCAAGTACATTTGAAATTACCTATGTTACCATTGGGGAAAAAGTCTGTGTTTACTTACCTGAGAAATGTTCAGGCATGGGGCAGTCACCTGGTGATAGTCATTATAAAACTGGATTTTTAAATTATTAATATTATTATTGTGATTTTAGTATTTTTTCCTATTATTATTATTTTTTTTAAACAGCATCAGCACTTTTGGTTTTACATTATTGCTATTACATGATATATCATTATTGTTATTTCCTTCTTAACTTGAATTTCTACAAGGTGTGGTTATTAGGTTCATTTTCAAGTCATTAGTGGGGGCTAAAAGGAAAATAAGTTCCTGAGAATGAGAGATATAAATTATAATGTCAATATTGAAAAATAAGCAAGTTTCTTTTTATAATTGATTTTTAAGTAACTGTAGTTGTTGGATAGTGGTAGTACCAAAAGCCTTCAACATTTCTTTAAAATAATCAACAGAATAATCAAAGTGTTTTCAATAAATTTGCAGTCATTCAACAAAAATGTGAGGAATTAAAATTTTATAGGAAAGGCCCTTCTACTTGGCATAAAGTTTATTTTGTCTGGTTGGAGCCTATTTCATCCTGGGAGTTATGAGTTATTCATTTAGCATCTTATTAATTGCAGCTGTACTTATGCCAAATTATGAATAATACTGCTGGGATAAATGGCGTACTTTTTTTACGGGCTTTGAGGAAAAAATAAATAACTTGATTTATAAAAAAATATGAAAAAAAAGTTATGTCATCTTTCACAATTAATCATCCATAAAATTTGTACATAAGAGTTACCTAATTTTATTATTATTTGTGGTCAAATTCTTATGTTTCCTCTTCCTCTGGATTTTGACCATAATTACAGCGGCTCTTTAGACTTCAAGAGATACCACTATAGGAGGGGTGTGCTAGGGAAGGAGCACAATTTTGCAAGTTTTAAGAATACTGGATTTGTGAATGTATTCTCTAATACTGGTAACATCTTTTGACTTTGCTTCCATATTATGTTGTTTAGATGAAATAGATGCTCCAAACCTTGGTTTAAAGCTCTTGCGTTAGCATCTGGCTCTGTTCTTCTAGAAATCAAAAAAAAAAAAAAAAAAAAA
>VZTX01006003.1:6739-67856 GCA_013400915.1 Pardalotus punctatus | reverse complement strand
AAAAAAAAAAAAAAAAAAAAAAAAAAAGAAAAAAACACCCAAACAAAACTGAAACAAACAAACAAAAAAACACACCAAAAAACTCCACCAGACACAAACTACCATGACCACAGACACCCCATTTTACTATTTAGTGATTTCTGCTTTTGGCTCCTTTTTTCATTTTTTGGAGGGTTTTGTTTTCTCCCACTGCCTTCCCTTCACCTTCCAAAGGTCTTGGCCCTCTTCCTATATGCCCTATATGTGAATGTGAGGAAATGATTGTATTTTGGTTGGTTCATATCTACCATCTACAGATAGCCACTGGCATTTTGAAAGGAGATGACTCTGTCTATTTGATGTGTTTACTTCATTCAGTTGCAGCTTTTTATCTGCTGTTTTTTGTTTTCTTTTCTTTTTTTTTTTTATTTTGCCTTTTTTTTTCTTGCATGCTGTAGAGATATATAGATTATATATAGATTATAGATATATATGGATTATATTACATAGATTAAAAGAATTCCATTTTACTCATTACTTAGAATTTTAGGGTTCATCTTACCTGTTTCCAGAAACTATCAGTGTAGGTCTCATACAGTAATCAGATTACTGAGTATAAAGAGAGCCATTTAAACAGTTTTTAGTTGGTAATGCAGTAGGTTTACACATCTGAATAGCCATTGAGAAATTCTTGCACAAAACCCACAAATTTGCAGTTGTCTTTCAATGTGCATGTAATCTTGACATTTTCTTTCTTTAAATATCTGTTTCTGCAGGCATCTCCTAAAGTACTTTTGTTTATGTCACTGTCTGGTGAGGTATCTTCCTTTCCTAGGCTACCTATATTATTCATTTAAATAAATGTCAGAACTTTATCAAAAATCATTATTTTACCAACAAGAGAATAGTCAGTATTTTGACTATAACCTAACATCTCTTTGAACCTGTACAGTTCCAAATTAGTTTGGTAAGCAGCTCAATTTTGAGACGAAGCAGCTGCTTTATTTTCATTCTTACACAGGTCAAACTGAACAACCTACCTACATATCACCGTGTCTTAATTTCCTTACTTGTTCAGGCTAAGCACTGTTTGTGTGTTTGCATATGCTGAGCTATAATGGATTTTTTTTCCTCCTTTTCTGCACCTATAGTATCATAATAATCAGCTACTTACTAACAGGTCATAACCAGAAATCTTACAGGTCATATTACAGGAAACTCAGCCATTGTAGCAGCAGTTCCAGGTGGATGTTCAGTAGTAGTTAGTAAGGTCATTCCACTCATGGGGATTTTGTTTTTAAATTTTATTTTCAATATATCAGGGTAAGAATCCAAATTATTGTAGATATGGGATATACAGTTTCTTGTTCATAACCTTGATTGAAGACAGAGAGAATTCCTGAAACTTGCCTCATGGTTCCTCAGTTCTCACCTTGTTTCTGCTTAGCCTCTCCTTTTATTCTGTCTTTGCATTTAACTTGTAATAGTATTAACATCTGGTTTATTAGATTTAAATATGTTTGTGGAATAATCCATACACTGTTTTCTTGAGAAGCTCTGCTTCCGGGACATCTTATCTTGGGTTTGGCGCAGTATTAGTTTTACTTATCTCACGCCTGTTTGTTATACATAATCAAGGCTGAGGGTTGGAAGAAAGACAATTTTTTGGTTTGTATCTGATCATAGTTTAAATAGTGAGATCCTGCAGCTGCTTTCTATGTCTGACTTTTCCCACTACTTTTTGTAAAACTGTATAGCTATCACCAGGATCTGAATGGTTTTTCAGGACTAGAACCTGATTATATAGTTTTTCACCATTTAGAAGCAATCTTTTTCTTAATGATTCTTTTTGACCCACAACTTTTTGATACCAGAATTATAGATGTATAAGTGATATTACTGAGAAGCACTAAAGTTTTATGGTGGGGTTCACCAATTTGCCTTATATGTATACACTGAACTGCACTTATCTATACGTAGATATCACACATTGCTGTATAAGAAAAAGCAGTTTCCCCTGAAATTTGGGAGATCATTGTGAGTTATTTGAATGGGGTACGTGTGATTTAGTAAGTCCTAGACACATAGGCTATGAGGCATGTAAAGGAATTTCATTCACTTTTAGAAAGCGTGGCAGAAAAGCAATACTCATCTGAACAGGTGAAAACTAATTCATACAGTCACTCACATCTCTTACACTCTTAATTACTTAATGGAAGCTTTAGGTATGAGCAGCTTTATTAGAAGTGTTTAATCATTGTTGAATGCAGTCATTCAAAATATTTTTTCCTATTACTTCACATTGTTATGTTTCATATAGAATAGTTAATTTTATCAAAAAACAGCTGATCAGAACAGTGGGATGTGAATAGTTTAAAAGCCTGTGTTTTGTGGTAGTGGTAGTGGTGGTAGTAGTAGTAGTAATTTATGCCTCTACAAATGACTTTGCCATTTATCCTACATACAGACTCACTGGATCTAGTGTTCCTGATCTTATTGTGAGCATGAGCAACCAGATGTGGCTTCATTTACAATCTGATGACAGCATTGGCTCGCCAGGATTCAAAGCTGTTTACCAAGGTACGAGCTAAATTAACTGTTTTAAACTTATGTTGTAACTTTATTATAACCCAACAAATTAATTTTAAATCGTTATTTAGTCCTTTCACAAACTTAGGGTTTTGATACTGTTTCTATTGTCAATTAATTATTAATGAAGACATGGATTTGCAAATACCTACAAAATAACTAAAAATATTTACAAGTAAAAATGAAAGTTATTTTTCTAATACTTTTTGGTGAGAGGTCAATAGAAGTTAAAAATCTCTATCATGTGTGGAAAAGTCTTAAATTTTACGTTTTGCTAACCTGTATCATATTGGATACTATTTATAAATTACTGTTGATATTCTCAGACTTTATTGGGGTAGTTTTAAAACTTGTTTTCATGCCTCACTGAGAATCTTCAGAGACCTAAATCAAAATTAGTATGTAATGAAAACAGCAGAACAGATATATTGTATATGTTTGTGGAAATTAAAAATATGTATAGAATTGTGGAAATTTAACTGGAAAATAATGATCTAAATTACCGTAGCCTCATTTGTGTTGCTTGTGTCTCAAAGAAATGAGAACCTTTGCAACATAAACATCTTTGATTTTTTTTTTGACTGTGTAAAGTTCAGTACCTTCTGAAGTTGATTAATTCTGTTAAAAAATACCTGATATCTCTTATTATGCATGCATGTATTGATTTTTTTTTTTCCATTTTAATAGGTTGCATAGACCTGCAGCTAGAAAAAGCTCTCTCTTATTAACATATGGTATAATTTTTTGTTAATTTCCATGTTAATTTGTTCACCTTAAGGCTAAGGGAAAACACTTGATACTATTTGCAATAGTTCCTTATGGGCACATATGATGAAAAAGATTTGATAACAATCTTGTCAAAATTAGTTTTGTACAGAAGATGCTGCAAAACACTGAGAGACTGATTACTGTTCAGTAACTGAAAGTAACTGAATTGGAAGAGTGGGATTTAAACATTTTCCATAAACTGAAGTACTCTAAGTGTTTCACCTCTTCACTTCTGGTTACCTTACTGCTTTGATACTGAAACAGGCAAAATAAAGAGTGAAAAGTTGTGGAGATGTTGACTTCAAGTTTAGCAAGCTATACATTTATTGCCCTGAGGACATTAAGACATGCTTGTCTGAGCAGGTTGTTATGGGTAGAGTCTGTGGCTGGTGACGTGTTGTGAATGTTGAAGGGAACAAGCAGGTGAAATGTTCCCCACTTGTCAGCCAGGAAACATAGTGTTGCTTCTCCACACCAGTGGTCTCTGTTGAAGTGGGGGGTGGTCATAGCGGTAATTAGGGTTATATTTCCACCATGATTTTCCCCTAGCACTGTATTTCTTTGGGACTCACTCAAACTCGCTTTTGCTTACTCCCCCTCACGGTACTGACTAGAGCATGCTAATTAGATCAACTATTGTACATTCATAGTTTAAATTTCCACATACATGTATTGCAGGATGATATTTGAGTGTTTTTATTATTATTATCCACCTTTTTTATGCACCATGTTTTGTTTGTTCAATGGGAAATGAAATCAACAAAAGAAGGAAGAAGAGGAGAAAGAAGGGGTGATTCTCATGAGGGTGGCAATCTCTTCCCATGAGAATCCTCCATAGCACCACTACTGAGATTTGCAGGTCCATGGCCATGAGAATAACCATATGAGAACTAGGAAAATCACTGAGGCTCCTGAAACAGTATCACAATTGCCTGAGTGGGATGTTACAGAGCTGTGAATGAAAAAACAGATGCGGGCCTGGAGCCCTCCTATGGCTAAGACATTAATGAATCTTAAGACATTATGCTTCACATTAAGCCTGTATAATTATACAGCTCAAGTATGTTTTATTGCATGAGTACAATTGCATACTCTTCATCTAAATTAACCTTACCCTTTCTTATCCCTTCTTTCATTATTTCATCTTTTGTACTTGTGCCATTTCTAGGGTCTGTGTTTATTTAGACAATATACTGTCTTCATAGAACCCATTTGTGAAATACGTTAAGTGGAAATAGTGATTGTATAGTGGAGAGAGAGTGTTGGCACAAGTTATGGATCTGACACTTTACACTGTTTCCTCAAACCAAAATTATGAACTTTACCTNGCTATAATTTCTTTCTGGTATTTCTAATGTAGATTCATCTCTTTTCATTTCTGTATTTGGGTAATGAAGATACTTTATTTATGGAGTTCAACCTCTTACTTCTGGGGACTTCCTGAAAACACTTGAAGTATACACTGTGAATTTTGCAGTAGTAGTCACATCTCTTCTGTGAAGTATATCATTATCATTTGACAGCTGGATTTTGTCTTTCAGTCTTCTTTTCCAACCAGTTGTGACTTATTCTGTGGCTTTTTTTAATTTTCGCAAGTTAATTTCAGAATTGTAAAGTGTGAAACGTTTAGAAGTTAAAAAGTATAGTAAGATATTTAAGTAATAAGATAGTAAGATTTTAAGATAAAGGTGAATTGAAACTTTTTTTTCTCTCTGTCGTCTCACTGTTCTCATTAGTTTTATTAGAATTTTCTCATCTTTTTTGTTGACGAAACTTTTATCCATCTGCACTCTGAATACAATTCCTGCTTTAGGCTAAGTGTACCGCTTAAACCTCTCTCCTGTCACAAGATGCCTCAACAAATCTCCTTCCTGTTATTTAGCAGCCAAAGAACCTATCTAAAAATAGAATTTTATTCTAATTGCGAGACAGTTAATAGATTGTGACATGTAACTTCAAGGACACTGTCTTTGTGATTGCAGTTAGGTAAAAAGAAGGCAAACTGCAGTCTTTGATGGCTTGTATATGTTCTGTAGAAACAAAGCAAAGGACATCCTTATTTGAATATTTTTCCCAAAAGGCATGAGTTTTGCTCAGGATTAGAACATGGTTCCTCACCCTCTTGGGCAGTATTTTACAACTCACCGACTGAATCTTGATTTTGTATCTATTGGAGTAAAATTCTTTTTATATTACTATTTTAAATAGTGTCATAGTCTATAGAAAATGATTACTTTAACTGAACTTTATCTCACTTTAATATTAAGTGAAGGATTTTAATGATGCAATTCACCTGTCCTACATTATTAGCATGTCCACCTAAAAATGGCATGAAATGATGCCTGTAAAATGAACTGATACGCATAACAGATTTGGTGTATGAATAGTAAATTGAATCCTACTTACAATTTGCTTAAGGGATTAAGGGAGGGACAATTCTTCCCAAATTCTTTTGCCTCTTCGTTGGCTCACCTTCAGAAACATGTTAATATCAGAAAGATATAGGGTTCGCTATATTTTCACTACTCAAATTTTTCTAGTCTGCCTTATTAATCAGGTTTCTTGGACTGTGGAATGCAGTTCTCCAAAAGAAAGATTTCAGACATAGGGCCTGTAGAGGTAGTTACTGGAAAGAGTTTTGAATATGGAGGAACAGCACTGTACCTGTATTGCTGTATGCAATAGAAGGTGACCTGTGGAAACACAGGCAGCAAAACAAGTGTCGTTATTAGTTTGTTAATGCCAGAAAACTGAAAAACAGCTTCCATGTTAGAAAATACAATAGACGTCCTGATATTTTTCTGTCAGTCATCATCAATTGTCATGCATTATAAAGACAAAAATAATTTAAGCATTACCTCTATGTAAGTACACTATTAATAAGTAAAATGCAAAACATTACGGGCAACCTTAACTTTGATGATAAACTTTCTTAACCATGTTAGAACCACATTATTATTGCTAAAATAGAAAGTTGTTAATGATACAAAAAAAAAAAAAGCTGAAGAATTATTTGAACCTACCATTATTGTATAAAAAAGCTGTTTTATAGACTATATCTGAAAGTTCTTCATTCTCTGTTATAGATCCCAAATATCTTAACAGAATGGTGTAATACATTGAAAAAGAATCCTCTGAAAGCACTATTTCTGTGAAAAAGCCAGAAATGTAGATTGTTCTGTCCTTGAAGCATGGCGTATATTGTAATACCACAGCTAGGTGTATCAAGGATCTACACTGAAATCCTCTCCAAATATTCTCTATGCCAATTTTCCTTACTGAAGCCAAGATGACCAGGTGTCACTCCACAGGTCTCCATAAATTAAAACAAAATTATATTATGTATTTCACAGCTGATACTTCATGATAAAACCCACTAACATTTCTCAATGAATAAGTGTGTATAAAATGCTGCTTTAAAAATAAAATTTTCAGAAAAGAAAATTAGAAAGAAACTTATTTAGAGAAAAAAAATACAGTATTTAGGCTGTTGTTAAGACAGTGTTCAGAATTTCAGTGATAGACCTGTTTAGAAAGTAAAGAAATTATTAAAATAGACTAAGTTTTAGTTATGCTTCTAATATAATGTTTCCTTTTACCTCGGTATTTTGTAAGGTTATGAAAGACCTCAGTGTATATGTTTCCATACAAGAGATGTATCTCTAATCCTAGTATGTAATTTCCTGGAAGAATACCATAAAACATGTGGAATGGTAATGATGATGAAGGTTGTTGCCAATGTCCCTTGTTGAAGTTGCTTCAGTCTAAATAAATTTTAAATATGCATTAGAACAGGGTGTGGTATCTTGTGAGCACTCTGTTTAATTAGGTTTAGGTTCACCAAAAGTACTTATTTTGAATGAATGAACTATTCACTAATTTTTTTTTTAAGTTTTAACCTTATTTCCAGCCACGCCATGCAATGACTTTCAACTCATTTTTTAACAGTAATGTATATATAAACAACAAAACATACACACACTTAAATAGATATAGCGTGCACAAAGTGATGAAAACAATATTCAAATCTTCACACTATCACTGAGGTCACAGGATGGTCTGGGAACACCAACAAAGTATGTTGATATGCTAAAACGATCCTTTTACAAGCATGCTTTTTTTGCAGTTCATTTCTGGTCGTGGGCTAAAGCAAGGACTTTTTTACATACAATAGGTAAAGAATTTGTAATTAAAGTAATTCTTTATTCATGTGTTCTTTTTAAGTTAGTTTTCTTCTTGAGCTGCATTTCTATTTTGTTTTGACCACAAGACCACTCATACTATACTGGTCCAGCACATGTGATCTGATGTAGTTATTAGGCAGCTTTGAATCAACAGGAAGATTTGGTTTATGCCACCTCTTAATATTGATTCAAGCATTCATTTACGTGTTAAGTGGATAAGTTAGGCATAGCCATTGCCATGCATATCCAGGTCAGGATAATGCAACATGTTACTATGACAGCAGGGCTTGTAGCACTATCAAACTGTGATGTTAGGTTGCAGTTGCAGCCAAAAAAAAGATTGATGAGATGAATAACATACCTGAGTTTGGCTCATTCCACTCATTTTATGAGTGTGCCACATCTAAAAATAGGTGCTTTATGGCTCTTAGGATGCAAGGTGGATTGTGCAGCCGGCTGATCATTAGTCTGCTTCCATGCTTGTGGTCCTATTGGCCGTACCACACTGACATAAAAGCAGATGACAGCTTGAAGTTTTAGGTGTGAATGTTTTATAATTTTATTATGCTTGAGATTTTTGTCTCATTCAACCTTGTAAACTGGTCAGTCTGATAAAAATATTTAATCTTTTGACTTCCAGGCTTCTTGATAACCAGTATAACAACATCTGTTTCATAGCCTGTTTAGAACTCATTTTTTATTCCTACCTTTACATGGTTATATAAAGTAATTATTTCACTACCCTATCCTTTAGTTCATAACGGTGTTATTAAAATAAATCTGGTGACTCAGTTATATAATTCTAGCATTTTATATAATTTGAAGTTATTAAGGATTCTTGGAGATGTCAGGAAGTATATCAGCTCCTGCAAGCAGCCGAAAATGTCAGGCTTACAGCCTTTATTTGTACTGATGCTCAACTGAGCAGTTAAGCTCTAAGCTCTTCATTATGATTATTTGGAAGAATATTCTTCTTTCCTCTTGAGACTAGTAGAAAAATACTTTCAAAACCATATTTCAGTTGCTCAGATAAATTCTAGTTGTCTTTTTGCATACAGCTACAGTACTTAGTAAACCTTAAATCCCTGCAATTTTTTACAAAAACACAACTACATTATAAATGTTATTTTACTACCAATATTGATATAAAACTTTGTTATTGCTTGGAGGGTTGAAAAAATCTGTGCTGAAAGAAATGGAATTAAGACTTTTTAGGAATCTCACAACTGGACATGCACACAGGGAAATCACATGCGATGTGATAATTGGAAAGAAGACAGCTGTAAGTCATTCAGTGAAAACTTCGAGTTTTCTATTTTGCTTTAAGCTTCTCTCTCTTTCATTTATTTAATGTATATTAAGTTTCCTTTTTGTATTATGCTCCTATGTATTATAATTGAGAACATTATTCGAGTGTGTGCTTTTGGAGAACAGGCAATAAATATGTTTCATGTTTTGTGTGAATATTTTTTATTTATTAATGCTACTTGGTTCTGTGGAGAACTGTCAAAGAATTCCATCATAATATTGAATGAATGAATCTGTTTGTGGCGCTATACAGGGCAGGTTAGTTTTTTTGATGGACAAATGTCAGTCACTTAATTTTTGCCACAACGTATTATCAATCATTTTCAGACAAAGAAGCTTTCCTATATTTTTGTCTGACCTTTTTAGAGTACATTGTTCAGATAAGCTTAGAGCAGGCATTTCCCAATTTCATCATCCTTGAATTTTCTTTCAGGAAATAAATAGTACTACCAGTAGGTTACTAATAGAGTGAAAAGATGCATGCTAAATTACTGATAATTGCTGCAGAAGTTTCAAAGACAGTTTTAATAGTGGAGAATATCTTTGCCTGAGTTTTGTATAATGTTTGGGGTGGCAGACAGAACCCACTTTTCATCTAGAAAATACGCATGAGCTTGAGGAGGATAATGTAATGGTAATATGCTTTAACTGGTTGAGTGTGTCACATATTTATATATTAGCAGGCTGTAGTGAATAAGACCATATTTCTGTCTGTGCCACAATCCTTTATTAAACAATCGCAAGCAACAGAGGCTTAGTGAAGAGAAGGAGTAAGCATTCAACACCCCATAACTCTTCTTCTCCCTCCTAAATTAACAAAATAACAAAACCAAGATGGCCAGACTGAGTGCAATTTTTTAAAGTAAATTATTTCTTTTTTTTTTTTTTAGTTTTCATATTAATTGCATAACACTGCTTCTAAATTCCTGTTTTTGTTAGAGCACTCTTCAGACCTTAATGTCAGCTCCACAAAAATGCAATCCATGTATGCTACTCATCTCAATCAGCTTAAAGATTAACATATATTTGTTCAGTTGCATTATTTAACAATGTTTAGTAATATTTAGCTTCTTTCACTATAACCTTTAATGCAATGCATTCTATTTGCTAATCATGGACATTGTCAATACGCTGGATAATAATGTGCATGTTAAAAATAGTGATTTACAGACCAGGTATCAATGTACAATTTTAATTTTCTGATTTCATTAAGGAATATCTTCATTACTTCATTACTTAAACTGCAAAATTTACAAAGTGAAAAACCCCAAAAATCTTAGAACTTTCCACATTTACAATTTGGTTAGGTACAGCCAGTATCCAGCACATGTATTCTTCCTTAGTTAAATGACATGATGGCAGCTGGGAAGCTGCCGTCTCCCTTCCCCTCCAGATTGCAGCTGGGTCTGACTGATGGCACGTATGTGCATTCATTTCTTTTCAGTGATTGACTTAACAGGTTAAGTTGAAACTCTTTTTTTGTGTCTCTTCATAAAAAGTATTGAACATTAAAACAATAATATTGTCTCTGAGTAAGAGAGAATTGTTATGTTTAACTCAGCCAGTGAAGATCATTCTCCTAGTCAAACTTGCTTGGAAAGTAGTTTCCCATCATAATTAAACACATTCTGTGTAGAAAACAGCTCAGATATTTTTACTGATTTGATTTTTTTATAGCTTTTTATCCATGTTCATTGTTTATGGTTGCTTTTCTGTTATTCGTGGGATTTGTGGAAGCAGGTAGAGAGGTCAGGCAGACAGGCTCCAAGATGGCGAAGAAGAAGCTTTATTTACAAGAAGTTCTTTTTATACACACTAATAAACAATTGTCTATTGGCCAAAGACAATCCACCCCCAAAGACCTATTGGTTATGGCTCGTACACCTCTAACACTAAACACAGAGATTAAGAAAGTACAGTTTATCTATATTCTCCATGAGAGAGAAAGAAAAATCCTAAAAAACTGCAACTACAATTGTTCAATATGTTTGACCTTCACATAAATGTTATTTCCAGATTCTAATTAAACTTTGAATTAAGGTTTACCGTGGCTTTTAAGAAACATTATTAACATTTGATGATTTTTCTCAAAGACCAGGAACAAAATGTAAAAATAAAACTGGCATTTAAAAATAAGATTCTAGTAACATATATGTGAGAATTAAGTATAAGTAACTGATTTTTTGAGAGGTTTTTTTGTTTGTTTATTTTTGACTTCTGACAGGTCTTTCTTTGTACTTTTTTCCTTCTACTGAAAACAAGCAAAAATGGAACTGAACAGTTTAATCTAAGTGTTTGAAACATAAATCTTCATCTTTGCTTCTTAGCAGACACCACTCAGTTTGAAAGTTTGATACAATTTAATAATTTTAGGTGAACAAAAATGGATTTTTCCCAGTTAAAGCTTTCTTCTTTTTTTTTTTAATATAGCAAACACTACAGTGTATGAACCATGAACTTAGCTGTCCACTGACATTACTAAGAAGATAGTCCTTTCACTCTTTAGGCCAAAATAATTATATTTTAATAATTTACCTTATTTAGTTCACAAAGTGGTGACATACTGAGAATTTCCTGTTAATATCTGCAACTGAGCTTGTTTGGCTTTCTTAAACATCTTTCATTCATTTGTTAAGTATCTGCAAATGATGGTCAGACAGAAAGATGCATCATACCTAGACAGCAACAGGTAGCATGTTATGATTTTTTCTTTTGAATAAGAATACTTCTTATAGAGTATTTTATTTTTGTGCCAGTTTTCTGTATTTGTTTGCTACAAGGTTCAAACCATAAGAGCTATATTGTCCTTTAGTTTTGAAACCTTTTGATGCATGAAAAATCAAACACTTGATTTTAAATGAGTAATAAATCAGCTGTTCAGGTTGCCTTGCCAGTGGTGACACTTAGTCTAAACTTTATTTTCCTGTCTATGTTACTTTAAGTAGCCAACCTTTTTCCAACAGTAATGAAAGAATTGATTAAATCATATGATGACTGACACACATTGGACTGTATTGATAGAGTCATAGAAACATTTAGGTTGAAAATGACCCTTAAGATTATTGAGTCCAGTTGTTAACCTAACATTGCCAAGCCCAAAAACTCTAATATTGATTTTTTTAAAGTATACCTACTAAAGAAATGTGTAAATGAGCTGTGAGAAGTGATGCTATCCCTGAAGTCAATAAACTTTAACAAAAGCATTGCTTTAATAATCTTGATAAATATTTAATTTGCTTCTCTAAGGCAAAATGCAATATTATTGTAGTTTTTCTTAAAGCAAATATTTATCTGGAACCTAAAAAAAATAATAATTTTAGAGTCAGACTTTGACTCTCACAGGATTTTCTGTGTATATATGTGCATGATGTCAGCATACTAATAGTTCTTTTTGTAAAACAACACAGGATAACTTGATAATTAAAAAAAAAAAATTAAATGTATATTCTTATTACAAGATGAAGAAAAAGATAAAGTGACCCTAAGATGCTTTACACAAAATCCTGCTTCTAGTTAAATTTTTATAGTAGCCATTTTAAAAATATATATATATACATTTATAGATATATAAAGTGCATTTCACGTATTATTATATTTTCAAAGAATCTTAATAATCTCTCACCTCAAAAATTTACCCAAAATTTTTCATATTGTAATTTTCTTGTATGTAAATTAGAATACATTGCATACCACAAAATTAATTGTTTTGCATAAATCATTAAAATAATATAGCTTATCTAATATTTAGTGTTATTATATATAAAGACCATGTTCTGGTTTTTAAGATACACCCAGCTATAAAAGTTGGTGTTCTTTTCATGAAAACTGGTGTTAGAACCCTGGAAATTTGAGTTAGCTTTATTTTTTGAAAATGTCTTACATCTGCAAGGAGATGCTCATAAGCGTTAAAGTTAACAAAGTACAATAAATTTAAAATCCTGATTTAGCTGAGTAATCTACCATAAATCCATATGTAAGAGCTCTCCTTCAGTGACATTTTGACCCTTCATAACTGCAACTTAATCTTCTTTGAAAGAAGAATACAAATCCTCTGAGGAGGATTAAATCGCAGTAATCTGAGGACACCTGAGCGAGTACTTTTACATGTCCTTTAGTGTGGCTTTAATGTCCTCAGTTTATTCTTTTCCTAGTTAGGGAATTGTGTGTGTGTGTGTGTCTATGTGTTTGTACATGTGTGTTGTGGTGAAGCCCAGCAGGGGCAAGGAAGGAGAGACATTCTCCACATTTCCTTTGAGTGGCCGGACAGTCTTTCCACAGCCGAGGTGCAAACCCCTAGGGTTTAGAGGAGGGGGAGCAGAGATTCTCTTTGTAGGCAGATCAGGATAGACACCGGTGTCTGCCCAGTGCTGTGCCAGAGTGTATGCCATCAGTGTGCTCCATACAAACCTTCACCTGCACTGGATTTCATCCAAATCCTTGGAGTCCTGATTGTTGTGCAAGTCACCGTAGACCCCCTCCACCACTGCTAATTTCTAGTATAGTGTGTAAAATGATTGTAAAACCGTGTCTTAGAAATGCTATACTGGAATTCTGCAGAGCTCACATAATGATATTTTTGTACAGTAGATTTATTTTGGCTGTGTTTGAGATTTTAAAAATATCTGGAATTTCTTGTTCATATGCATTTTTCCATCTTTCTAAGCTATAGAATAGATTCTTATTTTCATCTCATTAAACTAAGTTTTAGGAGTGGTTTCTATTGGTATGCTTTTCTTTTAGTAGATAACACCATGAAAAGATAAAAGATTTTCAGGTTTGGGTCATTAAACAATTCTTGCATCATTTGTGCCTTCATTATAGCATTATTGAATTTCTTAAATGTCACTGTTGATTACTAAGTCACATAATTTCAAATGGAAAATTATAGTTGAATCTCAAATATTATTGAAAACACAATACTGGTAGTTGTTACTAAAGAAAGATCTGTGGGAAATATTAAACAGTTGAAGATTTTAAGTCTGACACAAAGATGTCTTTTAGTAAGATCCTCTACAAAGAACATTTCTTTTACTAAAGAGTTCATCCAAGTTCTTCAGTACTTTTTATCTTTCCCACGTCCTTTCAACAACTGTGATTTATCTATTCAGCTCATAAACAGACATAAATTTCACACTTTGACTGAAATTGATGTGACATACTAACACCTCCACTTGCTGCAAAGTCAGCATATCCTCCAGAGCAGCCTTTTTATATTGCCCTCTTGTTTTATTAGCAATTTAAATTAAAGGGGATTGTTGTTATTCAGATTAAATAATGGCTCTTTTTTATGTTGCTATGAAATTTGACAAAACCTATACTTTCTAATGCAAAGCATTATCAAGAACAAATTTCAGACTTTGTGCATTTGATTTCTTTGTTTTATATATGGTAGCATATAAAAAAAAATCCATTCAGACTTTATTGTATATGAGAATTGCTGAGTTAGGTGAACAAAAAGCTACAATGATATCTTAGCATGTGTGTGCTTGCATGCTCTCTGTGCATCTAAACACTTTTAAAAACTCAACTTTATTCTAATCATGAAGAATAACAACATTTACGAGAAAATGGATCTTCTTAAATATGGAGTCTTGGTGTTCTGAGAACATAGTTTATATAACATTGTACAGTGAAGGTTTGTAAGTGCAAGAAGTAATGAACTACAATAAATGGGGTATATGTGCAGATGAAGCCATATACAGTGCGCTGCCGGTGAAACACAGTTTGCTACTGCCTTGTACCTTCCCCTCTCCTCTGACCTTCCCAGGCCAACATAGCCATGGCCAGTCCTTTCTTCAGCAGTACTTTATGCATCCTTCATGGGAAGATTTTAAAAGAGCATTTCCTTTGCAATTCACTTGTAGGCTTGGCGATTAGTAGTGTTTTCAAAGAGTCTTTATTTTCCCTTTCAGTGTCCAAAGAATAGCTCTTTTAGAAAGCAGAGTACTGTTTATTTTAAAACAAAATCATCACAAGTGGAACACAAAAGAAAGAAGTGGATATTTTGCAGATACTGTAACAGTATCAGTTGTAATATAAAAAAAAAATGAAGCATGAGTCTTTGTAAACACATGTGAACTGTTTCCAGTCTGTATCTCTGGGTATGCCTGTTGATGTGTTTTTCCACTCTTCTGAAAGAAAAAGTTAGGACCATTTCTCTCAGCTAGTGCTTATACTTGGGTTTGTTTCAATGACAGAGAGTGGTATTAGCATGTGTGTACTTGCATAACCTTCCTTGCAGAACTAAGACTTTAAATACTTTGAAAAACAAAACAAAACAAAAAACAAACAAACCAGAAGATCTAGTAAACCTTTTGAATATTTCCTATGATCTTCAGTACTCACCACATTTAAATCTACCTGTCTTTGATAATTCCAAGGTCTTACATTTCTTGCCACTTTTTGTTTTCTCATGTCTGTGTGACCTCTGTTTGAAACAGTGACATGTTTTTATATAGTCACCTGTATAGAGAGCATGATAAAGAAACCTGTGTCTGTTAATTCTTCTATTGTGTTGTAGAAAACATTACTGAGTTTTGGTGAGTATCATTTCTTTGCTGGATTTATGTTTCCAAATATTATCATACTGAGTTTGGTTCAAAATTGAATTAACTGCTTGGAACCATGGCCAGAGGTTCTTCCTGTGCTATTTTGGTAAAACTAATATGTAGAGAAAGGAATAGGAATTTTAATCGATTTTAGCAAGAATTGGATGTCAAAGAAAACATTCAGTTTTTTTTCCTTAATTTCAGTTCATTACAGATTTTAATGTCCATCAAAATATGCTCAAGAAAAGTGGGTGCAACCTATTTATTTGGATTGTTTTTTAATCTGCCAAGACTGAAAGTATATAAAATAATCTGAGTATACCTGATCTGTTTGCTTCTCTATAGTATAGACATTTGTATGTGCTTTTACCAGAACATGTAGCTGATAGGAACAACATAAATATAAACTTACACTTTTCCCCCTTGTGCTGTTTGGAAAAAAACCAAAAAACAAAAAACAAAACAAAACAAACAAAAAAAACCAACAAAAAACCAAAAAACAAACAAAAAACAAAAAACACAAAAAAAACCCAAACAACAAACCAAAACAACACTGTATTTGTCAAATACTTTTGAAATTTTTTTTTTTTTTTAATGAACAGATTTTAATTGTGTCCTGGGGACTCTATGAAAGCTGTAGTTAAGCTTCATTATATAATAGCAGACACAGGATTTCCATTTAGCAGTTTGCTGGGGTTTTTAGGTTTGTGCAGTTAACCTTGACAGACAAACAATATTCAGAAGGAGACTTTTTTTTACCAACACAACAAACACTGTTAAATCCTCATCTTAACCCAACCTATCCTACTTCCTTTTTCTTCTGGGTGTGAAAATAGAAAACCAAGATGTTGAATGGAATTTTAAGACTCAGAAGTCCAGTCCATCTTTGCAAATTCAAGTAGATAGTTAATGCTCATGAAGACTCTCTAACATGCTTCCATGAAATTTCAGTTTTTTAATTGCTCTCACTGAAAAAAAAACACATGAATTTTATTTGTTTGTTTGCTTTCTTGTATGTATACTATGCCTAAAAAAAAAGTACATATGTATATGGGTACATACTGTTTTAGTATATTTATATGGAATAGCTTCCAGTGTGAATTCTAAGCTGTGAGACTTGCTTTATTTTTCTGCAGAGTAGTTTTGTGTTAGGTTATGTTCCTCAGAAAGTGTGTTTTCTTAAGGAAGAAGGAGCTCTTGTTGTTAAGCCTTGGCCGTGTCAGCATCTTTGGAAAGAGAAGGAAAGTTTGTATTCCTTAATCCCACCCCAGAACTCTCAGGTGGCCAAGGGGACAGGAGCCAACAAGGATGGAGGCACAGCAGAAAATTTGGAACATCAAGGTATAGATAACAACAACGGGAACTTCTCTCTAAATGAAAGCGTGTCCATGCAATAAAGTTTCTCTCTGTGATTAACTTCGAGATCTTGGGGAAACTGCATTGCCAAAAAACATTAGAAGTTGATGGACTGAGTCCAGCACTGGAGGGCAGGATTTGTCCTGTAAGGGCAGAATATTGGATCATAATGTTTTCTCTCTTCCTTTTCCTTCAGAAGAATATTTTTAGAGCAGTACTTCATCCTTCCTACATCTTTACTGAAAAATAATAAATAACATCATTTGAATGTCCACACTGTACTGATATTGGTACTTCCGGTTGCTTTCAAAGTTTTCATTTGAGCACTTAACTGTTTCTACAACCTGCATTAGAAACATACCGGTGTTGAAGCTCCAGCAAATCTAACACATGATTATAATCTTTCATTTTGCTTTGTGGAACTGTCCTTACCACTCCTTGTGGTGGTACTCAGGGAAAAAAAAGTCCTCCCATCTAACATTAATTTTATTTTACAAAATTCTCGGCTTCCCTAGCCTTGAGATTTTGGTGAGGGTTTAAGAGTATGAGAAAAAGTAGTGCTTATGTGGGTATATATGCTCAAGAAGACATGCACACCTATGATATATGTCAGGCTAAAGCATCTTGAAAATAGTACTGTTTACCTATTTTCCTGTAAAATCTGTGTAACAAACTGTTAGTATTGGGCTAAAAAAAATATATATTAAGCTAATTGTAGCAGTTCTATTGTCTAATGATAATTCTTTATTCACATTTATGCTTCAAAATACTATAATTATCCAATTGCAATCCATTTAATGTGTGCTAAATTGATTTCCTATGATGCCAGTTCTTAATTAGGATGCCATGTGTCACTAATTTAAATGGTTGAAAGAAGTCCAAATATATTGTGTCATCCGAGTTTATAATCTCAAAAACATTGTTTGTATGACATGGCAAATTTTCCAGAAAACCAGGTTTAGTTATATTTTTGTCTTTTAACCATTTAGAAATAGTGTCTTGTGTTGGCTGTTCCATTACTTTTCTTAGGATCAGTGTTGGCTTTACAATCCTATTACAAATGATTTGCTAGTACTTTAAAAAATATTGATAGCTCATTGCTTTTCTTTTCTAGACAGCTACCATGTCTTTCTTGTCAGGACTGAAGATAATTTTAGGTAGATGTTTAAGGATATTCCATTGTAAAGGAAGATAAAGAATATAATTTTCCCACTTTGAGGGGACAAATTATGTACAGAGGTATTTGTTTAATTTTTTGGTTCCTCTCCAGTTTTTGAGACAGTTAATGCATGTGACCTTGCTGAGTCATGTGGGACCTCTCTTTTTCTCCATAAGTTCTTGAAGATAATTGCTAATAGTTCATTGACTGCTTCAGTTTAAGTACTGAATTTAATTAGGCCCTGTTCCCTGGAATATGTCTACATTTTCTAAATGGTCCTTAAGATGTTCTCTTCCAGTCCTGCCCTTCACTTAATTTTATTTAAACATTTTTTATCTAGATAGGATGTTTCTTCTAGAAAACAGAAATTGTTCTTCATTCTCCTTTCCTACTAGCTGTTTTTCTCTCTTAATTTTAATGACACTTTAATTCTACAAGTTTTGTTACTGCCTTCTGCCTCTTTCTGTGGTTCACCTTTTCACAATATTCACCCTTATGTTATTCTGATAATTTCCGAGGCAGCTGCACTTCCTTTTTCCTGTACTTCCTATTTTCTATAGCATTCTAACTAGCTTTCCAGAGTAACTTTGTGCTAACTTTTGTTCAGGGCACTGCTCAGTCCTTTGTGTAGACAGGCCCTACTCCTTCTGATAGTGAAGTAAGATGAACACTGTAATCTGAAAAATATCACGTTCCTTATCACAAAACATTAGAACAAAAGTCTACAGTTAGACCAAAAGCATAATTATACTTGACAATAATAGGTGTTTAGGGAACAAATGGTGAATTATACAGTGATAATCAAGAAACAGAGTATTTTCTCTGTTTCCAGTGATGCATTTCTCAAGTATTTCTTTGTCTCTCAATAAGATTTTCTTCCATGTACTTGCCCGGTAACTTTTTGAACACATGCATTTTATCTCCCCAGAAAAAGAGATTTGCAGTCTATTTAATTGGTCCTCATTTCCTCAGTAACTTTGATCTTCTGTTTTCTTCCCCTAGTTCTTAATGTTGCCTTTTTTAAATGGAAGAACAGAACTACAAGTTAAATTCAACATAGAAATGAAATTTTAAAGGTTTTTGTGTGAGGTCAGAATCCTGTTCTCTGTTCATTGTTCCTTTTCCAGCAAGTGTTAACATTTTCAATAGCTTACAGTTTCATAGAATTATCATTAGTATACTAGATCTTCTATTCCTGAAGCCTAGCTGTCAAATCAGAGCCTGTCATTTTGCCTACAAACTCATAATAATGTTTTGTTTTTTCCAGATTTATTTTTCTATAAATATTGATAATGAATTTCACACGCTGTATCATTACTTTGTTAGTAGGTATCATACATTCTTTTGCAACAAGTAACAAAAAGCTTCTTTCTCATCCCTGTTCAGATATGATCTGCAATTACCAGTGGACATGTAAAATTGATTGTAAACAAACCAACATTTTATTTTTCTGCATTCTATAATAACATATTTAAGTACACAGTAAATATTAAACTTGAAGAATGTATTTGTTGTAAAGTTTATTTTCTGCTTTATTTTTTTATTGCTTTCAAGGATTTTTTTATATTATAAGATATGATGCAATATGATGATATTATTACTAGCAAGCCACCCACATGCTACAATAGTGACCTGTTAGCTTAAATTGACTTCCTAGAAAAGTTGTTTTTTCATTGATCTGATTCTAAGGTCATGTTTGGTTTTTTTTTTTTTTAATATTGATACAGAATGCAATAAGGTGGAAGCAGCAAAAATTAATCTACTGGATATGATCTGTGGTCTTTTTGATAACAGCAAGGACAAAACATTTCAGAGAAAATGTGAGAGTCTCTTAGAATGCTGCTGGGAACTATATGATCTGTGAAGGAGGCCTCTTTTTATATTTGGAGACTGATAATAAATTGCACTGCTAAATTCTTTGAAGAAATTTACTGGTATAATAATAAAATTGTGGTCATCTATAAAATTGCCTTGTAAGGCCATCCTCTTTTTAGCTGTAGGCCAACTTCATTTTAGCTTAATAGCCACTTTTACAGTCCAATTATGTGCTCTCTGGAATATTTTTTTTCTGTTAGTTTTGATTTACCATTTTCTTTTTCAGTAGTTGTTCCTATGTTCCGTTGCAGGAATCATGTATGTAATACCATTCCTTTACTTCTGTCCTTTTCTGCAATCCTGAACATATCTCTCTATCCCTGCTCGTTGTATATGTTTTGTTTGTATAAGGGTTTCTCCTTTGTGTTTTCAAACTGCATTAGGTATTGTGACTGTTAACACAGGGAGGCATGAGAAATAAGAGGAAATAAAATAAATCATCAGTTTTCTCATATGTGGAACATGAATTTCTGTGACCTCTCAGAGTTTAGATGTTAATCTTTTTTTTTTTTTTGAGTAAATGTATACCTGTGTCAGTTCACAGCTTCCCTTAATCTATCTTTACTATAGCTAAGATGATAATTATGAAATATTATCAAATAATTAGCTTTTAGAGCTATTGACGTCAACTTTGTGATAGAAACTTGAAGTTTATTTTATATCTCTTATTTGAAACAATTTATTTTTGCTCAACTCACATGGGTTTAAAACACGTATTTAGCTTAAATTGTATTTATATGTCTGAATTATTAATGTGAGAGATTATTATTTATACTCTTCTGTTTGTATCCAGATTCAGATTTAATGATTAGATGATTCACTAATTATCTAAGATAGAATGTTGAATAGTGTGAATGACAACACAGCAACACTAAGAATTTACTTTTAACTGTGTTTTTGTAATCTAGTAACAAGGGGGAAAGAAGCAAATTGCTACTACCATGAATAGTAAGTTTAAGAGTGCAAAATCTTAAAATCTATAAATTATTATATTATACATATCAGATACCTGCGTCAAAGTAATATAACGCCTTTACATCAAAAAACCCTGAATTGCAACGTGACACCTTTCGAATATTAGTCATAATACATATTTAGATGCTTAATATCACTTTTGCATTGCCATATTTCTTCATTTGAAAGAAAACAGAGCAACAGAAATGTCTTTCAATTAAATTCAGAGACATATGATCTTACAGTCAGAAATCTAATCTTGTCATTCTTCTAACATTAAAGAAAGAATATTCCCTGAAACTGAGTAAATATTTCTAGTTTACAAACAAGATGAAACGTCTCTTTCCCCAGGCTACTGAAAGAGGGTACATGAAAGCCAAGAACAATTGCATAAGATCAATATTAATATTTTGGTAACCAGAGGAAGCTGATGTTTAAATTTAAGAGAGTTTATGTGCAAACATCATGAAGTTCACACAGCTCTAAGAACTCAGATCAAAAGAAGTCCAACACTGAATGAGTACACAGAATAATCCTAAAAGAACAGGGCTTTAATTGCCATGCTAAAGAGGGTAACATACATTTTATTTTCATGTTTGTTATTTTAAGAACATTTTCTATCCCATAGGATTTTTCTAAGAGTCCAACATAACTTCAACTGAATTGGTCTGAAACTTTCTCTTTTTTAGCAAACTGATACAGAGCATCTTTGCAATTTATGAAACAGAATAATCATTGCATGCGTTGGAGCTATATGCACAATGCATCTCAGCTGAATTTAGACATTTAAAAAAATTGTTCACCAGCCAAATCAGTACAATTCAAACAGGTACCAGAAAGGACAGTGAAGTAAAAATATGTGCAAAATCCCGGAGGATGGAAAAATGTTGGGAATCATTACATGCCTACTGCTCTAGATCTGGTTATAAAGAAAGAGTATTCTTTATGTATAAATACAAAATCATTAATTTGACCTTCTCTGTCTTCCCTAAGTTTTGGGTTGTTAATATATGTAGTGGAAATGTAGTTTTTGACTAAAGAGTGTCACAGAATCATTTAAGATCGTCAAGTCCAACCATTAATCCATCATTGCCAAGTCCACCACTAAATGATGTCCCTAAGTGACACATCTCCATGTCTTCTGAATACTGACAGGGACAGTAGTGACTCAGCCACTTCCCTAAGCAGCCTGGTCCCATGCTTGACAACCCTTTCTGTGAAGACCTTAGAGCACCTTTACCTAAAGGGAACCTACAAGAGCTGTGGAGGGACTTTTCACAACGGCATTTAGTGATAGGACAAGGGGGAATGGCTTTAAGCTGAAGGAGGGTAGCTTTACATTAGATTTTAGAAAGAAATTCTTTACTAGGAGGGTGGTGAGGCAGTGGAACAGGCTATCCAGAGAAGTTATGGATACCCCATCCCTGGGAGTGTTAAAGGCCAGGCCAGATTTGAGGAACCTGGGCCTAGTGGAAGGTATTCCTGTCCATGGCAAAGGGGTTAGAACTAAGAGATCTTTAAGGACCCTTCAAACGCAAATCCTATGGTCCTATTATGATTCTATGAGTTACAGTGAGTGTTTTCTCTCAGCCTGTGAAACTTTTGACTAGAGTAAATTACGTGTTAGGGATATACATATAGTCTTCAGCTTCAGGTTTGTGAAGATGTAGATTCCTAGACCAGGATGGATATTTTCAAACTTTTTCTTGTCAAAATGCAAATAAAGCATCCTCAGTAGTGTTTTGTAAATCTGTCGTGTTTGCTGGATTGTTTTTATGCTGAACAAACAAGCACAGACCCTGAAGGTTTAAATAGAAATAAAGCTAATATAAATAATTTTGACATTTTTATAAGTTTTATGGATTTTCAATATAAAATAATTTGATTCAAAAATTCCTTCTGTTGTGTTTTAACCTGAAATTTCTTTTTTTTTTTTACAGACAGATTTTATTAAACCTTTATTTTTCCAGAGAATAAAATATTTTTAAATGTTTGATCTGAAGTTACTGTTTATATTTTTAATATTTATATGGTTTATGTGCTTGCAAATAAGGTATTTATAAATCCAATTTATGTATCACCCCAAGGAACTTGGGCATTCTTGGATGAAGGGTGATATATTAAGAATAACAAAGTATTTGGTTGGTCTTCTAAGTTTATACTGCATTCTTGCCTTCCTCACTAAGAACTCGGATCTGACTATGAACATACTGTAGTAGTTTCCTACCAAAAAAAAAAAAAAAGAAAAAAAAAAAATTAAAAATTAACCCACCAGAAACCTTAGCCCATGGTAATTTCTGTTAAAAAGTTTTAGTTCACTGATCTATAGGCCTTTCCTATGGCTTGGGCACATAGGGTGAGAGTTAGAAAGCATCCTGATCTATTTCAGAGTATTTATTACACAATGATACTGTGTTCCTCTGTAGACTATGGAAAGAAACATCTGTTGCTTTCTTTTAAGGGATAAATCTTCAGCAGAGCTTTTGCAAAGCCCTGCAGACAGTTTGCCTTCTGACACTCCTGGCTGAGAAATAATTACTCTGATTTTTGAAACACAAAGGGTTTTTTGAAAAGAGTATGTGGCACATAAACATTTGGCAAAGAATTTATGATCATTCTCAAATGCTGGATTAGATACAGCTCTTCTGTCAGTGAGGGAGATGAACTTCTAAAATGTGATTAAAATGCATTTTCTGCAGCTCCCCACATTTTCATGCAGTATGTAAAAATGTGCATAGCTGAAAACACAGGTTTTCAGTACTACTCTATGGCAGTAGAAATCAGTATCTCAGTAGGAACAGGCAAGTGAAACTACATTAAAGCATTTGCATATATAATTTTGAATCCTTATTTATAAATATTGTTTATAAAATTGCTCTCCCAATGTTTCATTGTATTTGTATACTGGACATTTTGGACAATGTTTTTTATTAATTTATACATTCTAACTTTCTGTTAAGACAAATTACTTAAAAAAACAAAAAACAATGGGTGCATCAGACACAGCATGGCCAGCCAGTTGAGGAAGCTGTTGGGAATTACATTGTGAAATATGTGCCATAGCTTTCTGAATGTGCCTGTCAACAATCTGTTAATGACCGCTTGAAGGGTAAACATAGTGGATTGACTTTGCATATCATGATTCTGTCATCCTGTATCTTAAAATTTCTGTTGGAGTTGGTGTGTCAAGATACATACTTCTGCTGGGATTTAACATTAGTAGATTTAACAATATTTGACAGCAAGCATTTTGAATGGTGTTAAATTATATTAATATTTAATACTATTCAGTGAGTTGAATTTTCCTGTTATCTTGAATGTTTCTGATTTCATACCTTGAACTGAACTATGAAATATTTAAATACCAAGAACTTTTATCTCTACTTTCATTTGAATCAGATTTACATAATTTCATTACACGTGCAGCAACCGAGTTTGTAGAATCAGAAGTGCTTGTTGTTATTTTTTCTGCTCAAAGGCAAGTTAATTTAAAAAAATTGCTTTCAATTTAATGGCAAAGAAATGGAGCCTTCATTTTCCGATGGGCAGCCATGTGTATTGTACTTTGTAAGATAATTCTATCACAGGCAATTAATATTTACATTTTCTTACCTAATACTCATGGTATTCATAAATTTCATAAGACTTGATTTTTTTATAGCCTTATCTTGTTTATGTAGATTTGAGATCTAAAAATTAAATAATTTAAGTAGCAGAGCTCCTAGAGAATATTTTGAAGTATAATCCAAAATGTTAACTTATTTTCAACATAGCTGAATGCAGCTGGGAAAAAAAGTCGCTCTAATTTGAAGCATGAGATTAAGAAATAACTCCTTGGTTTTGTTTTTATTATAATTAACTTACTTTAAACTGAAATTCATTGACTCTATCAGCAAATGCTATATTTTTAATAATATTGTTAATAGACTTACAAATGGAATTGCAGATGTGAGAACTAAGAGATTTTTTAGTACTAGTTACCATTACCCAAAAAAATATCTACACATAGTATGTTTGCATGGGTAGGATGGAGACTGGCTTTATAATTTTACCTTCAAATATGCTGTAATTCAGTGCAGTCATGGAGTTAAACAGGAGTATTTTGTTATTTTCAGCAATGCAGGTATGCAAACTATTAACTTGTGAAAGGACTTCAGATCCTAAGTTGTCTTTGAGCTGGTTTTACAGCATTTACCTTTGCTTCATTTTCAGCTGTAAATATTAGTTTAATGCACAATGCCAAATGTTTTGAAAGTACTTCTGATATTGACATATAAATTGCCTGCAAATACATTTTCCATATTATTGCATTTGAATTTTTTTATATTCAGAAATAGAGAAAGGAGGTTGTGGAGACCCTGGAATTCCCTCATATGGAAAAAGGACCGGCAGCAGTTTTCTGCATGGAGACACACTTACCTTTGAATGTCAAGCAGCTTTTGAGCTAGTGGGAGAGAGAACAATTACATGCCAACAAAATAACCAGTGGTCTGGCAACAAACCCAGCTGTGTTTGTAAGAATTACTATCTTTTTTCTGTATTATTTTCCTGACTTTAACTTCTTGCATTTCTTAGCATTTGTGACTAACCAACAGGAAAATACTTCAAAATACCTTGAAGACTTTTTCAGTCATGGTTTGTTTTGGTTTTTTTAAGTTGACTCAGTAGCTCATTTATGTGGAACATCATACAGGACTGTACTTAGAATGTTCTTTCCCCTCATTTTATATTTAATTGAACCACTTAACACTCTTAATGTAAATGTGTGTTGAATTAGACTTTAAATTAACAATTCTTAATGGCATATAAGTGTTCAAAAGGGCTCTGTGGCACATACACATTTCATGCTGGCAGTGCAAAACAGCCTGCAGATCCACATAAGAAAAGATTGGTTTTGGGTTTTTTGTGATATACCGCAAAGGCATGAAAATGAATAAAGAAGTTAAGAATATAGTACATGGAAAAAGGTTAGGTAAGATCATTAGTTGTGGTTTTTGTTTTAAAATATAAAATATATTTTTGGTTTGGGTTGGATTTTTTGCTGCTTTTTTTTTTTTTTTCCCTTTCTGGTAAAACAGAGCAAATGTTTCAAGTACACAGGTATATTAGTCCAGATCATGTTAAATTTCCCTATAAAGAGTCTTATAATTCAGTTCTGGATTTGACAAACATAACAACCTTTGTGAGGTGTCCTGTTCTATTTGGACATGTGTGTATTTTGAAGCTATGTTGGTACAGGACTTAACAAGCTGAGCAAGATTGTTCTGGAGTGGAATAAGTCTCAGTATGCCATACAGTGCTGAAATGTGTCCAAGCATGCAAAGCCTAGGCACAAAGACAGTTCCACTACAATTTCCTTTGAAGTCAGAAGTTGTGTTTGTTCATGGTGCTGTATTTAATTGGATTGATATATCAATTTCTGTTGACAATTTAGAATATTTTACTATGCTGCAGTGTTACATATGCACATGCCCTATGAAAGAGCATGGAATCTGTAACATCTATTTACGTACATTGAGTTCAGTTTGTGCATTTCAGCTGAATAATGGTTATCCTTTGTGTTAAGTAATGTGCAATGAGTCTATTTTTGAATAAACTGTACTTGTGACTATAGTACCAGTCACAAGGTTATGACTGTGAAATCAGTTAGGCAATGTCTTGATGAAAATTGGCTCAAAAAAGTAAAAACAGGGATGATTTAGGTTTGCTGTATGGTATCAAAGGGAAACTATAGTAAAATAAATTCAGACTCAAGATTTCTTGATTGCGTCACATCTAAATTTCTGCAGCTATTTACATCAATATGAACTTTGTATACTACAGACAAAGCTGGCCCTTGTGCTTGATTTTTATTTTTTTTTTTTTTTTAATTGTTAAACACAGTTTAATGCATATTCCTTTTGGGAAAAAAATCATTTTAATTTGGAGGTCTCATTTTTGTTTCAGAACAAACCTGCAAATTTTTGCAAATTCTGATGCATCAAGCATTTATTTTTCTTTCTTTGGCATTTGCTACATGCTAATCTCTTACAGTCACTTGGGTTCATTTGGGGGAAAAAAAAATATATCGTATTGGAGAAATGTCCTGAAAGTGTTGAATATTTTCTGGTTGCATGTGTAGTAGTCTTGACATCTGGGTTTCAGAAGCATCCTTTTTGACAAGATTAAAAAAACTAGAAAGACATCTATAAAGTTTGTAATTAGTATTTTGAGAATCTTATTGTTCTTTCCTTTAGTCTCATGTTTCTTCAACTTCACCACACCATCTGGAATTATTCTTTCTCCAAATTATCCTGAGGAGTATGGAAACAATATGAACTGTGTTTGGTTAATCATCTCAGAGCCAGGAAGCAGAATCCATCTGATTTTCAACGACTTTGATGTAGAACCTCAATTTGACTACCTTACAGTCAAAGATGATGGGATTTCAGATTTACCACCTCTGGGCACATTTTCTGGCAATGAGGTCCCTTCTCAATTGGCTAGTAGTGGGCACATAGTAAGACTTGAATTTCAGTCAGATCACTCTACCACTGGAAGAGGATTTAATATCACTTACACAAGTAAGAATTTCTGGTTTTATTTTATGCCTAGTTTTGTGCTATCTTTCTTCATAATAATGAAAGTTTATATTATTTATATTTATATTTATATTTATATTTATATTTATATTTATATTTATATTTATATTTATATCGCAGAAGTGTTATGCTTGTATAATTGCACTATTTTTAGGTGTCTTCCTTGTATTAGTTAGTTAATCTGAATCCTTATCATTTACTTATTGAAATTGTGGTAGTACTGAGGAATTCCCTTCATTATTTATTATTTGTCATTTTTGTTCACGCTGCATAAATGCAGAGCACATTACTAAAATCCAGATTATTCAGATTGAAGTATTCAGTGGAAGTGATTTAATATACTTCTCAATTGAATCATTATGAATAAATTCACAAAGGTATTAATCTTAGATCCCAAATACTGAGATGCTAATCTGAAAAGCATAGAAATATTAAAAAGTAGCTAGGATGCAAATAAAATCAATGTAAATAAATAGTTCTGGGAACCTGCTTTGCATTTGTATGTTTTTCTCTAGTTGAATGGTGTGGAATCTGAGAATACAGACCCCTAAGAATAGAGATCTCTTTTTTGTGTTACACATAATAGTTACCTTTTATGTTTTTTTTAGCTGAAGTGATGCAGAAGTCTTTCCTAGAAGATTACACTAATTTAGAATCATTCTTCTATATATCTACTGTTCCTTTAAGAATTTTAAGAATGCATTATCTTTGAGAATGCAGTTCTCAAATGTACAAAGTTTAGTTGCAACTGGACAACCAGTTCAAAAGTTGTGGCTCTACCAGTCACGTACATATAGAAAGCTACTGAGAAAATAAGTGTCTCCTGTTCAGGTAACCAGGCTAAGAAATATCTTGCTACAGATAGCCCTCCATTTTGTTTATATAAAAATATATTACTAAACAGTATTCTCAATAGAAAACTCTAGAAACAGCATTGTCATGTAGGAAACATTTTTACATTTGCCATAAATAGCTAACTCTCCTAAAAGTTTTATGAGTAATTCAAAGACATTACTTATTTGGAGGTTTTAGTTTTAACTGAAGAAATGATCTTCTAAGGTTATAGAAGTTAATAGACAATAAATTTGTCTTTGAGACCTTTTGCACTGTTTCTGTGTTTTGTCAATTAAAATAATAGTGTTTGTGGACAAGGTGTTTTCTTGCATTATTTAGAAAGATTCCCCACATAAATCTGGAATTCATTGATTTCAATCCTTTTGAAGTCTTAGATGCTTAAATTGGTCTTTTGCTTTTATAGGAAGGGATAAGTTTTGTCCCTTGAGAAATAGCAGGAAGAGAAAATGGGAGGCCATTTCTTCTTGTTTTATCACTTGGTCCCTGTGAGAACAGACCAGTACTCACTTTGCTACAACCTCCTTTCATGTAGGGAGCAATAGGGGCTCCCCTCAGCATCCCTTTTTTCAGGCTGAACAAGCCCAATTCCCTTATGTTACAGGCAAAACAGCTGGATTTTGTCCAGAGGAAAATCTTACGCTTTGAATTATATACTAGTATATAATATGTATTACTTATTGCTATATTAAACTAAAATAATGGTCTCAAAAAAAACCAACAAATGACACAATGTTTAAAGGGAAGGTTGTTATTATTCCTATTATTGTTGGTTTTATTACTAGTGTTATTACTGTTTTTATCAGCCTTTGGTCAGAACGAGTGTCATGATCCAGGCATTCCTATAAATGGGAGGCGCTTTGGAGACAGGTTCCTTCTGGGAAGTTCTGTTTCCTTTCACTGTGACGATGGCTTTGTGAAGACTCAAGGCTCTGAATCCATAACCTGTATTATGCAAGATGGAAATGTGGTATGGAGCTCCACTGTCCCACGTTGTGAAGGTAAGGGCACAATATTTGCCTTGCACCTACAGTTTGAATAATGACACTATTTAAATTTAGCTTATTTTTTTACATTTTGCACATAAATAAGACTGCTTTACCTGAAGTTATTCATTCATCTTAACACTCTTCCAGTCAAATGAGAGTGCAGTAATAGAAACAAGATAGCTTGCTTTTATATTCTTGGAATCAATTAGCATTCTAAAAATCTGGTTGCTATTGTTTTCAAGTTCTGATTGTCACCATCATTATTTAGTTGTGAATTATAATTGCTATAACAGTTTTGGCTGTAGCACACTGAAGAACATAATTATCTACCACATCAAAAATAAATAAAACTTTTATTTAAAAGTACTTTTTGAAAATTTGCCCCTTTAATTTTCTCAAAATAGAAGTATACCTGAATTTCTGTGTGTAATATTATGACCTGCAATACACTATTCCTGAGAAATATAGTGAAAACCAGAGCTATGTTTAATATCCATTATATTCCCAAAAATTTCCAAATTTATTTGCTTGTTCTTTCTCAGGTGAATAAACAGACTAAGATGATCCCTACTTAGGTTTAAATCTCTTTAGAATGAAATATAGTAAGAAGAATTCCTTTATGCTTAACTGCAATGGGTCCTAAAGGCAAGGCAGATGAGTGCGTTTAATAAATGACTGAAGTAGGTTTTTTAAAAGCCGTATTCAAAATGTATACCTTTTATTAAACAGTAGATACATAGACAGACTCCAAATTAAAAGTTTTTGGTTTTTTTTAGAAACCAGTGCAAACCTTCTAATTGCTATAAATCTCACATTTCCATTAATTTCAGTGTCATTGCAATTACTTAAGGATCTGGATCATATAACTTTCATTGTTTTTTGTTATTTGGGCAATTTGAGAACTCAGCTGTGAAAAGACTGTGCATTTCAAAGAAAATTTACAAATACTGAAGCCCCGCCCCCCATGTCTTCAGTCTGTTAGAAACGGCGTATGTGAACCTAGGTGTTATACTAGAAGAATTTCTTATCCTGATCAGTGTTACACAGTGGAGCAGGGCTTTTTTTTATTCTTAGAGCAAACCCAGCCTGCTCCAAAGCAGGGAATAGGGTATCATTTCTCATCAGAAGATTTTTTTTCTCATTTTGAAACTCTTGGCACGATTGTTAAAGTATTCAGTGTCATCTTTGTGTAATTTTATTTTTGAAAGTGCATCGATAAAGGACCCAAGGTAAGCACTTTGAAGGAAAAAAGAGAGAAAATTACAGAAATCACTTTTTCAGAAAATATATAGGTACCGTTGAGTTATTCTTTCTTTGAACCTTGTAGAAGGTTTACTTAGTTTTTAATGAGGAAAGGATTAAACTAATGGACTGGTTTGGGGATTTTTTTTTCCCTTTTTTTAGATTTTGCTCTTTGTTTCTTTTATAGAAGGAAGTGGTTACATACAGGATATGTTCCTTTCTGATGTGGATTCTTGAAAACTGAAGGAGTTTCTGGGCTTGGATTTTAGTATGGACTAAGCATCCTAAGCATGATTTAGTTTGCTTCTAGTTGTTTGAGATTTCTGAAGAACTGTTGGCTTTTTGTTGTTGCTTTGCTCTCTCTTTTTATACATAACAGTCCCTATAAGCAACACCTGAAATACATGAAGTAAGTGATGTACATGAAGTGTTATAGTCAGGTGAGGATCAATGGTGAGGACTGTTCTTGTTTATAATGTTAAAAATTTAATTTTAAAAAAACACTACAGAATAAATTTATTTCTTCATTAACTATACACATGTAAGGTAAATGCCATTTTACTGGCCTTTCATTTTGCTTCAGAGAAAATTTGGTTTGTTTCAGGGCATCTGGATTGCTTTTATATCCCACTCAAATCTGGAAAAAATTCCTAGAGACACAAGTGCAGGTCATAAGTGAAATCAAATCACCTCTCTGATTAGTTTTTTGTGTTGTTAAAAGCATTGAAACAGAACTAGGAATATTAATTTGCAACTCACAAATTCATGTTGCCATCCATTTCTATATGACATAATAGGTTGCTTTGTCACCACTTAGAGAAATAGAAGAAAATTAGCAAGGTTTGCTGCACTGAAATGTGGAATTTTCTCATAATGATACTGCTGACTTCTTGAGGATGATACAAATGATACTAAGATAAATTTACCTGAGCTTGAAAGTGTTTGTGTGTTAGACTGTGCCATAGCCTTTAGTAAAACATAACATTCCAAAGCCCTGTGCCATGACAGCTTAAATTTTTAAGGAAGTCATGTTTTCCTAAATTTGTTCTGTCATTTCTGCTGTTGTTTAATCCTGCTCCCAAGTCCTTTGATTTTGCTCTAAAAAATGCTCTCTGTCTAGTTCTGTTATTTTCATAGCCCTCTTGGAATACATTTTTTTAAAAATTTTATAGAGGACGATCAGGTTATAGAGCATTTAAACAAATTTGAGATACAGGAATGGGCCTGATGGGATGCAACCGTGTACCCTGAAGAAGCCATCCAATGACATCTCAAGGTCACTCAATATCTTGGGAAGCTGATTTAAACCAGGGAGATCCCTGAGGATTGGAAGAAAGCAAATTCCAAACTTGAAGGAGGGAAAGAAGGATGATCTGAAGGTCTCGTCTCTATCACTGGAAAAGGTGATGCAGCAATATTCCCTGAAACCATTTCCAAACAATATGTGGTGGTTTAAACCCAGCTGGAAATGGAGCCCCATGCAGCTGCTCCCTTCCCCTCCACCACATCCTGTGAGAGGGAGACAAAAGGCAGATATTCTGAGTTAAGAACAATTTACTGAAAACAGCAATGAGATAAGACAGAAAAACGATATTTTTAACAGAAGTATACAAGAGAGGGTGATTTACATACACAAAAGTGCTCACTGACTGCCTGACCAACCAACCCCACCAGGCTCTGCGCTTGGACACCGAGACAAAATGTCCCTCCAGATTCTCCACGCTCATACTTTCCCTCCACCCAATGTCACACCCCATTCTTGGAAGTCAAGTCCCTGACTTCTGACTCCCAGAGATGGTGTGAGTGGTATAGAATAACAACCCAGGTGTGCCCACACAGCTCCAGTTTCCTCCCTCTTGTGGCTATTGCGAGAAAATTAACTCTGTCCTAACCAAAACTAGGACAAAATGAAGAAAACTATGGTCACTGGGAGTAGTCAACATGAATTCATGAAGAAGAAATCATGCCTGACCAACCTAATAACCTTCTGTGTTAAGATGAACTGTCTGGTGGATGAGAGTAATGGACATTTTTTATTTCAGTTTTAGTAAGGTGTTTGGCACTGTGTCATGCAAAATCCTCAATGACAAACCAATGGAAGGAGGAACTAGAGAAGTGAACAGTGAAGTGGACTGAAAACTGACTGAACTATTTGGCTCATAGAATTGTATTCAGTGTCAGAAAGTCCAAATGTAGGCTATTCTATAGTGGTGTAACCCAGAGGTCAATCCTGTATCCAGTACTGTTTAAAATCTTCAGTTGTGAACTGAATGCTGATGCAGAGTGCACTCTGAGCAAGTCTGCAGATGATGTAAAACTGGGGGGAGTGGCTGGTGTACCAGATGTTTGTGCTGCTGTTCAGAGGGACCCTGGCAGAGAGGCAGGAGAGCTGTGCTGAGAATGAACGACAGATCCTTCCCATCCACTCAGCATTGGTGAGGCTGTGTTGGGAGCACTGTGTGCAGTCCTGGGATCCACAGTACAAGAAAAGTGTGGACATACTGCAATGAGCCCAGTGGAGGGTCGCAAAGATGATTAAGGACTTGGAGCATCAGTCATAAAAGAAGAGGTTGAAAGAATTCTGCTTGTCTCAACTGGAGAAGAAAAGGCTCAGGACTGGAGGGATCTTGTGAATATGTATTGACAACTGGTGGGATGGTTTAAAGAAGGTGGAGCTAGACTCTCCTCAGTGCTATAAAGTGACAGGAAAAGCAGTGAACAGAAACTGAAATACATGGATTTCTGTTTAAACCTAAGGACAAACTTGCACTGTGAGAGTGATCAAACATTGAAACAGATTGCCCAGAGACTCTGGGGAGTGTCTGACTTTGGAGGGAGAGCATGATCCTGACTGGGCATGGTTCTGTGCAATCTGTTGTATTGAGCAGGAAATGGACTACATGGTTTCCTGACATCTCTTTCAATTTAAACCATTATATGATCCAACGGAATAGTCACAACTACCAATCCCACTGAACTCAGTGATTACTCAAGAAGGTGGCACAGTACAATGGCAATAATTCCTTGGAGCAAGGAATTGTCCCATGTTTCCACCTAAATGTGGAATCATACTGGACCTAAAAAATGATGAGACAGTATCCTTTTTTAACAAGATACTGTACTTTTCAACAGAAGGAAAGCTGGCAGACTCTAGTGCCATTCTCTATGTGTTAAAATATGTATAGAGTAATAAGTCTTGATAAGATACATTGCAGGCCTTATGAGTCTGAAGAAAACAAAGTGTTCATAACGTGTTAAACTATTAAAACTATTTTAAACAATTTTCTATGCTTTTAAAATTGATATTTGGAAGTTTTTTGAATATATAATATATTAGAAATGCTATGTATGTTACAAATACACATTTTTTTCTTTCAGCACCATGTGGTGGACATTTGACAGCATCGAGTGGTGTTATCTTGCCACCAGGGTGGCCAGGATATTACAAGGACTCACTTAATTGTGAATGGGTGATTGAAGCAAGACCAGGACATTCCATTAAGATCACTTTTGACAGGTGAGAATCATAAAGTCAAACAAGAAGCAAGGTTAAAGCTTTCTAATGTGTTTACATTGTCTTTATTATAACACTGGAAAGAGTGGAGAGGAGCCCTGTTGAAAGAGATCTGGGGAACTGGATTAATGGCAAGTTGAATATGAATCAAAAGTGTGCCCTGGAAGCTGCAAAAGCCAATCAGCTCCTGGGGTGTATCAGGCACAGCACAGCTAGCTGGTCAAGGGAGGTGACTGTCCTGCTCTACAATGCTCTGCTGTGGCATCACCTTGAGTACTGCATACAGTCTCGGGTGCCTCAGTGTAAGAATAATGTCAAACTATTAGAATGCATGCAGAGGTTAACCAAAATGGTGAGAGGTCTCAAGGGCAAGACAAGAGAAGTGGTTGAGGTCACTTAGTTTATTCAGCTTGGAGAATGCTGAGGGATGACTTGATGACAATCTGCAACTTAGTCAGGGGGGCAGTGGAGTGGGAGATGCTGATCACCTCTCTCTGGTGACCAGCAGCAGGACAAGAGGAAGCAAATGACACTGTCTCAGGGAAAGTTCAGACTGAACATAAAGAAAAGGTCCTTCTGGGAGGGTGGTCAGTCATTGGAACAAGCTCACAAGGGTACCAAGCCTGTCAGAGTTCAATGAGTGTCCTCCAGACACTCTTAGTCATATAGTTTAGTTTTAGGTAGTCCTGTGAGAAGCAAGGTTTACTCAGGCACAGGTGGGAACGCCCAAGTAATCTCCCCTGGGATGGGGAGTTTCACACTGGATGATGTAATAATGTGATTATGGGACACTTAGGGAGTCGCTGACAAATTCTAAGATAATAGGGTTGCCTATTAGGTCAGCTCAGTCGAGTCAATTATGGCCCATTAAGGCCCATCAGCAGAGAGTGACACCTTGAGGCTGCCTGTGAATGCCCTGGTGCTTCCCCTGCAGGGGAGTTATCACAGCTCAGTTCCCTTGAGTATTTAGGAAGAGACAGCAGAGGCCTCCCAGGGTTTGCCTCTTTCCTCATCTCACTCAACACCCGTCTGTAGCCTGAGATGGTGGGTCTGCACCAGGATGGTTACTTTGAGCATCAGCATTTTGCCCCCCCGAATGCTTAATCCAGCCTCTGTGATCCAGTGATTCCAGTATCACTCCTGGGTACATTCCTGGACCTGCGATGATTGGACAACAGCCCCTGCTTTATCTTGTCTCAAGTTCCTGTCAGGGTCCAAATTTTACTTAGCAGGCATATTTGGGGACAGGGGGACTTCCATGGTTGCAGATGAACAGCTGCTTCTTTGCAGTTTGCTATAGTGGGCAAAAGTCCTCCAATGATTTTAACAATGTTTAAGCCAATAACCATTTTAGTCTCTCACATCTGGGTCTTCAAAATGCAAGTTTTATATCTTGCATTTCACCCTGCAAAGAGCTATTAAAAGACTAAGCATCATTTTAATACAAGAAAGGATATTACATGAATAAAAACTTAATTAATAGTTGATAAAAGTCTCACAGTGGAATCCTGGCTGTTCTACAGAGACCTCTACTATATTCAAAACTGTTCAGCATGTTCAGAAATGATCTTAAAAAGGAGAAAATTAGACTAATAATATTAAGCTATTCAGGATATTAAAAACAAGGTATGACTGATGAATTGCTGAAGATTCTCACAAGACTGGATGTCTGGGCAACCAAATTGCAGGTAGATTAAGTAAATGGAAAATTAATCATATTAAAAAAAAACAAAACTATCTTGACATATAAAGCAATTTTGAACTTACCAAAACTTTAGCAGCTCAGCCACCAGTGTAACTCTTTGTCAAGAAATCAAAATAAAAACTAACACATAAATAGAAGACTTTTGTAAACATGATTAGAGCCACAAAATGTAATGCAGGGGAGATTATAATAGTTTGTATATTGTTTACCATATCCTTTTCCAGTCCTGTTTTGTATTGTTATTGTAAATATATTAATATTAGGGACAAATGAGAGCATGACAAATAGCAGAGAAAAGGAGAGAATGACAAATAGCAGAGAAAAATGTGAACTGTTTATAAACAGTTTCTATGAAATTATCATGTTACTTCTTTCAACAACTAAAGGTTGTTTATTTCCATTGTGTTCAGCAGGAAGCTCCAGAATTTTAAGATGCTGACTTTTTTCTCATTAAAGACTTCATAGTATTTATATTTATTTGCAAGTTTTTTTGGTTTTTGTTGTTTTGGTTTTTTAATTTTTTTTTAAATTTTGAATTAATGATCATAGCAATGTTAGTTATAAGATGGAACATTTTGATTTTATAAAAGGAAATATATTGCCTGAAGCTGCAATCTTTGAATGCCTATGATCTTAACAGTGTGATGGCAATATTTCTGAGAAAACTAATGTGTAACATAGGCTCCTGTGACATGTGGTGCAGTTTAAGAACTTAATTTGCTGATTTTTAGACAGATGCACACACTTATTCCATTAACAGAATTCTAGAGTTTTGTGTACAAATTGGACTGCAATGAAAATAGCAGGAGCTTGGCGTTTACCCTAATTCAAAATGGAGAATTCTGATCACATATAATTAAGTACAGCAGATACACAATTAATCTGCTTCAGCTTTGTGGCAGCATTATTAGCAGATGGACTCTGTCACCATTCCCTGATTGTTTCAATTGCAAAACAATATTACCATTAAGCATGTTGGCTTTGGCAGACAAAGAAGAAACATTTCTGTTTTCTTTGGAGGTTCATGGAGCTTTTCTGGCAGGTTTAGAAAATTGTGTAACTTTACTACATCACATTATAAATTTTATTAAAAATGTTATGCTTGTTAATAATAGTATAACCTTGCTTTTGCAGTACAATTATTTTCTTTTGTCACCAGGAAGGCTTTGTTACCCAGTTTTAAAATGCTGTGGAAAACCTTTTTATTGCTTGCAAGAAAAACTGACTTTGCTGTCTGATATAACATTATCAAATTAAAAATCAGTAATTGATTTTGTCAATTAATCAACAAATAAAATATTTTGTCAAGTATTTTGTCTAGTTTGGGAAGAATGAAACCCTTTTATACTTTACTTGCATCAAAGACACAGCTAACAGAATGAAGCTTTGTACAAATGTGGTATTAGTAATGTATATTATCTCACTCCTGAGCTAATGAAGCTTTAATGTTGCTAGACCAATGTGTCTTTCCAGAGTCCTTAGAAACTTTCCAAAAGTAGCAGCAAATGACTGCCTGACCCTATGATTATTGCACATTGAAACATTTTGCATTTCTGATTGTGCCTAATGCTTGGAAGGATAACAGAAAAGTAAAATGTGATTGATTCAAGCCATGAGGAAAGGGATAGAAGGAAAACTGCTGAGCTGAAAATCTTTCATACTTTGAATATTGATAAAAAATAATTTGATAATTTATACAACTAACTTCTTTATGCAAAACCTACCTACCTATATGAAGAATAGATAACATAGCATTCTTTTTTAAAAATTATCTATGTACATTTGGAGAAATCCTACTTCTTACTAATAGAAGAAAGCTAATAAGCATTGAGAGAAACTAAAACCTCTAAAAGTAACTCTTAATTAGGTAGTTTCAGTAGTGATGAAGAGCTTCCAATAACAAATTGTCTTGATTTGCCACTTTAGGGAAAATGCAAAGACTGAAAATAAAAACTAACAAAAAACCCAACCCGATTAAAAAAACAACTCATTCCCTTAAAGCCCCAAAACCAGACAAGTGAATTACAAATTCACATCTGAGTTTGACATGAGCAAAAACCTACTGGGAATAAAGATCATTGTCATGGTAGCAATTGCTGTGGGAGTTATTTTAATTTTTGTCTCCAACAAAGGTTTGCTATCCATTGTTGTCATACTGCCCTGCTAAGAAAACTGCAGTTGCTGGCTGAGAGCACTTTATTCCTAATTAGTTTCCCTCACAAACATAACTGTCAAAATAATTGAACTATTGAATTATTGATCTTGAGTCTATTCATTATGAGTACAAATAAAGTATTTAAACCAGCCTAGCAGTATCTGTCTGTTTTCATCATTCTACTGCAGAATAAATCAATGTATCATCTCTGAAATTATGGAAAGGTACTGAAAAACTGTCAAGTACTTTAGTGATGTCCTCTCTAACTGTCTATTTTGGTAAATTAAATAGAATCAGTGAGCCTTTCCAGACACAAGAACTCATGTGTTTATTCAGCTAAATTGTTTAAATAGTTTCCACCATGCTTCTTGAGTTTGTCAACCAACATTCTCTCAAATTATTATCAAGCATGGTGAGGAGTTAGTGTGGGCAGGCAAGCATTCATAACAGGACATTTGAATAGTATCTCCTTCTTTGAGAGGCTAAAGGATGTATTCAATAGTACAGATGTAGGCCATTCCATGCTAGCTGATTTCCCTGCCAAAAATGGGTCTTGAAAAAGCTTAATGTATTAGTGAACCTGCAAGCCCTGTATTCCACTGTCAGAGTGGTTAGATAGCAGTAAAAGCAATCATCTGGATTTCATCCAGCATATCCAAATAGAGTAGGTAGCACCATAAATCCAGGGTTTTCTGTGTGAAGAGAAAGGAATGATATGAAGTGCCTAAGTCAGTTTCCCATCAGTCATTAGATCTGATAGTGAAGCAAAAGCTTTCTGACTTCTGCCTGTGCTTTTGATTTCAGGGAACCATGAGAGAAGAACTAGAAAGAATACTAAATACTTGCTAAAACTGAACTTGCTGTTACCAATACTGATGTCTTTGTGAAGATGTTTTTACAAGACCAATGCTATTTGGTCTGTAAAATATAATGGCCTGGATGGGGAGCTTGGTCATTCTGTCATCATTGCCTAATGAAGCATAAGTTTATTTACACTTTGAAGGAATGTCGCATATATTTCCCTTTTCTTGAGTGTTTAATATTTTGCAGTTTTCTTTAATTACAAGAAAACAGTTTCTTATCTCTAGACCCAGTAATATGTTCCATATTGGCAAGACAGCTAAGGGCATTCACTTTGAAAAAATTATTGTACTGTGCAGGGACTTCTTTTGCTCTCAGAAGTTGAACTAATAAGCCCTATGGGAATAGAAGAAAAAAATCTCAGAACATATGCATTTTTGAAAGATGAAAATAAGAATACTGAGTTTGCATGCAAATATACTTAAACCAGTATACATATATGTGTAAGAGCACAAACTTCATTGACAGGAAAATTTATGTGTGCATGGTTTAGATGCTGCGGCATATTGCAATCTGATATAACCACAAACTATCTTGAAGAGCATCTGATGTAAAAAGTGCCAGTTCAAGCTCATCTAGAGAAAGAGCAGATTTGTGCTGTTTGATATAAGAGCTAGTAGCAGATGACTGCACACACAGACATCCATTATGAACAGGAGAAATGTGATGTGGTTTAGTGATTGACAGATACATTGAATCTGCTGTTGATTTTAAAGTAATTTTTTCTTGTAAATCTACTCTCATTAGTCTCCTTACTTTTCATTCTTGTCTATAGTACCCATTTTTTGGACACATTGAAGTAAACTAAGACATGCTTATCATAACTTAGAAATTTCAACATGAGGGCTTGGTTTAAATCTAGTATTTTTGTACTGCTTTATTTAATAGGACAAAAATTATTACATATAAGTAAAATGACAAGCTATGTTAGAATAAAATCTTTGGATAAAAAAAATTAAAGTTGAGTATGTATAAAACAGCTTTTGCCAAGTAGCAAATATCAAATAATGAAATTATTGAGATAAAATAATTAAATATTACTGAAGATGTTCGTAGGGTGTCCAACTATTTTTTAACCTGAGGGCAAAAAATTTCTTGGATCTTCATAATGCAATTATGTTTGAGACAATTTGCATTTTTGTACCCAGATTTCCCATTAAATATCTTTCTGAAGGTCAGTCATATGGCTCATCTGAAGCATATTGCATCCCTTATGAATTTTATATGATACCACAAAACAAAGCAAGGAAAACAATGCATGAAACCTTTAATTGTTATCCTCAGTAAGACATGGATGGATCTGTAGATACATAATTTTTTAATGTATGGTATTCTTGATCAGTTACATGTGGGTTAAATTTCTAACAGTTAAAGAAAATAGCAACATTTGTCTGTCAACCAGCTGACTTGCATATTCCTTTTCAGATTCCAGACTGAAGTTAATTATGATACTTTGGAAGTCAGAGATGGGCCAGCAAATTCATCACCATTAATTGGAGAATACCATGGAACACAAGCACCCCAGTTCCTTATCAGTACTGGAAATTATATGTATCTGCTGTTCACTACAGACAACAGTCGTTCCAATGTTGGTTTCTTAATTCACTATGAGAGTAAGTCTGGTATTTCTCAAATAGATTTTTACTTAATCTTGAAAAAAACATTAGAAAATAAGCAAACAAATGGGAACAAATAAAATTCAGTAGTTATATGCATGTTAAGCTGTACTGACAGATAATTCTGAAATTATTAATTTTGGAAATTTTTTCTTCATGAGCTCTTCTATGTTATTCAGAGTACTTATGGATATAGTTTAATCAAAGTAATTTTATATTTTTTCCCTTGTGGGTAAAGATATATTTTTCTTTTTTTTTGTTTCTTTATGTTTCCCCTTTCTCCTCTCTCACTTTCTCTCTTTTTCTCTTTCTCTGGTTGTAGTACATTTTGCAGGGTTGAACAGATTCTGATGCCTTATCTATGATGGTTCAAAAATACAAATAAAATAATAATAATATCTCTATGTGAGCTACAGAATCATCATAATAGCATTTTCATTTAAATTAAATACATAAAATTATGTATATTAAATGGTTTGAAGTCACGCTAGACTTTATATGATGGTACAGCCATTCACTTAATTATTGACTAAAGAGAGCTTATTTGTTTACTGTGGTTGTGCCAACCATGTAACACCACTTCTATCAGTTGTTCCTGTTTGGAAACTAATCTGATTGCTGTAAATTTGCTGTAATACTGAATCTGGAATGTGTGCCCAAACATATTTTATAACCACATCAAAACTTGGAAATTCTGCAATGTTTCTTTTACCTTTGGCTAGGAGATGGTGCTAATGGCTGAACAGATAATAGCACAATAAACTTCAAGGCCACTAAATCATGTAAAGACAAGGAACAGTAGATAGGTTTCTGCATGAGTTACCTGCAGATGCTCATTTTCCCTGTTTTTATTTGATCTAAATGTTGCTGTTATGTTTCATGAGATAGTCCTTAAATATTTATAATATTGTGTTTTATTTTAAACCCTCTGTCAGGTAGGTATCTTTTTTTCTGTTAAAAATTTAACCTGTAAGTAATAAAATATCTGCCCTACACATTCTTAAAGAGGAAGGTCTAACTATGAAATAATTTAGAACAGTACTCATATATTCCCTTTTTACCTTGGTTGAAAAATTTAGTATCTGATACACATGGCACTAGTATTTCAGTGCTGTTTCTCTAGGTAGTCTGAAAAAATGTCAAAGTTAGAATTCATAAGTACACTTTAAAGCTTGAAGTTGGATTAGGACTTGAACAAGTAAAGATGACAGAAAGCTAGTAAATTACCTTAATCTTTTACATATAGTTTCCCTGCACAGAATATTTAAAAAATAGCCTATGGTATAAAAAGCTAATATGTTTATAATTTTTTAAGTCATAGCAAAGCTAAAAAAATTTTCTCACAGCATCTTTCAGAGCAGATTGACTCCTTGAACGAAGCATTTTTCTCTTTCAGTGGAAGTAATATTTTAAAGGGCAGCTGATATAAATTATTGCTTAGACACAAGTGAGAAGATTGTAGAATCACAAGGTTGAAAGAGACCTTCAAGATCATCTAGTCCAACCCAGCACCGCTATAATCACCCCTAAACCATATCCACAAGTGCTACTTCCAGACACCTCTTGAACACTTCCAGAGACAGTGACTTCACCTCCTCCCTGAGCAACTTATTCCAATGCCTAAACACTCTTGCAATGAAACTTTTTTTTCTAATATCTAATCTGAACCTCCCCTGGTGTAACTTAAGGCTCCTCTTGTCCTTTCAATTGAGACATGGCAGAAGAGACTGATCCCCCCCTCACTACAACTTTCTTTCAGGATCTTGTAGAGGATAATGAGGTCTCCTCTGAGTCTCTTCTCCTACAGGCTAAACAATCCCAGCTCCCTCAGCCTCTCATCGTAGGGCATATTTTCTAGATCCTTTACCAGCTTCATTGCTTTTCTCTGGATTCATTCCAGGACTCATCCTTGATACCTTTTTTGAAGTGAGTGTCCCAAAACTGAACACAGTATGTAAGATGTGGCCTCACCACTGCTGAGTACAGAGGCACAGTCGTTCGTTTCCCTAGTCCTGCTGGCCACACTATTTGTGATACAGGCTAGGATGCCATTGGCATTCTTGGCCACCTGGGCACACGATGTTTCGTGTGCATCCCCAGGCTCTTTTCCCATGGGCAGCTTTCCAGCCACTCTTTCCCCAGCCTGTAGCTCTGCATGGGGTTGTCGTGACCCAAGTGCAGGACTTGTACAACTGGCCTTGGCCCATCAATCCAGCCTGTCCAGATCCCTCTGCAGAGCCCTCTTGCTCTCCAGCAGATCAACACTCCCACCCAAGCTGCTGAGGGTGCCCTCGTCTAGGTCACTGATAAAGATACTAAGCAGGACTGGCCCCGGAACTGAGCCCTGGGGAACACTGCTAGTGACCGGCTGCCAGGTGGATGGAACATCATTCACCACCACTCTCTGGGTCCAGCCATCCTGTCAGGTTTTTACTCAGCAAAGATTACACTTACCCAAACCACGAGCAGTCAGTTTCTCTGGGAGAATGTTGTGGAAAATAGTTTTGAAGGCAATTCCTGTCCTGAATGTCCAAATTGTAAAAAAAAAGTTGTACAGAGAAAGCTTGCTAAACACTTCACACCTACATCAGTGCATTTGCTCCACAAGGCTTCTGAAGTTAATCACAGCTCACTGTTCATATTGTCTTTTTCCTCATACTAAATTTCTCACAGAACTAAAATTATCTCTATTTTGCCTTGTGTTCCATGTGTCCATGTAACACAACTGGAATTTGCTGCAGAGTTGCTCTTCTTGTGCTAGTCAGCATCAGGAGCTCCTGAAGCATTTCTGTACCAGACACACATCCTTTGATCCTTTACCCTGCATTGATAATTGTGTACATCACACAGGGAAGGTAGTTATAATAACTAATAACATGGGAGTACTAAGTGGATAAAGTCAGTGTTTTCAAAGAACAAAACCAAGTAGAAAGGCCCAATGGAAGCATTGAATAATCTGCCAGAAACACAGGAGACTAAAATTATATTTTGATTGCCCTTGGAGGCTTAATTATAGAAGCTGCTAATTTTAGAGATATCACAACAGAACTTCTGTTTGTTTCACATTTCTTACATTTGTAAAAGACAAGGTATTCAACTCTACATTTTAAGAAAAGTTTCTGAATATTTTCTTTGGAACTTCAAATGCCTGTCTTATTTCAAAGTATGTTAAAAATCTTCCAGATACGGTCATAATTTTGATGATAAATTAAATCACTGCACTGTGAAGCAGAAGGATCTCAATCTTGCTTAAAATAAAAGGTTCAATATAGGCTAAAGCAAGTTGAATCTGAGATGACAGTAATATTCTATTAAGCTAAAATATGCCTGTAATATAGCTTTAATAAATACGTTACCCATTAAAGGTACTGTGAAGGATGTGAAGATAATTTGTTAATTCCCCTCCTTAAATTTCTGTCACTCAGCCTTTTGATGACACTTCAAACATAGCTAATGCAAGACAGTGCAGATTAACTCTTATGCATCTAAGCAAAAAAATGAATAAAGGGCCTAAAATATTCTTTAAGTAAAAGTACTGATAAAATACTCATTTTTAATGAAAAATAAGTAATCTATATTCTTTTGGCAAGCATGCTTCATGCCTCACATTTCCCTGATCTCCCAACTTCCCTAGTTACGTGTTTGAGGTAGGGTTTGTTTAGTTGGTTGGATGGTTGGTTGGTTGGTTTGCTGTTGTCTTGTTTGTTTGTATTTGGGGGAGATTTTTTGGTTCCTCATTCTGTGAAGTACTGAATGAATGTACAATCCACTGAAAATTATGTGTGAAAATTCAGAACTGTAAGAAAATTTTAAAAAATTCAGAAGGGCACACACTTTTCCAAGCAAGGATGGAGAAGGAAAAAAACAAGGAAAAAAAGAAAAAAAAAAAAAAAAAAAAAAAAAAAAAAGGAAAATGGTGGGGGAAAAAAAAAAGAAAAGGCTCAAGGACATTAGTTTTATCTTCAGGCTTGAAAGATACTAGTTTCAAGCTGATAAAAAAAATGATAAGAAATAGATGATTTGTATTTGATAAAAAAAGATTATGTCAAACCAATTTAATTTCTTTCTTGATGGGCTAACTGCTTTTGTAGATTTGGGAAAGGAAAGGGGAGGTAACAGTTCTGTGCCAACATTCATAAAGCTTTTATAAGTCTTTCAGAGGAAATACAGAAGTTTACTGTAGATAAAATTATTGCAGTACAATAAGCGTACAATAAGGGGCAGTAAGCACTTCAGTAGGCACTGGAAAAAGTTGCTCAGACAGGCTGTGGAATCTCCATCCTTGGATATACTAAAAATACATCCAGAAATCAATCCACCTTTATGCAGTCAGCTTTAGGTGACCCTGCTTGAGCAGGGAGGTTGGACTACATGACCTCCAGATGTTCCTTCCACCCTAAATTATTATGTGATTTTTCTGATGCTGTGAAAAAATATTTTATTAATGGTTTTGATGACAATATAAGAAGAGTTACAATTTATGAAGGATGATTTCAACCTACAGTTATAGCAGTCACTATGATTGAGAAGGTTAGAATTCAAAACAAGCTAGATGAACTGAAGAGAGTCTAAAACAAAAACAATTAAATTCCATAGAGAAACATGCTAGGCCTAAATGGGGAAGGAGAAGTGACATGTACAAATACAAAATAGGATACAATAGAAAAAGATTTGGGTTTCACACAGAACGTATATAATCTAGACAAAAATGTAGTAGTGTACAAAACGTGGAATATTCTAGACATTGTAGTTAACCATCAAAAAACCCAAAAGGCAATTTCAGAAAATACTTTTTTTGTTTAAGGGACTGTTTTATATGGGACTTGTTCAAAAATTATTTCACTTCATTTAATAACCAGGGAGAATATTGTGTTCAGTTTGTGACACAGTTTAAAAAGAGTAGGAGATTGTTAAAATGGAAAATAGGACACATAAGGAGTCATTGAAAGGTTTGTACTTGTTTAGAAAAACTATGATTTGGCCAGCAGGGGGGAAGGCAGGATAATGCAGTCATGTTCCTAATAGCTAAGAATTGCAGCTTGTCCTAAAGTTTGGTCTACTGTCTGTGCTCCTTCTTAGACAACTCTTTACAACTATTTTACAACCAAATTTATCACTGTTGTGCCAGAATTTCTCCTGTCTTTTTTTAATCAGGACTCTCAGTATTGCCCATTATTTAGTTTATCTTAGGTTATCTCCTATTAAGAAAAAGAATCAAATCTTCATGCAAAGTAGCAAAGAAAAATTATTCCTTTTCAGCTATGTTCGTTGTTGCTAAAACTTACATACTGAGTATTTTCCCCTGGGAATGAAACTCTGTTTCCTAAGCTGAGGTTTTTTTTATTTATTTGACACTACTACTTCAGTCAGGAAGTTGGAAGTTGATAAATTTGCTAAAGCTTTTGGTCTTCTTGCAAAAATGCGAAACAACATAGTCAAAGTAATTTAGAATTACCACTTCAAAAAGAAGCTGATGAGTTTACCTGTTATGTATGACTCAGAATGCCAAAGCAGTTGATGTGTTCAGGCAGGGGTGGTAGGCTGCCCTAAGAGGAAGGAATTTTAAGAGCACTGCTGTGGACCTCCATCTACACTAACATATTTTAAAATATGAAGTATGAGTTGTCTGAGAAAAAACAAAGGTGTATCAAAGTTTAAATTTCATACAGATAAAATTATTAAGGGCACATATAATACAGAATATTATAGACTTAAATGGGTTCTTTAAGACTATATTAAGCAATTTTATCCATGCAAAGGGAATCTAAAAATGCACTGTGTCAGCTAACGCAGTACGTTTACATTAAGAGTATGCAGTCAAGTCTAGAAGAAACTTATTCATCTAGAATTTAAGTATGTCAGGGTTACCTCATGAAAACTAGATCATAAGCTTTCAAATCTGAATTCTGAGTGAGATATAAGAAGAGCTGGAGGGTACAGGGAATATTTCTCTGTGAAAGCTAGAGTCATTATTTATGATATTTTTATTTGTAGTCCTGCTTCCAACTCTCATATCTATAGTTCTAAACCCTTCACTTTATGCCATGATAAATCAATTTTTTCCTTCGTTTTGGGGTCCTCCTACTTTGTTCCTAAGGCTATATGGTAGTCCTGGATAAATTGAGCAGGGTTGAAGCAGTAAACTGAGAGTACAACTTCCACAGAAACGGCTGGAGATGCACAAGCAGAAGGGTGGACCAGCACCTTCAAGGCTGTTTTTAGAGGGCTAAGAAACTATTAAATGCCCATGACAGAGGGGGTTGTGGTGGATTAATTTTGGCTAGATCCTAGGTGCTCAAATCTTCAAAATACTTTCCCACTACTGCTCCATTCTTTGGCTGAACTTCACTTTCAATTTTATCTACCTCCTACTTCTGAGAGGTGCAGGCAGACAGGGCATGAGGATTGTTGTCAATTCATTACACATTGTCCTTGCTGCTCCTTCCTCCTTGGTGGAAGGATCCCTCAGACTTTTCCCCTCCTCCAGTACTTCCTCTCCCAGGAGACAGTCCTCCATGAATATTTCAAATGTGAGTGCTTCCCGTGATTTACAGTTCTTAATGAATGGCTCTGACATGAGTCCTTTCCACAGGGTGCAATCCGTCAGGAAACAGACTGCGCCAATGTGGGTCACACACAGGGTTGTAAGTCCTGCCAGCAAAGCTGCTCCAGTGTGGGCTCCTGTCTCCACTGGGCCACCGATCTGCTAGGAGGCCTGCTCCAGTGTGGGACACCCACAAGGTCACAGCCTGCTTTGAGCATCCACCTGCTCCAGTGTGGGGTCCTGCAAGGGCTGCAGGTGGACATTGATCCACTGTGGACCTTCGTGGGCTGCTGTAGGACAGCTGCTTCACCATGCAGGCATCCCTGTTTACAAACCTTGAGCACCCCCTTCTTCTTCCTCATTGACCTTGGTGTCTCAGAATTGTTGCTCTCACATATTCTCACTCTTCTCTATAGCTGCTGTTGTTCTGCTGCAGTTTTTTGTGTCCTTCTTAACTGTGTTATCCCAGAGGCTCCAGCACCACCTCTGATGGGTTCAGCTTTCACCAGCAGCAGGACCATCCTGATGCCAGATGGCATTGGCTCAGTTGGGTGTGGGGGAGGTTTATGGCAGCTTCTCACAGAAGCCACTCCTGTAGCCACCCCTGTCTATATGCAAGCCTAAAACAGGTTGAGGAGGTGTTTCAGTTTTCAGTTTTTTTTCTCACAAGCCTAGTCTATTTTTAATTGGCAATAATTTATTTATTTTTTTTCCCCAAACTGAGTCTGTTTTGACTGTGATGGTAATTAATAAGTGATCTCCTTCTCTTTGTCTTAGCCCTTGAGTTTTTCATGTTAGTTTCTATCATGTTCTCTGCCCCCGTACTGTTGAAGGGAGTAATGAGAGAACAGCTGAGTGGGGGCCTGGCAGCCAGCCAAGGTCAACCCACCACATATAGTAACAGAAGATAAAATAAATTCCTGTCATCCCAATAGAGAGTCGTTGTTTCCCTCGTGTATACATTATAGCTCCTCATATTATTAAATTCCACAATCATATGCTATCACTAGAAACATTATGGATAATGCTCAGTTAATGAGCCTTATTTGATAATTTCAGGGTGTTTGTTTCTTTTCCAGTATAACTCCAGATTTATTTACCAAAAACTATTAAATCTCTTATATAAGACAGAACTATCAGAGACTCTTTCTGTCAGATAAGAGTTATACAATTGTGTAACCTATATTATTTGTCTTTCTTTTTTCTCAGGCAATGCTAACTAGTATCTGTTGGAGGCTCTTTCTTTCTCCTGTCTTCATTTTGGGTTTTGTCTATTTTTTCTTTCTGTTTACTCTCTGAAAAAAAGGTGAAAGAAACAAATCTGTGTGTTTCAGGTGTTACTCTGGAATCAGATTCCTGCCTTGACCCAGGAATTCCTGTGAATGGCCATCGCCATGGTAACAGCTTTAATATCCGCTCCATGGTAACCTTCAGCTGTGATCCAGGATATACACTGAGTGATGAAGAACCTCTCATATGTGAAAGAAACCATCAGTGGAATCATGCATTACCCAGCTGTGATGGTAAGTGTCAAGCTCTTCAGATGGCAGCTTTAAAGTCCACAGAAGTTAATGTACTATTTTTCAGAACTAATTAAGCTTGTGATTATTCTACCTCCCTTCAATTGCAGCAAGATCCACACTTTTTAAAGACTACTTTACTGTTATTAAAACCCATGCTTTACGTCTCTGTATCAGCTTTCAGTCAAGCACTGAAAAGGCCAGGTGTATATTCACAAATAGAAAAAGTAAAATTCTCACAGGGTACCATTGTTCAACTGTGAATAAAAGTGGTGCCATACAACCAATACTTTCAAAGCAAAGCCAATAGAGTTAATTTATATTAAGCCACCAAAATGATTCCTCAAAATTTAGGATACTTAATACTAGAACAGATAGATCATGATCAGCCCATGTAATTAATTTTCTTAACACATTCTGCTTTAAAATTTTGGTTACTTTATTAATTGTTTTGGTGGATATGCACTATGAAACTGCCTAGAGCTTCCATGAAACATTTCTTAAAATGCTGAGTTACAGTCATAGTTTAACCCCAGCCAGCATCCAAGCCCCACACAGCTGTTTGCTTATTCCCACCAGGAGGATCAGGGAGAGAGGCAGAAGGGTATAAGTGAGAAACTTCTGGGTTGAGACAAAGAGTGTGATAGGGAAACAAAAAGCTGTGCACACAAACAAAGTAAACCAAGGAATTTATTCACTGCTTTCCAAGGGCAGGCGGGTGTTCAGCCATCTCCAGGAGAGGAGGGCCCTATCACACGTAATGATCACTTAGGAAGACAAATGCCATCAATCTGAACTTCTCCCTCCTCCTTTTTCTCCCCACCTCATATACTCAGCATGATGCCATATGATGTGGGGTATTCCTTGGGTTAGCTGGGGTCACCTGTCCCTGCTATATCTCTTCCTAATCTCCCACTCACCTCCAGCTTCCTTGCCAGTGTGGCAGTATGAAAAGCATAAAAGGCCTTGGCTCTGTGGAAGCCCTGCTCAGCAATAACAAAAACATCTCTATATTATCTACCCTGTGTTCCACACAGATCCAAAAAACAGCCCCATACCAGCTACTGTGAAGAAAAATAATTCTACCCCAGCCAAAACCAGCACAACTGTCCCAGTAAATATTTCTGTGCTCTTTTTTGTAATAGGATTTTTGACTAATTTCTGTTTCTGTGAACCACTGAATCAACTTAATTTTTTCATGGGATGCTTGTATAGTTGCTACAAAATCCCACTTTATAGAAACCACAGAACAATAGCAAAGAAAGGATCTTGCTTTAGTGATTTACTTACATTAATGAGTTTGTAACTTGCTTTTCAGGTCCAAGGTTTTATTGGTTACAGTGCAATGTCAGAGGACAAACTTAGATTAAGCAAAGTATTTTAGTTTCTCACTCTGTTTTAATCTGTTTGTTAAAATTGAGTACTTCTCTGTCTTCTAAGTCTCACCACAGCCTTCTGGCCCCATGCTCAAAACATATAAACTACCAAAAGATTATTACAAAAGTTAGCTAACTTAGCATTCAAACTCTCTCACCTTGTAATCACCACAACTCATTCCTCCTTTACAAGTACAGACACAAGGCATTTTTAGAATTTTTCATTGTTTTTATTAGTTTCTTTCCTTGCTTGCTTTGCTGCAATGGACTGAAGAATGCAAAGGGATCTGAATAATATTCTCTTCTTTTTCTACTTTGTAATAAAATGTGTGGATGTATTTTTTATTATCAATATTTAACTCTTTTGTTTGCATATGAATGTTGAACTTCAGGAAGATCTAGTTAATTTTCTCTCATTGGGAAAGAGTCTTTATTTCCTAGATCCTTCACCCACTCAGTGTGAATGTATGAGAAAATATCAAGCCTTTCTGGAGTATGTTCTCTAGGCAAGCAACATGCAAGGGTTCAATATACATTCAGTCTCTTCTTCTTTCCTCACAGATTAAACTCTGTTGTACTAAGTAGTCTAAAAAGATGGAATAGAACTCACATCTTATTAGTTAATCACTCTGTTAGGGTATTTGCCTTTTCAGGCTCAACAAGTTGTGACCCAAATTTTTGGAATGTGACAGATTTAACTGAGGTGGAAATGAGCATTTTGCAGTCATCTGTAGAGTATTGATGTTCTCAAAATTTTAACTCCAGAAATTAATTTAGCAGAATAAATGCCTGAGGGAAAAGCATGTTGCTTTGTTTCATGCCAACAAAGAAGAAATAAACCTGTGTACAAAGGCAAGGTGGCTGAAGTTCCCTCTAAGTAATGTGTCATTCTCAAAATATGGTAATGCCAAGGTGGAACATGAAAATAATTTTTGAGTGAGGGCTAAATTAAAACACAAGAATTACATATTATAATGTTTGTTTAAAATATTTTGAAATATGTAATATCTGCTTTATGTAATGTTGTGCAGTAAAATATTTTTCTTCCTTTTGTGATGTTACAGAGTAAGATAAGGATTTTGAATGAATGTACTATGGTTCATTTATGGCCCTATAAACCTGATGTCTCTAATTATGTTATTTATTATTAAATAATGTTATCAACCATATATTTACTGTGGGTTTATTAAAAGGTATTCCAATTCATGTTTGCATGTAGAAATAAATACATTCAGGCAAAACCAGGCTGGAAGCATTTTCTTTTCTTCTACCTACTTATAAATATATATAAATTAAATACATTCAAAGAACATTAAAAACTTTAACAAAAAACGTTAATCTAATAAGAAATGAAAAAAAGTGTAACTTTAGCTATAAACCAAGTGTGTATATACACACACACACCCCCACACCCACACACCCCCCACTACATAAAGATTTATTGCATATTTTATTGAATATTTTGTCAAGTTTATTGAATATTTTTTCATCTATATTTTCCATCTTGTTTATGGCAAAGTGTATCACTCTGTGTGAGGAAGAAGACTAAAAGCATCTTAATGTTTTGTTGTTTCATTGTTTAAATATTTAGTATATGAAAATTTAAAAAAACAACAACATAAAAACTGGACAGCAAGAGATGAGTGAAAAGCACAGTCATGCTGTATTTATAAGATCTGTGAGCAATTCAGCATGCAAATCTTAAACTTTAATTAATTTTCCATGCAAATTAGAGCAGCCTAGTTTAGCAAATTCTAGTATGCATAAAATGTTTCTAGGATAGTTCTTGTCTTCCAAAATATTCAGTTCCAAATAAATTACTTATGATGGGACAATCTAAATCTTTGAAAAAGATTACACTTTTTTTCCTCCCTGAGCATCGCAGTAGACATCAAACTTTTAATTATGTGAAAAAATACACTTTTTACTTTAATATTCTTGTTTGTTAAAAATGCAGTTGAATATACGCCTTTCTAGATATTTAGTGGAAGAAAAGTAGCAGCAAGATATTTCTTGAGTTACTTCACAAAAAAACCCTTACTTCTTACATACTACTGCAATAGGAATTAATGTCTGCAATATAATTTTTACTTATTTTTGTACTCCGCTAACTAACAGGAGAGGCTGTAGGTGAAAAATTAACTCCTTTTCAAGGACAAATTTAGGAAAAAACAAATTGTTGTCAAACATGAGTGTTGTGGCTTTGGATTAATTAACTTCTCATTTTAATCCTTGACTTTACTTTTAATTTTAAAAAGATCTCTTTCTCTCTCTTTCTCTCTCTCTCTCTCTCTCTCAAACACTTTTGCAATAAAGGATTTCTGTATGACTTTTTTGTTTTCCTCTTCTTAAGCTTTATGTGGTGGATATATTCATAGGAAGAGTGGAACTGTCCTTTCTCCAGGTTTTCCTGATTTTTACCCAAACTCTTTAAACTGCACTTGGACTATCGAAGTGTCTCATGGCAAAGGTAAGAATCGAATATTAATTGCATATATATATATACATATATTTAATGTCTGTATGGAAGAAAATCAGACACACATAGCCAAAACCAATGCCTTTTATGTATTAAACCAGCGCTTTCTGCCATTCCTTTGAGGAAGAATTTTAATTCCCCAAAATAAATGCTTTGTATATATTTTTCAAAGGAAGCATTCTTTTTAACAGGTGCCAGAGGAAATCTGTTTTAGTCTCAGAAAAATGGAAGAGTAGAAGAGGCAAAATACAGGGAAATAATAGCTATTCGTTAAATAGCACTAAATTTCTTTCAGCCAAAGATGTCAGGACCTTGTGGATGGCTCTTCACCATTATTAAGCGCAAAGAAACAGGTTTGATCTGTGTATTGATAACCTTAGATTTCAGACTTAAACCATTAGAGCAAAAGCTTATAAATATCTTTATGCACATATATAATAGAGTAACACTTGAATGCAGTTAGTCTTGTCAGCTTATCCATTAGGGGAATGTGTAAAATACCTTAAGAAAAAAAGCCCAGAGAGTACTAATAATGTGTTACATACCATTAAATCAAAACAGAATAAAAATTAACTGAGAATTATGTTGAAAGTTTCTCCTGTTTAAAATCTTCTTTAAGACTGGATTTTTTTGTTAAAAACTCATAAGACATTTTAAGTGTAAAATGTATGAGAAAACTTTCTAAAAAAATCATTGTTCTCCACAGTAAATTTATTGTATTTGAAAACTGAACTGTAAGTCAAAATTTAATTCATCACTGGACTGGAAGTTGGCAGATTAAAAAACAGTAATGTCTTCACTAAAGGATCAATCCCAGAAAATATGAATTTGTATTTATGTAAGACTGTATATAAAAGTTGTATATGCTTTGTCCTTCTATATGGGCAATTCCCTGAAGTTTAGAATTAGAAAACAAAATTGTATTGGAAGAAATGCAAAAATAAGACCAAGTTTAAAGTATGTTTCCTAGTTAATAAGGAAATCAAGATAGATATTGCAAGCAAAAGAGACATATAGGAACTTGAATAACACCTAAACAATACAAATTTGGATTTTCAGAGTGCTGTATACAAATAGCACTGAATGCCATCAATTCTGTTGTGGGAACTATTGATTAAATTGAACTAAATAAGCATCCACATTGGACATATTTTTCAGTTGAGCTCAAGTGTTTTCTTTATTTTCAGAATTTCAGGTTTTGATTCCAGGTACAACTTTTTCTCACAATATTCCCATGTAATTGCTTTCTGTGTCACCTACGTATGAAGAAATAGAAAAACTTCCTATTAAATGCTTTTCTTTCCTCCCTTTTTAATTCTTTTAAAGGTGTTCAGCTGGTTTTTCATACCTTCCATCTTGAGAGCTCTCATGACTATTTGCTCATCACTGAAGATGGGAGCTTCACAGAACCAGTAGCCAGATTAACTGGCTCAGTCTTACCCCCTACAATTAAAGCTGGCCTCTTTGGAAATTTTACTGCACAGCTTCGATTTATATCTGATTTTTCAATTTCTTATGAAGGTTTCAACATAACATTTTCAGGTAATGAATCCCATTCTGCTAAATGTTCTGAGTCTGAATTTTACTTGTAGATAACAGAAATATTATGAACCACCAGTAAAAAAATGTTAATTGAAATGGTATAGACTCTATCATAGAAAACTGTCTAAGGTTTGTAAAGGTGTCCAAGAGATTAAGAAGGATGTTGGTGATATGACTGTTTTAAGAAATTTTCCCTGTTCTCACAGAAACATCAAAATTGTGAAAAAGAAGTTTAGAGGAAAATTAAGGGGAAAAAATTACAAAGATAGAAGGTACTGCTTCAAAAGAAATTAAATAACGGTTACTGTTTTACTAAAGGAGTACAGAAACTTTCAAAAAGCAGTGGTAGCTAACTCAGATTCAAAAAGAGGCTAAGTTGAAGACTGATTTTGAAATAGCATAAGTGTATATTTAAAAAAAGGAAAAAAACTCTGCCTCACTGACTAGAGCAATAGTGATGGATTTACTCATATTAAATGCTAAAATACATGCGTTCTTGATACTTTGGTCTCACCAAATCAGAGGTCAGCAGTTTTGCAAGTTTGAAATGTAAATACAGATACTAAATTATATCTCTGATAGTTTGTTTATCACTAACTCAGATTGGTAGAGCATTAGACAAGTTGTAGAAAAAGACATGAAGTGTTGTGGATCCGAGGGGAAAATTTTGCAATAATGAAAGATCTGGATCACAGAACTTTTGGAACATAATTAAAGGTTTATGTCCTATCTACAGTTGCTACAATATACAGAGCCAGCATATGCCATCATTTATGTTAGTACACATTTTGAGACATATTATGAGGTACATTAATTTTATGAAAAAAATAGGTTATTCTGTTTTCGTACTTTCACACAATCAGAATATTTTTCTTCCTAGTAAGAAGTGTTTCGTTAGAAGACCTTAAACTGTTTTGAATGTCATCTAACATAGAAATTTGTCATGAAAACTGTCATGTGCCTAAAGTGTACTACAGAGTATCTCCATGTCTAGCTTAGCCCCTATAATGCTGAGCAGAGGTAGTAGATCATATTTTTTCTAAACCTACAGCTTTTGCCAGCAGAAACTGGTATGGTTTATAGATTTCCTCTAATATTCAGAACTTTCCTACATGACAGTTACTAAAGGAAAGGATTTATTTATTTATTTTACTCAATATCAGTTGTTTAAACACTCAAAAACTTTGGTTTAGTTTCTTCCCCTGACTAAATGGAGTCTCTTTTTCTAAATAAGTAGATTTGACCCTACTTTCTACTGACCTCCAAGGTAAATGTCCTAGAAAAGCTTTTTCTTGTCTGCTACCAGAAGTGATATCTTGGGTCTTTTAGGTCATATTCTGAAGAATATAAAAGCAAACTTTTTCCATTAGATGTTAAGTTGATCTCTTTTAGCATCTTTTCTTGAAGCAGTTGGTAGTGGATGTCTAAGGAAGAAAATAATGTGAGAAAACAGGACAAATAAAAAGTGATACTTCCACAGCATACTCTTTGGAGGTGGGGAAATGGGTGGCTCAGATATTTGTTGAGTTTGATTTGCTTCCTATGTAACAGCCCTGACTTTTTCCTCATTAGTTTTTTCTGACTCCTCCTGAATTATTCCTGATGCATAGTTATAAAGGCATGCTTTTTGAAAATGTATTCATGCGTCTTTCACCTAATATTTTGTTTGATTTTTTTATTAGATTTTCTTCATTATATAATGATTTCTTTTAACTGTAAGTCTCACTTCTAAAGCTGTTTGGGAGTTCAGATGAAATGAAACAAGAATTATATACAAAGGAAGTAATTAAACAAAATTATAGTAAACCACTTACATTACAAGCTGATTACAGCTCTTGAAATTAAGAAAATAGATGTAGTGTGGGTGGGACACATTAGAGACATAATTACTGTATATATAGGCATAACAGACTTATATAAACGGTGTTGGGTTTTAGTAGAGAACACAACTCTGAAATACATGTTTTCTAGCTATTTCATGCTCACACAATGCAAGCAATTTGGTAAGTTTGGTTTTTTCCATGTGGACAACTTGTCCAGATAATAATCTATTATGTTTTATTGTCTGCAGAATATGATCTGGAGCCATGTGATGATCCTGGTGTTCCTGCCTTCAGCAGGCGAATTGGTTTTCATTTTGGTGTTGGAGATTCCTTGATCTTTTCTTGTTTCCCTGGATATCGCCTGGAAGGTGCTAATAAACTTACCTGCCTGGGAGGTGGTCGGCGTGTATGGAGTGCACCTCTGCCAAGGTGTGTGGGTAGGTGGTCACATGCTTTCATTTCATTCATCAGATCGTTAATAGCACATGGCATGTGTCAGAATACTGGGCAGAGAACAAAGAGCTTGGGTTGAAACAATTGGTCCCCAAGCCATAAAAACTTTAAAGTCAGTGCAAGATATAAGTAATGCATGCCTCTTTTGTTTAAAGAACAAAAAATAAGGAGGAATAATTAGAATTATGCTAGCAAAGAAGATCAAAATATCATGTGAGATAAAATGTAAAGGTAATTGTTAAACTTTATGTTTGCCGCAGTTAAGTTATGAATTTCATACTTTGTCTTTTGGGGTAGAGAAACAATGTTTAGGGCTTTTAGGTGCAAATACTCCACCTTAGAGCCCTGCTTTTAAAATCTGGTTTTAAAGGTCTTTTTTTCATATTGTGTTTTTATTCTTGCAATTCTAAACTTTTGGGATTTTTACAGTTTACATACTGCAATACTGTATTTAAACTTTATTTTTTAAAATTAGTGTGCTGTTGTTAAACATCAGTAACTATGAATGCAAACTGAGTGTTCCGTTCTCAGAAAAGCTCTGGGACTGTGTTTTATAAAATTTCTGCAGTTGCTGTATTTGATTTATGAGATGGTTTTATCGCCACCATGTCAAGTGAATCTCGTCAGCTACTATTGACGTAATGCTTCTGAAAAGTCAAACACTTCCATACGCCTCTAAATGGATTTCCTTAAGAGGGTTTCTGTTTTAAGTAAATTTTTATTTCTTGAAGGGAGAAACTCAGCTTCAGCATCTTTCTTTTATTTGTTTTACAAAGATGAATCTTTATATCTGAAAAAGTCACCTATGTTTTCTATGCATGTAAGATACATAGAAAAACATAAAGTATCTCAAATTTTGTTTTAAAATGGGGTTATTTATCCCGTGATGAAAGGATGTTACAGATGAGAGAGAAACCAAAATAATACGGAGTTTGCCCTTTATTTGGGAATTCTAGATTTAAGTCTTAGTGTGTTTTCAGCCCTGGGATATTTGCTTGTTTTGGGTCATTTGTTTGTTTGTTTGTTTGTTTTGTTTTGTTTGGGCTTTCTCTCTTTCTAGGGGGCTTCTCTTGTGTTCCATTCAAACATGTTTAGTTTATTTTAGATATCATAAAATTGTATTAATCTGCAGAAATACTGTTATCTTGCACTGAAGAAGAGACATTCTATATGATGGTCATGTATGTTTTCTTTTTGTAAATGTTGTTAACTTTTAGAAAGCCTTTTCTACATTATCTATACTAATAAGAGATTTATACCTGCTATCTTGAAAATGCTCGCTTAGTTATCCTTGTATTGTGAATGACACATTGAAAAGTCGCAAAGATTACCAAAGTATCAATAATTAGCTAAATGAAGTATCAGCCATTGAATTAGCTGTGAATTTATAGGACTAATGTAACCACTTACTGTGCCAGACACAGATATGCCTGTATTTTCTCCTGAGCATAATTTAGTGATACATGTCTAATCATATGTGTATGCAATAAGTCTGTCAGTTCATACAGAAATGAAATTTATTTACAGAGAGCCCAGCATTTCCTTTTTGTTCTTATGTTCAGTTTTGAATAAATTTGTTGACTGGCCCTGAGCCTTCTGTCACTAGATCCAGATATGAGACCCCACATTCTGATTAGTGAAACCTTTTATAAGTTATGCAAAGGCAAGTGGCACTTCTCTAAAATAAGATAATCTAAATAACTCTTTTAATTCAACCTATGAAAATATTTGATCTCTTATAGGGTAGCAAACTAAAAATTTCTCTAATGCAACTAAGGCAAATGCAAGGAAAGAAATTTCACAAAGCAGCTGAGTGAAACTGAGGGGGAAACACAAACTTGGTGCCCTTCAGTTCAAGCTGGTTTCATAAGTGATTTTTTCTTAACACTAAGGTGTTAAGGTAAAAGACATTTGGCGTGAAGATATCCTCTTACCTTGAAAAGGAGTTCACATAAAGTCTTCTTTCTTAGACAAGTGAAAAGCAATTGCTTGTCCTGTTTGGAATGTACATTCAGAAGTTAAATCTAGTCTCAATTCAGGCACAAATTCATGAGTACATTACTGGGTTCAGTAGCCTCTGGATTATTTCTTCCTAATTCTCATTTCTACAGTGACCAAACTGATACATTATAGATACACATCAACCTTTATATATCAAAAAGGATTTTTTCAGTCCTTCTATGACACATGGTAATGCATTCTTTCATGATCCTTTTAATCAGATTCAGGATGAAAGCCCTTCAGATTTAATTGTATTTCATGTATAAAGTAAACATTCACACAAGCACATGTTGATTTGTGCCACAGAAGTTGTATTCAGTTTCATCTGCTGTTGAAAAAAGCAACAAACTAACAGAGTTTCCAAAGGTCTTGCCCTTCTCTATCCAAGTAAATAATTTCAAGTCCTTCCTCTAGGGTTATCTCCAACATGCTGTGCAATTTTCCTGATCAGACAACTGTTTGTACCTTTTCACCATTTCTTCTTTGAAGAGTTATTTTCCAGGAAAGGGAAAAACAGAGCTTGGGAGGTCTCATTAGCCTAACATCATGATGCTGCCATTGTTAATTTAAGACATTGAGTCCTCTCTGAACAACATAATTTTCAGTGGCCTTTTCTCCATGCTATGGAAGTAGATGGTCTTCTCCTGGACTTCTTTATCTGATTGCCTGGAGGTTTGTTGGCTCTCAGAATAAAACAGCATACTTTCTTCTGCAGTAAGAACCCTCCTTTTCACAACAAAATACACCAAGTCTACCTGCAAAATCAGATTCATATTCATCAACAGGTAGATTTGTAAATCTTATTTCCCCATGTCAAACATTCACTCTTTTGTCTTTTCAATTAGAATGATTTTGTGTAGCTCAACTACACAAGTTATGGATATTATTCCACCTCACCCCAGAGTTTTGAAGAGTCTAGCTAGAACTTCCCTTTGAGTCGTCACTCCATTTCTGAATGTGTCCTCCAGCTGGATCTCTCACTTGACTACAAAGCAGTTGGTGCCTACAGCCACCTACTTGCTACTATTTGATGAAAAGAGCTTTACTTTTTAAAAAAGTATGGATAAGACACAGGTCTTTCAGGCTGACTCCCTTTGCACTGTTTAAAGAATACACATTATAATTCCCCAAGGTGGTGTCAAATTTCCCCCATCTCAGAAGGCTAAACTTTTTCTTTTTTTTTCCCCTTAAAGCTGTGCTTCTCCTACAGAAGCAAATCCCCATGGCTGTCTAGTGAATTTTCTGTTTACATTGACATGATGTGGCTTTTCAGGAAGATCCCTTCCTTCCACCTCTATATACCAATTTTAGGAGCACTGGGACTGCCAATCTCCTCACAGAAAATTTCTCATTCTTCAATTGTTTATAAGAATGGTTGTGGAGTCATCCATAAAAAAAATCACATTTCCACTAAGAGCTTCCTCAAAACACTCAAATAACAATGGTGGTTTCCCTGACAATTGTCCTAGTAGCTGGTAACTGCAGATGAGACACGAGTACTGCTTCCTATCTTTCCAGACACAGTAATTGCATTTGGGAGAACTATCACAGGATTTTTACTGAATTGGTGACTCACACCAGCACGTGTGCTACAGTTAGGCTTTTCTGCAGTTTTCCACAGTATAAAGGACATAGTAATTTGAATGAATAAAAATTCTGTCTAGCTGTATATAGCTGTTCTTTGAGATATATTGTCTCAATGTACATTCCCAGTGTTCTTTTTTACCACCTCCTCAAAAATTACTGTAACTGAGAGGAATGTGACATTAAAGGGAGCTCTGCTACTTTGCTATTTTGTGTGATGCAGAGAATTAATTGAGTAATGAGCACCTCTATAGATAATGTCAAGAGAAAAAAATCTTCCTAGCAATCCTGACACAGGGCTACCTGGAAGATAAACATGCATAACATCTTGAAAAGAAATGTCACTAGTGCATATCTTTTGATATGAGAGTATTGATGTAAATATCTGGGGTTTTACAGTTCTGAAATCACTTGCCACCTGTAAGGATGTTAACCTTATCACCTTATGCTACTGTAATTAGTATGTTTGCCAAACTAATGTGTGAAGGTTTAATTTTCCGGATCTACTTATGGATAATTTCATTTTCACTTAAAATTACTGGGCTTGTGTTGTGAGTGAGTAAAAAACAAGCTACTGGAGTACAGATAAGCTTCTCCTGATTATCTTTTGTCTAATTGAGATTTGTAAAGAGAAAACAGCTTTCATCCCCTTCACGTGTTTACATTTTATCCAGTGTTATTATCTGTTATTTTTTTATTATTGATTTAATAATTATTCCAGTGCTTGCCATTAAAAAATCAAAAATATGCATTTTATTAGTAATTATGCTTGTCATGGGTTGCTGACACTGCTTCTACAGATACAATTTATTCCCATTATGTCATTTGCTTTTCATACTTGCAAATGTATATATATATACCTTTATACTTCATCACTGTGAAGACAAAATTGTCTGAGTGGGATACATATTCTTATCACTTTTTCCTTCCAGCAATAACTCTTTTTTTGTCTACCTATAATTGCACAGTTCTATTATAGTGTCATTTACATTTCACAGCTGACTACTTTTTCCTGAGGACAAAACCCAGCTTTTAGTGAGTTAGTCCCCTAGGGTACAGATCCAAGAGTAAAGCTTTGAGGCAGTCACGCACCTCTGCGCATCCACAAAGCTGTGTGAATCTCAGAAGCTTGGTGAATAATGAAGTCCAGAAATGAGGTGGAACAACTTCTTAGTCTGTTGAAGTCCCTGATTCTGAGGCTAATGTCCACCTAAAGGAGACTGTGACAGTCAGGTTTCTGACGTTATTGTTATCACTAACCTTTTAAACATGATCCACATGCTATTCCTGGGAAATCAGTTACTAAGGCAGATTTTCTAAATCTCATCTAACAAACCCAAGACTATGCTTTTAATCATACTTTTCTTACTTTAGAGTTTGCTTTAAGTTGAACTATTGAGGAGCTTTCTAACACTCTGTATTGGAGTTGTGTTACTTTTATAAAATGAACTGAAAGACGAAAGACTCATGTCTTAAGAGAGGCATTCCTAAAAAAACCCGAACAAATAAACCAGTGAACCAGAAGACCATGACAGAAAAAAAAAAAAAAAAAAAAAAAAA
>VZTX01006001.1:31120-44175 GCA_013400915.1 Pardalotus punctatus | reverse complement strand
GGGCTTGGCAGAAACCTCTTCTCATGTGGAGCAGATGGAAGGGGATCCATGGGTACCGGAGAGCTGCATTTGAGATTATTTTCTTCAAAAACACAGTCCATGGGCACCAGAGAGCTGCATTTGAAATTATTTCCTTCAAAAACACAGTCCATGGGCAGCAGAAAGCTGCATTTGAAATTATTTCATTCAAAAACACAATCCATGGGTACCAGAAAGATGCATTTGAGATTATTTCCTTCAAAAACAATCCATGGGCTCCAAAAAGATTCGAGACTATTGCCTTCAAAAACATAATCCATGGGCACCAGAGAGCTGCATTTGAGAATATTTCCCTCAAAAACACAATCCATGGGTACCAGAAAGCTGCATTTGAGATTATTTCCTTCAAAAATACAATCCATGTGTACCAGAAAGCTGCATTTGATTTTTTTTCCTTCAAAACCCAAGGCACTCATGCTGCTGAACGAGGTTCCCTCTGTGGGAAGTGCTCTGGAGCTCTGTGGGATTCAGGCAGACCCAGGGTGGCTCCTCAGAGATGTATAAAGGACAGGTAGGGAAGAGTCCTCTGCAAAATTGGGAGTCTAAAATTTGTATGTGGATTTTATCCTGGCAAAAATTTAGAACTTTGCTGGTGAAATGGAAATTAATAAGAAAAAAGCTCAAAAAGCATATTGTATTCAGAAATATAGAACATGTCTTGACATCTCATCCTAAATCTAAGTGCAGCCCCCTTTTTATATGACTTACTGAAAATGAAATTAAAGCAGCTTCGATTTTGGCCCAGCCATAAAGCTGAAATACTGAAATAGCATGAAAAGCCATTTTTCCTTATAGTAACTTCTGACCACATGAAAATAAGGAAGTGCTACAAATCTCTCAAGAAAGCCTGCCTTTAAGAGATTTCCAGCACCACTTCCAGATTAAACAGATTTGGCTCAATGTTCAAGTTCAGGCTCATCCAAACCAGACACATTCGCTGAGATTTATGTCAGTTTGAGCTTTACCCCTTCCGTGAGCCTTGCTGCAGTTTTTGGAAAGTTCTATTTATGGGTGTATTAAGGGGAACTGCAAATGGATCAGCCCGAATCTCAAAAACCTGGAATCGACCTCCAGCAGCAAATCACTGACCAGAGCAGTGGGAGTCTGACAAACCCTGGACAAAATTCCATGGAGAGGTGCTCCAGGATGGATTTTAATCTTGATTTTCCTCGGTTGAGGGAAGAGGGAATATTGAGGAATGGGAATGCTCCTGTAAAGATTCCTTTGATTTCCAGCTGGCTGTGTGACTTCCAGAGGCTCTTTAGGTATCCAGGGGCTGCTGATTTTAATCAGAGGTGAGGAAAATCTGGGGATGAGGAAAATCCTGAGCTGATGCCAGCGATGGCTCCAGGATAACACCTGAGCCAAAGCTTGGATTGGCAGAGGAAACCTGCTGGGACCATCCTGCAGAGATGTTCTGTTGTCCTTTTCTGCACAGGGATGGGATTCCAGCTGCTCCACGAGGCTCTGCAGTGGGATAAGGAGTAGGAACGAGGCTGAGGGAACTCCAGACATAATAAATTCTCACCTCCAGCTCGGGTCCCAGTGGGGTGGAGGATCCTACCAGAGCAGTGGTAAAGGTTGTGAGATGCTGCTTTTCCAGCAGGACCATTCCAGGATTTTCAGATTGTTCAGAAGAAAAAGCGACTGAATTAAGACCAGATGTTACAGGGAGAATTTTTTCTTTTATTTGAATATCAGTGATATTCAGAATCCTGATGTTTTATCTAGGAAATCAAAATACTGCTTCTTTTGATGTCTGTTGAGGGTTTTGGGGTTTTTTTGGGTTTTTTTTTTGCTTCTGAGCTCTCTCCAGGTTCATTTGAATGTGAATGCACTGAGGTCACTCTATGGAAAGGCTGCATTTACCTGCCCTAGGCAGAGATCAGCAGCCTTGGGTTGTCAGAGCAACTTTCTGGGCTGCAGCAAAGGAGAGGAAAACACTCTTTTATTATGACTGCTGAACTTTATCAACTTTCTTTCATGCTACTTTTTACAAGACTCAGGTGAAGCCGGACAGGACATGTTTTCTTCATTTCGTAGGGGAAAAAGATAACCAGAAGTCTCCAGCAATTTTAAACAGCAAATTTAATTGTCCTAATTCCAGAAAAAGAGACTTTCACATAGTGCCCACTTTTTAAAAGCAATAACATGTACCAGACTGGCATTTTGGGGACTTTGTTTACCATTAAAAGCAAAATAAGGTTTATAAAGGAGACTCCTCCTTTATTGGGTATTTTTAGTCTAATGAGATCCATGCTTCTTACAAAAGGCTCCTTGGGCTCCCGATGGGGAGGATGTTTATAGTTCTGGACCTTCGCAATTTTAACTTGATTATTTGCAGGCAACCTCATCTGCCGACTTATATAAGAGCCCTGCAGTTGTGTAATCACCAGTGTGAGGGGAAAAGTCCCATGGTTTGGGGTTTGCTTCAGCTCAGCTGCTTCTGGTTTCTTCCTGGGTTCCCACTCTCTTGTCCTCACCCTCGAGGAGAGGGAGCTGGATAATTCAAAGCAGCGTTTCATCCTGGGCTTTTTCCTGATTTATAACTTTGTTATGGCTCCCGAAACTCCCAGCCTGCCGGGAAAGAGCTTCCAGGATGAGTGATCTGCACTAATTACACAATTCTGCACGGGGCTGCTCCGGTGTTCATGGTTCACCAGGAGTTTTCCTTGGGAGCCGTTTGCCCTCGTGCATGGACAGCTTCCCACGGATCAGTTTGCAGAGTCCAGCTCCTAACGAGCCCCAGGGGCCTGGAGAGCTGTCAGGAACAAGAGGATGGGAAGGATGGATGATCAGAGGCAGAATTCACAGCAAACACATGGAGATGTGCATGGCAGAAAATGGATTTCCTGGAGAAAATGAATCTGAGCGATGTTGCTGAGGGATTGGGAATGCAACAGGTCCCACACCAGCATCCAAGGATTTGAACTGAGTTCATGGTTAAGCATTCGGAGCCCGCAGCATTTTAATGCCCGTGTTTTGTGCCATGCTGGTCCCTACAAGCTGCTCTTCCAAACTGCAGTTTCTGGAAATAAAAGAACAAGAGAAGAACATCTAATTTGTCCTGGATAAGAAATGGTTTCTTTTCTGTAATGTTCCATCTGATGACTCTTTGTAGCTGTAGTAAAAGCCATTGTTTGAGAGACAAATTGAGAGTGGCAGTAAACACAAAAAGGTTAATGAAAGACATGATTTCTGGCTCACTTGTTGGAACAGGGAAAGCATGAGGGGTTTCAGTGTTTGGAATTCATAACTATTTCCATTATCTACCCTGTGCCTCGTTTTTCTTTCTCTCTTGGCTCTAAGATCCTCTTCTTTCTCTACTGTTTCTTCATCATCCTCTTTTTTTTTTTCAGTACTCCCACTGCACTCCCCACGGCCTGAGATCTCCCTTGTCCATATCCCAACTCAAATGCCAGAAAGTCCACTTGGGTTTTTCCTGCTCAGTCTTGTGCTTCAGTGGCCTTTCTGACTAATCTGTTAAAACATATTTCAGATTGGTTTTCTCTTCAGAACCATACAAGGAGAGATAAATAAGTGAGGAAAACTGTCCTAGTCTGGCTGTGGCAGTGCAGGAGTTTCCCTGGGATGTCTGCTGATAGAAAATGAGAGCAGAGGTGATGTCCCAGCACAGGCTTTGTCTCCTGCAAGATGTGGTTCCCCATTTGAAGGGCTGGAAGTCACTGAGCTCAGCTCTGTTCCTGGAGAGGCTGTGACATGGCACCTCAGCAGGGTGGAAGTCCCACCCCACTTCCTTCTCTGCAACTCCTCCTTCCCTTCACTGCAAGATTAAAACTACAAATATTTTCTGAAGTTTCAGTGCCATTCTCCACGTGGCTGCTCCATTTTGTTAAGTGGCGGCGATGGCTCTGGGAATGAGCACAATGCCTTTTCTTTAACCTCTGTTTTAAGCTGGTTTAGATTTTCCCTAACATAAAGCAAGCAGGGAACAATGGGTCGTATTGTGTCTGATTAAATTTTCTGAGCAAAAGCCTCCATGTCCCCTGTGCACTATCTCAGCCAGGGTTACCTCACTGTAACCACAAGAGAAAACTGAATCAGCCGTGGCTTGAACCACAGGTAGTGTCTGAATCCAGCCGCTGGTGGGAAGGCATTTTCCCCCTCTTCTCCAGGCTTTTCCTGTGGCAGTGTCCGTGGGGATGGCTGTGGGGGCGGGATTCCATCACAAGGACATGTGTCTCAGTCTCTGAACTCTTCCATGACTTCATCACTTGCAGTATAATAAAGTGAAAATCACATGTTGCAGTCACTCCTTGAATGGGCACACTGGCCCAGCCCCTGCCCTGAGAGGCAGGGTAGCACCTCTGATTTTAAAACCATTTGGGAAAAAAAAATCCAGATGATTATTAAACATTGTTTATGTGGGAAGAAGCAGAGTCACTGTCAAAACGGGGAAAAGCAATCTATGAGTGCAAAAATGCTGAACACAAACTGCTATTGGGTGCATAGAGAGACTTTATCCTTTTATTCTTTGTCTCTAAAATCTGAGGAATGGTATTTAATGGAATGGGGCAGACAGGGTCAAGCCGAGACACGGATTTAATTCCTTACATCTATAAACAAATCCACATTTCTTGCTGAACTCTGCATGATGAGAGGGAGGAGGTGGGGCCAGGAATTTCAGCATTACACTGTGCTTCCAGAGGAAGGGAAGGAAAATGTTCCCAAAGGTGACGGTGCTTGCAGGCGCTTCTGCCTCAGCCTGGACACCGCGTAACTGATGGGTGTTGGCACCTCTGCCCTGGGTTTGTAGCACCACAGAGGGGATTATCCATGGGTCTGCCTCCCCCTGGACACTGCCAAATGCTCTGGAGGCGCAGGGTGAGAGACAGAGTGCAAAGAGCAGCGTGTGGCTGGAGGCAGTGGTGACAAGGAGAGATGTTTGTGTCCCAGAGAAGCTGTGGCTGTCCAATCCTTGGAAGTGTCCAAGGCCAGGCTGGACAGGGCTTGGAGCAGCCTGGGACAGTGGGAAGTGTCCCTGCCATGGCAGGGCTGGGATGGGAAGATTTAAAGTCCCTCTCAATTCAAACCATCCCATGATTCTGAGATTTGGTCAAGTACAAAGCTGGAACTCAGAAAACACTTCCGATTTGCCCAACCCTTTGCTCTTGACAGACAGAGTCTCTGGGAATAAAAGGGCAAATTATCCACAACCTCACACTCAAGAGGAGGCAAAATATTGGGGTTTTGAATGTTTGTGGACCTGTTGAATCCTCTTGGTCCATCAGGTTTGAATTTTGGGGTCCCCCATAGTGTTACCAGCCAGGGGGGACTGAAGGTGCTGCAGAGATTTGGGGTACCTGGGGCTGTTCTCATTAATATACCTGGATTATTTAGCAGCATCCTGCCCTACAAAATTCGGTGTCTGACAGCATTGTTGTAGTTGCACTGTTTTAGAATTTTCCTTTCTCTCTCATATAGATAAACTGTACTTCTTGTACTTTCTTAATCTCTGTGTTTTGTGTTAGATGTGTACAAGCCGTGACCAATGGTCTTAGGGGGTGGATTCCATTTGGCCAATAGACAATTGTTTATTACTGTGTATAAAAAGAAGTTCTTGTAAATAAATCTCTCTTCTTCGCCATCTTGAAGCCTGTCTGCCTGACTTCCCTGCCTGCTTCCACAAATCCCACGAATAACAGAAAAGCAGCCACACATTGTCATGCATCTTCATGAACAGATTGTGCCAAATATTCCGTGATATCATCCACCTATACTAGGGAGCAAATGTGAGAGAACTCTATTTATCCTGGCACCTTAAATTATAACAAACAGGGTGTTCAGATTGGACTGGTGCAGGTTTATCACCCATACCCCAAGCACACCCTTGGATTTTTTTACCAGGCTTAGGGGCATGGAAAAGAGACATAATTTCAATTATGTCTGTAGTTATTCCACACCTACCTCATTTTCATCTAAGCCTTGACTAACCTCTGAATCCCGACCCATTTCATGCCACACTTTGGGAATTTTGAAGGGCTCCCTGAGAACTGTGGACTTCAATCCACCTCAGGATTTCCTCAGTGCAGGGAGATTTCCATCCTGGACCTTGCTTGGCTGCTCTGCTCTCTCCAGATAAATTTCAGCTGCTTCCCACTTCTTAGCTGATGCAGGCTCTTGATATTTTCAGAGTTAGGTAAAAGAAGCCAGAAAATCCTTATTCCCTCTGCCTCCCCTTTCCTGACACACACACAACTGACAGGAAAATAAGCACTAATATGTCATCTTTAAAATAAGAAGGGGACATGCTTTCCTTCTGAAGCAGTGGAAACAGTGACATCATGGTTGGAACAGCTTTTTTCCCCTTTTCCCTTCTAATTGCGCTGAGCTTTTTAAAGGCAGGGAATCAAATCTTCCCCTCTGGAGTGGGGGAAGGTTCCCCATAGGCTGCTGGTTGTCTGGGTTTGGGATGAATCACTCTGCTCCTTTTGCACTTCATTGACAAATTACCAAAACCAGGAGCTGGGAAGTGCGGCAGCAAAGGGACAGAGCAAGGAGCGAAGGTAATTGGTGAAAGAACATGAGGAGGAAACAATTTTTATGGAAAATTCACTGGCTGGCTCCTTATTTCTGTGTTACATTCTCCTTTTTTCCACTTTAAAGGAAATGGCTCCTAGAGCAGGAGTGACTCACTGGTGGAAGTTGCCAGTGAGGTGTGTTTGCCAGTTTCTGATTTTATTAACCTTTTATCACAGCGTGGTGCAAGTGCCCGTCCCAGATAAAGCCACAGATGCAAAGGCAGAGAAAGGGAACAGCAGGGGGTGGAAAAAACATAATTTTTTCAGTCGAGCATCGGTCCTGTGTGTCTGCATGCAAAAGCTGCTCTTTGATGGCTGTTTGAGCTGACCTGAAATAGCATTGAGGGGTTTGTCCTGACTTCCATAGGGTTTGGAGTTCTGTGCCCTGAGGGAGCAAAGGAAACTCCCCCAGAGCAAAGGAAACTCCTCTCACATTCCCCAGAGGGTCCCCAGCCCTTCCCTGGGGAGAATTTAGCCTTGGGCTAACAGAGACAAGGGAAGCAAGGGATGTGAGGAAATAATCTTTCTAGTTTCCCTTATTTCTTTTCTCTTTCTGCTTCCACTTGACATAAAATGACAGTGAAATACAGGAAAAAACAGCTACAAGGATAGAGGTCTGGTGTCTGATCATTCAGCCTGAGGGAGGCTCAAAAGTAGCAAAAGGAGTCTGATCTCAGCAGAGAGGGGAAACAGGGAAAGACTTTAAATCCAGATGATTTTGCAAATAACTCTTGAATTTTCCCCATTCTGAACTACTTGCAGAGAGCAGGTTTTAGACTCAGCAGTAACAAGACTAAGGCTAGGAGGGTTGGTGCTGGAGATGTCATTTGACATTATTTCAGTCAAACCAGTCCCAACAAAAGCTTCTTCAAGAGATCTGGAGTGGTCTCAGGGCATTGAATCCTCTCTTGGTACAAATCTGCTGCTCAATAAAGGAGATCCAGGACGGGAGGAGGGCAAGCAAGGACTCCTTGTTAAGTCTTTTTTGGGATGTCTTTGGGGCTGGACCACTTCATTAAGCTCTAAGTCTGCCCCACAGAGCCTGGCTGTGGACAGGGTGGGCACGAGCCAGGGAGAAAATCTGATGTTGGTTCCTGGTGCTCCCTGCTCAGCAGGATAAACACAGCCCCTGGGACAGGGGGTAGAGTTGGGCTGCTCTGCATCCGGACAGGGGCATCCCAGGAGTGATTTGGGATTTATTTGGAGTGATTTGGGATTGATTTGGAGTGATTTGGGATTGATTTGGTGGAATTTGGGATTGATCTGGGGTGATTTGCTCTCTGAAGAAAACAGAGCTGCTCAGGACCCTCTGTGCTTGTTTTTATAACTACCTCAGACACACAGGGGAGATCAACACAAAACTGCAGAGCTCAAAGCTTGCCACCTCTCAGATGTGGGAGAAGGTGTCTGAAGCAGATCAGGGAAGTGGTGAGACTTCAAATAAAAGCTATTAAAATGCTCTTAAACCCAGATAATTTCATTTATTTGCTTGACCTTGAACACATCTGCAAAGAAGGTACACAATGTTTCTTTTGGTGCTTTAGCCTTAATATGATTTACACCATAATCAGGAAGGAGCAGAGCATGTAAGGAAGGCCATGATTGCAGTTAAATATCCTACAGAAAAAAAAACCCTTAATTAACTTTCTCAGCAGGCTCTAGCCCCATTAGCATTTGTTTACAGCTTAGATAATGCACACATGTCAGAACCCTGCACAATCCCCTCAGTTTAGACAAAACAACAGGAGACATGTAAGCAGTACACAGCTCTAATCCCTGCATCCACTCCATCCAAAGTTTGGGGTTGTTTTTCTTTCAGCTGATGAAATGGAAATTCAAATGTTACTTTGACAGTGCCATAGGAAAGTCTAAAGTAGGGGCTGTAAATAGAGTTTGAGCTGACATTTCAGCTTGGAAGTTAGGGGAAGGAATGAAGTGAAGCAGCCAGCATGAATACTCACTTGAATCTTGAGGGAAAACTTAACATTTAAGAGACTTCTTTTTCCTGCTGATATTGTAATTTGTAAAGCCACATCTGAAGGCCATTTGTATTTGCACTCCAGACATCGATTCAAAACACACTCTGATTTAACAGAAAGGGACTTGTCACCCTCTTTCCGTACCCCATCTCCCCATTCCCTCCTTTGAATCCTTTGCAGCGATCCCTGAAACAGGTTGGAAATGAAGCTGTTTCCCAGCCTGGAAAGATGAAAATGTTGGGTAACAAAGCTCGACTTGCTGAGCTCGGTGTGCGCAGTTGGGAACACTCCACATCCCTGCTTTGTGTGCTGGCCCGGAGTTTTTAATTAAATCTGATCGAGGGGCTGGTGCAGCAGCCCTGCTGAGCCAGGCAGGATCCCACAGCCAGGGACAGCTGCTCTGCTTTTCCGAGACCCATCCTGAACAGCCTCTGCTGGGATGTTTTGCACAAGAACCTGCAAAACAAGGCACTCTGAGGTGGCTGAGACACAGGGTGCACCAAAACCAGAAATTGGGAGAGTTGCCCGTGGATCCTTTCCTTTGCATTCCCTTTCACTTTAGTGTTACAAACCATCATTAATGCTTTTAGTCTTGTGGTGGTTCTGGGAGATATTATCCTCATTTTGTGGATGATCCATCTGTCTGGAGAGGCACTGGTTTATGCTGGGAAACATTGGATCAAGCCAGGCGGGCAAAGAGGAGCCTTTGGGAAGTTTCTCAAGCTGGCAGCAAGCGAAAGGCAATGTTTCCTCACGTGTTTTTAGGAAATCACCCGTTTTCTGCTCTTTCTGTTCCAGAGCCCTGGGGCTGATCCCAGCTCTGTGCCTGCTCCAGGTTGTTCAAGTTTCTGTGGCAAAAGCTCTGGGTGCTCCTGCTGGTTTGCTCTGCTCTTGTTCGGCTCTTTTCCTCTTTTGATTCCTGTTGTAATGAGCCCTTTTTCGACGGGAAGAGAAATCTGCATCAAAAACAGCCTGGGCAGCAGGGGAGGAGGATTCTGCCCCTCTGCCCCTGGGCTCAGGTGAGACCCCACCTGCAGAGCTGCCCCAGCCCTGGGCCAGCTCAGGAAGGAGCTGGAGCTGCTGGAGAGAGCCCAGAGGAGGCTCCAGGATGAGCAGAGGATGGAGCAGCTCTGCTGGGAGGAAAGGCTGGGAGAGCTGGGATTGTTCAGCCTGGAGAGGAGAAGCTTTGGGGTGAGCGAATTGTGGCCTTGCAGGGCCTGAAGGAGCTGCAGGAAAGATGGAGAGAGACTGGGGACAAGGGATGGAGGGACAGGACACAGGGAATGGCTTCAAACTGCCAGAGGGCAGGGATAGATGGGATATTGGGAAGGAATTGTTCCCTGGGAGGGTGGGGAGGGGTTGGAATGGATTTCCCAGAGCAGCTGGGGCTGCCCCTGGATCCCTGGCAGTGCCCAAGGCCAGGCTGGACAGGGCTTGGAGCAGCCTGGGACAGTGGGAGGTGTCCCTGCCATGGCAGGGGTGGCACTGGATGAACTTTAAGGTCCTTTCCAACCCAAACCACTCCGTGATTCTAAGAAGCTGTAACAGCAACAGCCACAATGTCCTACCTGGAGCCCCAAGCACATTTTCAGAACTGAAATTTCTTTCAATGTGAGTTTCATTTCCAGTTTGAGCTCTTTTCACACTCACAGATTTCTTTCTGTGCTTCTTTCCCAAGCAGCACCTTGAGCAGCCTCTGCAGACGCCGTTCACTGTGCTCGGGGTGGCAACATCCTCAAGTCTCAAAGGATTTGTTAACATCCTAAACAATGACTAAAGCCTTGTCCCCATTAATTTCACTATGTTCCGACATGTCCTCTCAATGGGAATGCGCTTGTCTGTCGGAGCTGGAAAGGACAGGCATGATTTATATCAGGCTATAGGACACTGATCATTCATTCTGCTGCCAGTTCTCCCTTTCTATTGGTGATGGCAAACACAGTTACCTTGCAAGTGAAATCCCATCTCCAAGGAAATGCTCAATATTCTATTGACATGGGAGCAAGGATTTCAGGTACTTTCACCTCATTTTCATTTATTAAACCCAGGTAGGATGTCAGGAGCTCCCTAAAATCAGAGGAGCTTGTCTCATTGAGGCTTGAGAGCACCCGAGTCACATCTCTGCTGGTTAAAACCCTCTGTAAAGCTGATGTCAGATACTTCCTTACAGGTTTTTTCCCCCTCGGCTGCCTCCTTCTCATGCCATTTCTTATCCAACACTTTATCGACTATTTTTCTCTTTTGACTCTTTTCCCAGTGAGTTCAAAGCAGCCTTCATTCCCAAGCCTTCATTCCAGTTACCATGACTTTTGGCCTTGCAACTCGAGGTTTTTTTAGCCTTCATCAAACACTTGACATTTTCAGTCAATGGAAACAAGGACAATGAAAACATCAACACCCATTGATGGGCCTTCAAAAGAATGCTGTGACACAATTCCGTGTTTGACTGCTTTTTGGAGCACACACCTTTATTCCAGGTGATTCTAGATGCTGAAACAACAACAAATAGCTCTCTCTCAGGATGCTGTTATTCCATGGATTGATACAAGCCATGACTGCTTCCTCTTGAATTTTAATGATGTGCTGTTTGTGAGTCTTTCACTATCAGAGAGTTCAGTGCTGTCCTGGCAGCTCATCCATCATAGATCTGTGGATTCAGTGAGGGGTTTGATCTCCCAGCTTATTTCAGCAAGCAAATATGTCATTGCATCTTTCATGAGAGAGAAACACCCTGAGCACTCTCAGCCCTGTGCAGAGTTGTTTCAATTCTGCCTGAAGTATCTCACTTTAAAGTAAAACATGTCCCACTGGGATTTATTTGTTTTTTGGAGGTGAGTGGGATTGCTTCATTGCACTGGTGGGATGTGTTTCTGCCATCCTGGAAATAAGAAGTTGTTTTCCCAAAGTCCATGGATTGTTTTGGTAAAGGAATAAACTGTCTTAGTTTTAACTTTTGCTGAATAAATGTGGATATTGATGTCACGTGGGACTTCACACCCTGACAGAACCTCTCTGGTCACCCTAAACGTCTCTCAGTACCGCAGGCTACACCCCAGCATGGATCCATGTGGGAACCAGTAACAATTCACCCCACAGGCCAGCCTGCAACAGAAAATCCACAATTCCCATCCTTTTGCCCTCATTAAAACCCCACCCCAAATATTCCTGTGTTAATTCATGTGCGTGGTTCCATGTCTGGGTCACAGCCCAGACATTCCCAGTCTAGGGAGACCCCCAGGGTTTCCACCTGCAGGGTTGGAGTGTGGATAACATCCATGGATTGCTGAGCGGGGATCCTGCAGGATCTGATTCACTGTCTGCAGGCAATCCAGGGGGAGGAATGGGATCCTGCTGCCGCCTGCCTTTCTGGCTCAGACTCCTTCAAACACACTCAGATGTCCCCTAGGGAAGATCTTCTTTGCTATTAAAATAAACAGATGTCCTGGTGGTTTCTGATCTCATAAGTATCCTTTCCTGTGAACTCATTCCACTATTAATTGCAGGTTTGTGTCTATTCAAAGAGCTCTTTTATTCCCTTCTCCCGCTTCCATCCCACATCCTTGCTGCTTTCTGGGATCTCTTACATGTGTAAGGGACATTGGTGGTTATGTCAGCACATGGAGCTGCTCCTAATGGGATTTCAGGGCCATCATGTGAGTCTGGGATGTGCCTGCTCAGGGCTGTCATGTGTCTCTGTTAAGAGCTCTGCTGACAGCCAGAGGCTGTTGAGGATCCTGGGCGCAGTTTTAGGCACGAACACATCCAGCGATGGAAATATAAGGTTCGATTCCAAGTTAGGTTAGATTCCAAAGCAGAGGTATCAGAAATCATTCCTTGCAAAACCATTCCGGGCAAGGAACTTGCTGGTGGGCAGAGTTTTTCCTTTTGGGCAGTTGTTTAAACAGAGGAAGAAATTAGGGATGGGGTGAGAATCGTCCATGACCCTGCTCTCCTTAAACTCACCCAATCCCAGCTGAAAATTGCCTGAGGCTCTATTTTTCCCAATAATTAGAACACTGTTAGAACAAACTCTTTTAGGAAGGACCATGGGACGGTGACACAGAGCTGGACACCTGGATGGAATCCTGTCCATGGATTTGAGGTCCTGAAGACCTTGCTGTGCTACCCGAGGGTGGATTCAGGATACAGCCTGTATGAGTGCAAGCTTCTGGATTTTGGGTCCATGTTGGACTCAGTCATCTTGGAGGGCTTTTCCAGCCTTGATGATCCTGCAGTCCTACAGGGACATTTCCTGGGGCTGGAATTCCCATGTGCTTTGGGGTGCACGTGAGGTTGATGAGCTAAAGACAGACCCTGGCTGATGGCACAGGGCAGTGGCACTGCAGAGCCCTCACCCCGAGCTCAGGAACCCCAATCCATCATCCCCCTTCCCTTTTCCTTTCCTTTCCTTTCCTTTCCTTTCCTTTCCTTTCCTTTCCTTTCCTTTCCTTTCCTTTCCTTTCCTTTCCTTTCCTTTCCTTTCCTTTCCTTTCCT
>VZTX01006001.1:18071-31037 GCA_013400915.1 Pardalotus punctatus | reverse complement strand
CTCCCTCTCCCTCTCCCTCTCCCTCTCCCTCCCCAGGGCTGCCTGACCCAGCTGTCCAAGCCAGCCGCTGTGTTTTGCTTGGGAAAGATGCGTTGTATTGTACAGCAAGAACCCCTCGTTGGTCAGGGCTCTGCTAAATTCCTTCTCTCTTCTGTAGTTTCTGAAAACTTCTCTTGTGTATTTTGCCACGACCTTTCTCTATTGAGTCACCTTATTCCCACCCCTCTCCAGCCATATTTTTCTGACTGTTCTGCTTCCCAGCACACGCTCCCAGGCACCATTTTCTCAAGTTGACCAGCCCTGCTCTCTGCTCCCAGCCCACCCACTGACAAATGAGGCTGCCTTTGGGATACCTGCTGCCCTCACCCAGCGGCTTCCTTGCAGACAGACAGTCCCCTGGGGAGCATCCATGACCCTGTCAAAATGCTGGGAGGAATATCAAATCCTCATGTTCTCCATTAGGAAACAGCCTCCTACTAGAAGGAGAAATAAACACTTCCCTTACAGGCAACGTATTCATTATTTCTGCCTTCTAGGGGTTCGTTCTCCCGGTACCTGCCTTTGGGACACATAAATCATTAGTTTAACTCGATATGTGTATTTTCTTGTCTTCTGTTTTCAGGGCAGTGAACATGCTGGCATTTATCCAGCCAGCCTCCCCACAGCAGTGCAGTTTTTTTGTTTCTGCTCTCTTGAATGCAGCATCTGTACATTTGGTCACATATTAGATTATGGTAATGGTGAAATAATTCCTTTAACCTCATTTGAGTCAGGACTCAGAAGAATGGTCTGATTTATCTGCTTCATGGGTGGTACTTCAGGCAGTTAATTAACCCAAGTATAAACTATGTTATTTACCTTGACTGTCTCTTTGTGTTTGCCAATAACATTTAATGATTCAAATTGAATTGGCCAGAGAAATGGAAGAATGTTCTCAGTGGTTTATTACCCTCTAATAGGACATTCCATGTTTGTACCTTCACAGAAAATCGTGCTCCAGTCCTAAACCTGACAATCCCGGCCATGGGATTGATATGTTAGAGAAAATAGCAAAGAAGTGGTGCTAAACTGGAGAACTGCTCTGCTCTGCCCAGCTGGAAACCACCAGAAATGGAGCATCCCTGGCTTTCAGCAGAAGGAATCAAAGCTGAGGGAGATGTCAGGAGCACGAAGAGGTCACACTCCCTCCCAGGCTCCTAAAGAGAAGCAGCAGCAGCCTGAAAGATTAAGATGTAATTCCCTGTCTCAGTGAAAATCATGAAAGCAAATCAGGCCTTCATTTAGCAAAATTGTGTGATTTTCTTCTCCCATTTTACCTTGCGTCAGCATTAGGGAAAGGAGAGCTCTGCAAAAAAGCAGTGGCTGTTCCTTACAGTGAAGTGCCAAATAAGTGTTTGGGAAGAGAGTCTTTCTTACATGGTAATAAAGTGGAGATCTACTGATGTAATGGGAACTGAACTGAACTGGAACTCTGATCTGCAAGTATCAAAGTTTCCTTTTAAATCCAGCTTGTCAAAGAGTAGTTCCCATGACTCTCATCCAGATTTAACCCTTCAGAGGAAAAGAAATGGATACAGATTTCCTCCTGCTTGACTTGACACTCTAAATCCAAGCTGCAAGGTGTGTGCTTCTGATTATTTGTCCTCAGGGTGGGGCTGAAAATATGCCTTCCTTTAAAAATATTCTTTTATCTTGTGCAGCTAAGGAGGCCTCATCCTTCTGACAAATTTGCTTCACATCATTAGAAAAAGCAACTCCGCCAGCATCGCTCTCAGAAGTTCCAGTGATCAGTCAGGCTGCCTTAACGGGGATAATAAAAAGGTCAAACTCCATTTCTTTTAATCCCTAAGACTGAATTTCTTAGAAACAAGCAGAAAGTAGCCCATGTCATACGAACAAAGAACGGCTGAAGTGGACGGGAGCTGCACTGCCAGCCAGGAGCACACTTGGATTCACGGCTCAGACAGGGACTTCTTGTGCAACCCTGGCTGAGCAGCTTGACAACACGAACAGTCTTTGTGAGTATTATTATAATTACTATTAATTATATAATATATATTATTGAGGGCACTGGGATTGTTCAGTGGAGCAGCTGAGGGCACTGGGATTGTTCNTCCCCCAGAGGTGCTGGGCACTGCCCAGGCTCCCCAGGGAATGGGCACGGCCCCGAGGCTGCCAGAGCTCCAGGAGCGTTTGGCCAGCGCTGCCAGGGATGGACAGGGTGGGGTTGTTGGGGGGTCTGGGCAGGGCTGGGAGTGGGACTCGGTGATCCTGGGGCTCCTTCCAGCTCAGGACATTCTATAACTCCATGATTCTCCTCACCATTCAAGTTTCTCCCTGACGAAAGTGCTTTGGGAAGAGAATTGTGGTGGTTTAGATGGCCCATCTTTTGCTCCTGTAATCCTGAGGTAAAATAACAGTTATTTATTCGAGACAACCACAAAAAGCAGTGAGGTTCATTGTGGAGAGGAACAATTTTGCTGTAACAATGGCCACAGTCCCCTAAGTGACTGGCATGTGGCAGTTTGGCCAAAGAGACAGAGCAGTGTTTGCCTGCAGACAGCACAGCAAGCATCGTGCTTGGCAGGAACCTTCCAAAAAACCTCGTGTTTGAGTTGATTTGTTGAGCACAGCCCCAAACCCAAGGCATCTGTACAACTGCTGACTTCATGGTTTGGCAGCCTCGTGGTGTCTGAGTGCAGAGAAGTGTCCCAGGAGGAGCAAACTGGGTGCCTTGGCTCCAGCTCCTGCCACCCAGGAGATGCCATCTCCCCTTCGCTGTCACTTGCGCCATCTCAGTCCCAGGAATCCAAAAGGAGGGAAGAAATAAAGGGACACAGAGCAGGGGGAGAGAGCCCTTTTCAATCTAGAAACCAGCTGGGCACCATGAATTCTACCAGGAAAAGTTCCAAATAAGATCCAAGAGAAGGGAATCATCACCCCAACACAAACAATTGAATATCCATTTGGAACGTGTCACTTTAACGGGAGAGGCTTTGGGATTGCTCTGCAGGCAGAGCTTGCCAAGGCCATGGGTGAAAGGACAGCCTGGGAAAAGGATTGTTTGGGTTTTCTTGCTAGCAGCACTTCAGAAATAATGGGCTGTGAGTGATGAGGAGGTTCGGCCAGGCCTGGGGATCATCCGTCATCTCATGTGGAGTCTTTACGTGCACAAGGTCAAATCAGCACGGAGCCAAATGTTGAAAAGAGCTGAATGTGCCTTGATGTCCCCCCAAAAAATGGGTTAACTGGGTTAATTAAATCCTCCTTTGAAGGCACTTGAAGTCTGCTTGGGACTTGATTCATAATAACACACTGGCCTGTGGTAGAACTGCTTATAAACCAGCACGTGTTATCACATACTGCAGAATAAATTTTGCTGGAGCTTGTGGACAGCAAAAGTCAACTTTGAAAATGCAAAAAACCACCCCACTGTCCAAATTTTCCAAATTTAAGTAGACTACTTCCCTATAGATTTCATAATCCTCTTTTCTTGGTTTTGAAACACATTAAATGAATCCAGCACAGAGCCTGACATCTTAACAATACTGATTGACCTAACACAGTGGGGCTTTTCAGACTACAAGCTCCAAAAATTAATTAGGATTTGTGCTTTTCTTCCTAATTTTCAGTGGGAAGAGCATGAAATTCATTTAATGTTTTGAAAGAACAGCATGGAGAGATCAGGGCAGAAAGATTGAATTTCTCATTCATTTCTGGAAAGAGAAAAATAATCACACAGGTCCTCTCCAGCAACAAAGCTCATTGAGGAGAATTCAAATTCATAGTGCAGTTTGCATGCTTTTAGTACCACTGAGAAAAGTGTGCACATGGTTTTGAAGGAGAACGCTGAAGTGATCTGGCCTAAAAATAACTTTCAGCTTTTAGCCAGGTCAGCATGTGGCTTCAGAAGGCATTGCAGAGCCACACAGGGAATGGGAACGGGAATGGGAATGGGAATGGAAATGGGAACGGGAATGGGATGAGAATGGGAATGGGATGAGAATGGGAATGGGAATGGGAATGGGAACGGGAATGGGAATGGGACTGGGATGAGAGCAGCAGGAAGGAACAGGCTGGGTGAGCACAAGACTTTCCTAAACTGCCCAGAAAAACCCCGCATTGTCTGACAATCCCGGAAACTTCTCATTCTTGTGCAACTCTGAGCAAGTGGTTTCTCACAAACTCATCCTAACACAGGGATTGTGGTGGTGATATCTTCATTTTCCTCCTCCTGGGACGTCACTGAAGTCCCCTTTAGTGGTGCACGGAGCCTGCATTGTCACCGTGGCCTGGCTGGGATCCCTGGGCTGGGGTGACCCCATTCTCCACCACTGACCCTAAATGCTGCCCTGCTGACCTGGCCTTGCTCCTGCCTTGGCCTCAGACCTGACCCATCTGGATTTGGGGGATGGGGTCTCCTGGTGGAACGTGGCCACGACCCTGGCCTGTCCTGCTCCCCACACTCAGGGCTGGGGAGGATCCTGCTGTCCCAGACTCAGGATTTCTCCTGCTCCCCATCCCTTTGGGAGCAGCTGACACTTGAGAGGCACAAAAGCTCTGGGTACCTCTGCCAGCCATGCCCATGACCTTGTGGACACATGGGAAGGTTTCCTTGCAGTAGCAGGGAACCAGCCTTGGTATCCCAGGTGATCCTTCCCGCTTGGATGCTGCTAAAATCCACATGCAGAGAATGCTGATGTGCTGAAGGCAAATTCTGAATTACCTGAACATTCTAAAGAAACACCCCGGGAAACAAGGGCACTGACTACATTGAGACAGAAGGCAAATTCTGAATTACCTGAACATTCTAAAGAAACACCCCGGGAAACAAGGGCACTGACTACATTGAGACAGAAGGCAAATTCTGAATTACCTGAACATTGTAAAGAAATGCCCAGTGAAACAAGGGCACTGACTATATTGAGACTGAAGGCAAATTCTGAATTACCTGGCATTCTAAAGAAATGCCCAGTGAAACAAGGGCACTGACTATATTAAGGAGTACCCCTTTAAAAGTGTGTGCTTGACAAATTCTTCCTGCTGAGATTATGGGGGTTTTGGGAATAACTCCTCTGGCTTTCTTCGAAAGCAAAAACTCTGGAGAGGGGATTGGCAGGAGCTGGTTGTGCTGTTAGCCTCATTCAGGCTCCTAAGCAGATTAAAGGAGGCTTTGGATAACGTGTGTCACGTCTGACATGAAGTGTTCCACGGCTTTTGGGAGCTGGAGCAGGCTCTCAGTGACACCACAACAATTCCAATTTCATTTGAGAGCAGCTCACCTCTGCCTCCTGCTCCTGGTTCCTGTCAGCTCTGTCCTCCAGAGCCATTTCTGTCCCCAGGTCAAAGTTCCAGGAGGGACTGGGAGCGCAGAATTAAGGGCTGCTGGTCTGTGTGTTCACTGCACGGGAAGGCTTTGATGCTCCACGAGTGAGAAAGGGGGGAAAAAAGCTCTGAGCAGGGAGTTTTCACATCCAAAAAGCCAGGAAACTCTGGGGACAGGCTGTGAAATCTCATTCCCTTCAGTATCTTGAAAGAAGGTCTTCTCCAGGGAAAATGAGCTGTCATTCTTTTTTTTTAAATTTTTTTAAATTTTTTTTTTTAATGCTCTTCTCAAATTATAATGTCCTCAGATTGCAAGAGAGATCTGATTTCTTTCTCCAGCCACAAGGCAGCAGCTCAGCCTCACGCCCTCCTCTGTGTCATCAAAGCACTGTAAATGTCATCTGCAGAATGAAACACCTTCAAGCAGAAGAAAAGTGAAAATTCCTGGCCTCTCCACTGTGGAGCAGCCTCGTGTTTCAGGCACTGCCCTAAGGAGAGAGAGCTCTGCTGTTCAGGCTGCTGAAGTGAAATGAAAAATAAAGATTAATGGAATTTGGGAGTAGAAGTGAGTTTCAAGTCACTAAGTTTTCTCCTTTCACTACAAAATACCTCAAGTCTTCATTATTTAGTGTGCAGGAAGGAAGGAGGTAAACAATAGATTACGGAAAAAAAAAAATAAGCATGGTGGTGTCTTCCCCCAAAATAAGAATAATTATTTTAGATAAGGTGCTTGGCAGAAAGGCCATGCATGACCTAATTTAGGAAACATGTCATTATTTAGCCACTGTTATCTCCCAAATACTATTTTAAAGCATGAACCTCCTTGTAAATTAGGAATAAAGACCAGTGCTGAAGGTCACTGGCCCGGGTGAGAGTCACAGGATTTTCTGTGCAAGAAATCCACTTCTCCTAAGTAGATTTTTACACAGAATGGATTGTTTTTGCCAAACTGGACTGGGTTTCGGAATCATAACCAAAACAAAAAGAAAAATCCTGGAATTACGGGCCTACGCCCATTTCTGTGTGAGTATTTTGCACATAATTAATGTGCACATTTTATCTACTGAGAAAATAGAGTTCAGCTGATTTCAAAGAGGCCACCAGAGCATTGTTGGCTCATTTCCATGCTCATGTGTTGTTTGCCTGTAACAAATTCACTGAGAACGTGCCTCATTTTGTTAATCCTTCTCCTTTAATGTGTTTACAGAGCTCTGTAGTTGGACAGGAAGATTCACACAAGGCCAAATTGAGATATTTCTCTTTCTTTTTCCAGTGAAAAAGTCAAGGTCTGGTTTTGCTGCCGGTTAATCACTTGTAATGAAAAGAGACTTTCCCTGTGATCCAGGAGCGTCTCACATGCCCTTTGTGCTTGTGACAGAAAAAGCAAATTCCCAACTCACTGCTGGGTTTGGAGACCTGATTCTCTGCTCAGGCTGACTTCAGTTAGGCATTTCACAAGGATTATTCCTGGCTTATCCTGCTCTTTCTGAGGGAAGAATCAAGATGGGTGATGTTTAGTTAAGCACAGACATGTGGAAGGGAGAGAAAAAAGCAGGAAAATAAGCTTAGAGAGGCAATACTCCCTTAAATACTTGCAATGAGATCCCACAGCAGTCACCTCACCTGCCACTGCATCAAACCTCCCACCAGTCAGAACAAATCACCCGAAAACGAGATTATAATGCTCCCCTATTTTTTTTTTTATTTAAATACTTTTATCCAAGAAATGCAAAGCTGAAGGGATTCTTCGCTGGAAGAAAGCTCCTAATCCCCAGAGCGATCTGCATTGTGTGCATTTCCCCACAATCATTCTCATATGAGCATCGGAATGCTTCACAAAATCCCTCTGTGTGCCTTCGGGGGGTGTTCCAAAACTCTTCCAGAAAGTCTGAAGTTTCGGGGATTTTCTTGGGATTATTTTGACTTCAGCTGGAACGTGCCTGACTCGACTCCAGACAGAAGAGAAATAAAGTCAGCGCGCTGCTCCGGAAGCCGAGTCCGCGTGGGTAAACACACGGGAATTCCGCTGGGAATTCTGGCCTGGAGGAGCCTGGGAGCGTCAATTTGGGCACAAGAGAGGCCCCTTTGTCACTCAGGGCAGCAAATCATTAGCATGACGTGGAAAAATTAATAAAGCGCGAGGAAATGAGTTTATAGGGCAAGGAATTTCTTCTCCCAAAGGCCGCGTTGGTGGTTTTCCTACAAATCGGGGTGTCCTTGGCAGAGCTGGGTTACAAAACGGGGGGAAAATGGGAAAGGGGGAAAGATGTGTGGGAGGAATGACACACAACGGAAGATTTCGGTGCTGGTGAAGTCTGGGATGATGTGTGTGACAGGTGAGGGACATTCCTGGCCTGCCAAGAGCTGGGAAAGAGATTTCCATGGAAGGTGATGTGAATTCAGTGTTTTTAAGCAATGTAATGCCATTGCTTTATTAAAGTCTTCCTCCATTAAAAGGGATGATGCCCAATCAAGGAGCAGGAAAGGGGATGGATTTTCAGGTAAAACTGACTGTTCTAGAGGAAAAGGTTTCCTCTGAGGAGGGCACATCAGCAAGGGATGGAAATATCCACCTGCTGGAGAGAGCCCAGAGGAGGCTCCAGGATGAGCAGAGGATGGAGCAGCTCTGCTGGGAGGAAAGGCTGGGAGAGCTGGGATTGTTCAGTCTGGAGAGGAGAAGCTTTGGGGTGAGCGAATTGTGGCCTTGCAGGGCCTGAAGGAGCTGCAGGAAAGATGGAGAGAGACTGGGGACAAGGGATGGAGGGACAGGACACAGGGAATGGCTTCAAACTGCCAGAGGGCAGGGATAGATGGGATATTGGGAAGGAATTGTTCCCTGGGAGGGTGGGGATGCCCCTGGGTCCCTGGCAGTGCCCAAGGCCAGGCTGGACAGGGCTTGGAGCAGCCTGGGACAGTGGGAGCTGTCCCTGCCATGGCAGGGGTGGCACTGGATGGATTTTAAGGTCCCTTCCCACCCAAACCAGTCTGGGATTCTGTCATCTAAAGAGGGGCTTTTTTCAGCTGCAACCTGCCAGAATATTCATATGTTTAGCCAGAAATTCTTTCTAGCCCTCATTTTTAAAAGAATACTCCTCAAGATGAAAGCAGATGAAATTATTTTTAGAATTCTCTTAATTCTCTACTGAACAATTGTAAACCACCCCAATTGTAAACAGTGAAATGGCATTTTCTCACTACACCACAAACTGAAACTCATCAAGCAGAAGGTAAAATTTAGTGAGTGATCAACAGAAGCAGAGAAATATCCCAGTGAACTCTTGGCTCCCCAGTGCACATGTGTGGCCCTAATTCCCTAAAGAGCTCTCTAATGCTGCGCTGATTGCTTGAAGGGCAAAGTGGGAAGGATCTTAAAATCCTTCATTACAGGAACAGCCAGGACAAATTATAAAAGCTTAATAAAAAGGCTTTTCAGTCATATATTAAAGAATGGCAATTGAAACTTTCTGAAGGAGATTAAAATCTCTCTTTAGAAGTTTCACTCTTGCAGAATTCCCTGGTCTCGAGAAAAATGGGCAGAGGATACACAGATATGAAGAAAAACACCTCTTTGTTCAGCAGTGGATTATGTTACAAGACAAATTCTGGCAGCCTATTCATATTTCACCTGAATGGCTGCAGCTTTCACCTCTTATCCCAAAATATGTGTAAAAGGATTTCAGAGCTTCAGTACTTGCAGCTGAGCTGTACCTACTCTTTTTTTTTCTTTTATCACAGACTGAACTACTGAATAAGCTTCTGTCTTTCTGCCTTTGGTGGTGCTGAAGGTGGCTGGAATTATATCAGTGCAATTTTGTGATGATCTGGGAATCTGAGCCTGTCATATTTTCCAGGTGCTGGCAGCAATGGCAGTCACTGAGTAAATCGAGTGTCTGTCCCCTGTCCCCTGGTATTCCATGGGTGTTGCAGATGCAGTGGGACTGAAAGGATTTGAGGATGGACTTTGTGCATCCTGGGGGTCCCATCTGGGGGGCTTGAGCTCCCACAGGCTGAGCCAGAGAGTCTTTAAGGGTCTTTGTTCTGTTTAATACTTTGAAGAAGCTGTGATGTCACAAAGCTGTGAACTCTGAACAGGCAGGGGAGAACTCCTACCAAAGTGCAGGGGTTTGATTTTTTGGGAGAACTCCTACTGAAGTGCAGGGGTCTGATTATTTGGGAGAACTCCTACCAAAGTGCAGGGGTCTGATTATTTGGGAGAACTCCTACCAAAGTGCAGGGATTTGATTATTTGGGAGAACTCCTACCGAAGTGCAGGGGTTTGATTATTTGGGAGAACTCCTACCAAAGTGCAGGGGTTTGATTATTTGGGAGAACTCCTACCAAAGTGCAGGGGTTTGATTATTTATTTCAAGAGGACTCGGAGAACCCCTGATCTTGGGCATTTTGAAGATTATNTGGGAGAACTCCTACCAAAGCACAGGGGTTTGATTATTTATTTCAAGAGGACTCGGAGAACCCCGGATCTTGGGCATTTTGAAGATTATTGACCAGGTGGCTGAAATGAGGAACGGCTCTGATTTCGTCCAAAGCCAATTGCTTGAAGCACGGCTGAGACTGAGCTGTGTGCCTATTGCCAGAGCCTGGATTCTGGAAAATTCCTTACAAATCCATCCACACCAGAGGACAGGCAGACATGGGGAAGGTGGCTTTGAAGAACAGCAGAAAATAGGACTAAGAAGGTCTCATTTGGAAATATTTCACTGCATTGCAGGTCCTGACCAGTGCACCCTTAATCCCACTCTTGTAAGGATGATGTTTTCTGGTCTGGATAATTGGCATAAATGGGGAACAGCCCAGCCTGCAGGAAAGGGATTGGTGTTGTCCAAGAACCAAATACTGATCTCTGCTGGCAGCAGCATTCCCAGTGACATTAATGGGGATGGAGAGAATCTCCTTCATACAGAAACCTTCAGCTGGAGCCTCTGAACATTTCCTAGCCCTGGCATTTTTCCTGGAACGAGGCAATTTGGGCATAGCTTGCTGCACTTCCTTGTTACACACTGAAATGTCTGGGATGAAACGGAAGGAAAACAAACCCAACCAACATTTGTTTGTCTCACTGAATCAACAGCAGAACGTCTGCCACAAGTAAGAGCTTCCTGCAGGTTATTCTGCCAAGTTTAAAATCCACATTTCAGTGCCTTTCAGAGGGCATTCCTTCCTCCCGACCATTTCACTAATATTTACCCAGAGGAAGCAGTGTGTTTTCCACAGACTGATCCCAAGTGGTGCCTGCATTAATCCATGGAAGTCAATGAAATTATGTTGTCAGCAAAGAAAATGGTCTCTTTGTTATCCACAAGGCTGAGAGACCATTGCCTGCAAGTAGGAGAGTGTGAGAAAGATCAGGATGTGACCACTATGGAGGGAGTCCCCTGGGCAGATTTTCCTGATTTTTTACTCCCTGATTCTTTGTTAACACTTTCTACCACATTATTAATAATGTTGTCTTCTTATATCTTCATTTCCTCCTTATAAATTAATATTTATCTTGCGCTGTATTTCTCTGAAGGATGGGAAGACTTTATTTTCAGAGTGGCCATCCTTATAATTGTTCTATTCAAAGTTCAGGATTTGGAGCAATTAAAGGCATGCAGGGATTCTGCAAAGATGTGTGAGGGGAGGTTGAGCTGGACTTTCTTCAGGTGCTCCCAAAGCAGTGCTGGCTGTGGCTGAAAATTTTCTTCTTCACTTTCTCAAGGGCAGCCTCTGGAACCAGTGAGAGAAAAACTTCACCTGCAATGAGTGCAAGAATAATCCTTAAAATCCACATTCAACATACAATTTTCACTTATAAAAAAGAAAATAACAACTAAACTAAACAGAAGGAAAAGTTTCCTACACTAAATATTGCAACAGAACAGTAAAGGACAAATTACACACAATCCACCCCTACAACTTTCACTACAATTACAACACAAATACTTCACTATTATTTTACTTTAAAAACACAGCTTAATACTTGTTTTGCCCATTATTTCTCCCAATTAATACCCTTATCCCAAAGCACTCATGATTGCCACCTTCTCCACCAAAAAATCCTAGTTTAGAACACTGGCCAAACACCAGGCACCCACATCTGGATGCACCAGCAGCCTGTGAAAATCTGATTCCTGCTAAGGTGAAGCTGCNCCACATTCAACATACAATTTTCACTTATAAAAAAGAAAATAACAACTAAACTAAACAGAAGGAAAAGTTTCCTACACTAAATATTGCAACAGAACAGTAAAGGACAAATTACACACAATCCACCCCTACAACTTTCACTACAATTACAACACAAATACTTCACTATTATTTTACTTTAAAAACACAGCTTAATACTTGTTTTGCCCATTATTTCTCCCAATTAATACCCTTATCCCAAAGCACTCATGATTGCCACCTTCTCCACCAAAAAATCCTAGTTTAGAACACTGGCCAAACACCAGGCACCCACATCTGGATGCACCAGCAGCCTGTGAAGATCTGATTCCTGCTGAGGTGAAGCTGCAGCTCTTTTTAATTCAGTTTTTTCTAATTAACCACCCCAGATTATCAAGGAGGATGATCCATCCCTGGTCCAAGTGGCATCGTTGGCTCTGCACTGTCCCCTGCCACTTGCCTTTAACTCTCGGCTCCTAAATCCCTGCTGCTCCCAGATTATTATTTATTCCTAATTACTCCAGGTGATTATTCAGCTCTTGGCTCCTCAATCCCCGCTGCTCCCAGGTGACCCAGGTTCAGTCACTCAGCCAAACCCTGCTTTCCAAACCCTGCTGACATCCCAGTTGTGCCTCCTTCCACAGAGGCAAACAAAAGTAGGTCACTCAGCTGCCACGAGCATGAGAAAAGAGTTCTGCCAGCACTGAAAACGTTTGCAGTTGGGGTTTTATACTTTATTAGATTGCTGCACACAAAGCAACAAATTAAAAGTAATTATAAAAAAAAAAAAAAAAGAAAAACAAACAAAGCCCTTAACAAACTGGCGAGTGGTGTGACCAACAGACTTCTTGAGTTTCATTGAATATTTTAATGAGCTTTCTTTGCTCCGAGAGAGGGAAAGCAAAGACGTGTTTCCCCAAGATCTTTAGAGAAAAAGCTTTCAATGGAAAGTACCAGTCTAGGAATTGTTCCCTGAGGTGCACTTAGGAAGACTTGCTTGGACTGACATCCTAGAAGTTGTCTGGGGATGCAGAGATCTGAGGTCAGAGGGGCTGATTTGGGTAAGGAATTGTTTTGAAATTCTGCTTTTGGGAAACACTAACCACAGCTGGCTAAGTATTAACATCTATTTCAAATGAGGATGATATCAGAAATAATTAGGATTAATATCCTTGTCTTCAGGCCATTGCCTTATCTCTTGCTGATGGTTATTTCAGACGCTGGAATTTAAGTGATTTGTCAAACAGAGTTTAGTAAACAGAAAATGGTTTATAACTGTGTTGTGAAGGCAGGCCAGGAGCACAAGCGCTGTGTGGGTGTGGGGACTGGATTCATTCTCAGTTTTGCTGCAGATTCGTTTTCCAGACTCCAGAAAGTTTAAAACTCCTCAGATTTGATTCAGGTCTTTATAGACGGTGGGGCAAGGTGTCAGCCTTGCTTCCAGGTTCCCCAGAAAGGGAGAAGGAAATCCATTTG